>JAEMON010000002.1:12434627-12450695 GCA_030264115.1 Lygus lineolaris | reverse complement strand
GAATAGATTATTGTCATTAATTAGGTAGGTAGTACCCCTGAAACGCTTGTTTCAAAATAGTTATATTATTTTCAAAAATTAAATAAATTGGTGAAACTGGTACCTAAATTTATAGGTACGCCAGATAACTGCATGACTTGATTTATAACTACAATATCCACATAATAAGGTAGGTCATTTCAGTGCTTTACTACTTCTTACCAATTTGGTGGGAAGATTCTCTTTTAGTCTTCTTTTTTGATCGTTTTGATGCTCCTTGATCAACGTTGAAGCAAATCGTATCCAAATGACCAATATTGAACTCAGTCACCACTGTTACATTCTATATAATATTATAATTAGTTGAATCACGAACAATTCAAACTCGTTGCATGCTGTCAACTACTTATTCTATCAGATGTGTAAAATAAATTGATGTAATAGTTCCACTTATTTCCATTCCTTCGTTCAATATGAGCCTTCCGTTCCTTTAGGCCACATGCAAGATCATGGCATTCCTCCTGATATATTATTACGCAGGTCGAGTGCTTAAGGGGCCATTTGCTAACTCCAATTTTGTATCCGAAATACAAAACTGTATTACCAAATCTTCGTCTGTCTTACTTCCCTGCGGGTGTGTATTGGAATTAGTACCCGTTCCCCTCCTTCTCTCTGACCTTGTTGATGACCTATATCCCTGGATACGCCCTTATTATTGTATTTACCTTACATAGCAGTCTAGTTACTTGATCGTGAATTTACCAATTCCTAACTTGGAGATCTTCCATCGAAATCCGCCTTCAACCAATAACTATAAGATTCAAACCGGCTTGAGGATTTTTGTGGAGAGTAGTTTCTTGTATTCTTGAAATTATACAATGCGGTATTATAGCATGATGTTTTTCCCAAACTTCCAACTCTGCTCGTATCAGATTGAAATATGGACAAGGCTAATTGCGTTATTTGGCAACGTCGTTGTAGAACGGTCGTGGGACCCCTCGGAAGTGCAAATAAGGTCGTTGCAACCCTTGAGAAATGTGGGAAGTCCAAGGAGCCCATTATTGTCGCAGTTCAGCGTTTCCGTTGATGTAGGTACAGGTAGGTGCTATGCAGTTGATTTTTATAACAAAAGTTTCCCTCGCCCGCGAATCGGTTACCGATCGGATTCCATTGTGAGATTAATGCCGATTGACTTACACAATTTTCCGACATTCGCGCAAGGTTTTTTATGATTATTGTATCACTGACATGAGAGAAGGAATGGTCTTAATACGACTTCGTTTACGTAACTTCAATCCGCGTGGGAATAATCGAGTAGTAAAGATGAATTACTATTTTATTCTCATTCATAAAATTGTCGAATAGAGAATTGGAAATACATCAAGATCATAAATTGATTGAGTGTTTCTAATGGTTGGGGGAGCATTGTTATGTTTATTTTTTTCATTTTAAGGTGCTACCGGAGGGGTTTTGAACAGTTTTTCAAACTTTTCTCAGCCAATAATTGACCAATTTTATTTCTGTTTTTCGTAATTCTTCTTCTTTTTAAAATCTCGGGGGCAATGAGCTATGGGGTTGAAGAAATTCATTGTTAATAGATTTATCTAGGGAGCCTTCAAAGGTAAAACGTTGTCTTATCGCACTATCTAAGGGGGAATAGTTGAAGAGTCCTGTAAGTCCAGAACGTTGTATGAATTTGATTTTTTTATCAGAAGCCCAGCGAGAGGAGGAGAATGGTGACGTCCCAGAGAAAGGTGAAGTTCTAGATTTTCTAACCTGAAATACACTATTCAATTGGAGAAACTGCAATGTGGAACTGATCTCAGTAAGATTTGTAGCCTGAAAAACCTGTGCCCTATACCTTTATAGGTTTATCTCGTACGATATTTTGAAATGAGTACGCCAGAACATGATTTTTTGGAAACGATTAACAAGACCACTACACGTAGACAGACACTGATGGTTTGTAGATTATGGAGATATTTCTATCATAAATGGGCACCCAGTATGCTCCTCCTACTGGTTGTCATATTAAACTTTTATAACTGTATTTTAACCATTCCCAAAATAACCCGCTTTTTCCATTTACGAAACCATAAAAAACTATTCATTAGCTCATTAGTATCCCTAATATAGGGTACCGTACCTATATGATTTTATGTACGATGTGTAACAATAAATATATTTCAATCTGTAATTAACTGCTGAAGACTCCCAAGTTTAAGGCAATTTAAGGTAAACTATTTGGGATTAATCATTCGTTTTCGAATAAAAAATAGCAAGCTTTTTTCCCCATCGACCTTCTCACGGATTCGCGATTTCCCCGACATTTTCTCACCTTAATCGCAACTCTTGGAAGAGTCAAGGGGTATGGCAAATAACGTTCTTCCCTCAAGGTTTTCCTCCAGCTAATTTGATATCTGAGACTATCCAAGTTGAATGCCCAACACTTCGTGACCAGCCTTAACGTCACCTCTTATCCAGTAATGATCAGTTTCCTTCGGAGTTGCGAGATACAGCCGATCTAATAACATAACCCTCTTTAGCTGTTTTTATTTTTTTCCGAAGCTACATAAAGATCGTAAACAAGTCGAGGTAGATATCCTGTGCTCCTTTTTGAGGGTTTTTACTCGTATGTGTCGAACGGAAGAATTTGTGAAAGGTGACTGGAGCAAGATGTTTTGAAAGAAGATAGGAGAAGTATCTTCCAAGGACTGCAATGTACTGTAATTAATGTACTTAACTCCATTCCTGTACTATTAGTTTATAGTGTCCGAAGTCGTAGGTAGTGAGTTAAATGGGTACACATTAACGTTAAGTCGCCCAGTACCAACACCGTACATATACCAGGAATATAAATTTTTATAACCAATCCTTGACACCTTTGACCTAATTGGGAGTGAGGATTTATGTATTGTGTTTGTTAAGAAAATATAATTATGGCATCAGTTGAAAATGGTTATTTGTTGAATTTATTATACAGGTGTGGGTTTGCTAAGGGGCTGTATCTTAATACCTTTCTGAATGTTTTCACAAAATTCTAGTGGGGTATACTCAATCCCTGACTGTCCGGGCAAATCCTGGGTACATGGTTACCCTCTAACGCTAATAACACACTAACCGATGAGACTAACATACTTAGCTTAAATCAGACTACTAGGTATAGGTACCCTCCTACGACTGAAAGATTTCGTAAGTTTAGAAGAACTTCGGGGCTCGGAGTTCTTCGATGTTCAAAAAACTATCTTGTTCAGTTCGAAAAGGGAAATAATCATCGGAACCACTCCTTTGTTTCAAAACTTAGATGTATTTCGTGATTTTTCAACAATTCCTCAAGCTTACATTGGTATTAATCTTCGTTAGTGTGGTTTATTCTTTGCATTATGTTTCGTTAAGGAGCTATTAGTTAGGCATAAAAAGAAACAAAATCGGGTCCTGACATTTGGATAGAAATAGGTGGGTCAGACAAGCCACAAGCGTTGCCTGACCCTCGAACGGAAGGCGGTAGACCCTTGTATTGGGGTTGTTGGTAGGCAGAAACGAAACTCGGTTGGGACTCGGGGTATTGGATGCTAAGTTGTTATACAACGGCGGGAGGTGATATCCATCTCACACGATTTATAGGTCCCGATGAAGCCTACTGCACGAAAAGGGAATGATTCCCTCTCGATATAACAGGGTGTTTTGCCGCCTCCGCCGTCAGGAGTGCATTGAGCAAACGGTTGGTGAATCTAGTGCCCCACACCCCACAATCTGCACCACCAATCACACTCTTTTATTTCTGTGCCAATCTGGTGAACGTGTACCAGAAGTATTTTTTCAACGTTCCACGTGGGGATGTATGATTTTTCTGACATTTCTGACTGCCTCAAAGGCTTGGATTTAGTCTCTTGGTCAGATAAAACCCATCAGACTTTTAAGACAGATTGCAATAAGTACCTAAGTATTTTCCTTTCACCTTCCAAGTGAGCTGAGGAAAGTAAAAATTGTGTGGTATCAAAAATCATGGAATCTTTGTTGGTATAAGATAAATGGATAGGTTCCGCATCAGCGAAGTCCGAGGATTCGTCTGAGAACTTTGATCGAAGTCCCCCCGAAGAAGCTACTTAGTATAAGATAAATATGCAGTATACATCGTAAACTCCTTGTAAACAAACCAATTCGCTAGTACCTAAAACCAACAGGTCGCTGAAACAACTTTTCAATCTTCCGCCGTCAATGAACATCGTCATCCATCGTCCTTATATTCACAAATGAAACAAAATTCAACTTCGTAGAGTATCACTGTCACCTTCACCTAGTCACTGATCTACTTCAACCGATTTGGTGGAATTACCATACCACTCCACTTAGTATTTGACACCCAGTTTTGTACCCCATTCCTCGACACTGTGATTATTAGTACTGGTTGCAACAATTACGACATAATATACGACATGTACCTATATAATTTACCTGGAATGTCAACATTCCTCCCCTTGGAAGTTGTGAAGATAATTACTCAATAATTTCTTCAGTAATGAAATACTCTCGGCATGGCTGTCTCCTCTCCAAAAATTCTTCCTAGTAGAGCGTGGATGCTCCCAAGAAAGAGCTATTGAAATGTAGGTACGATTTTAAAATTTCGTTTAGCATTGGCGATACCTCAAGCTGTTGGGCACTGCTGGGGGAAAATTGAATGTTATAACTAACTACGAGAATGATGGGTTGGTAATATTTATTCCGCTATGGGTTGTTGGCAGTGAAAGGGAAATCTTCTATCGAGTCCACCTGGAGATGAGCTGAACCGGTTTAGTGATGAGACGCAACTTCTAGGAAAAATAATTCTTTGGCTAGCAAGTTGAACAATAAATAAATTGATAAATTGGTGTGAATAAATCACCAAATAAAATGGAATCAGTCGATCTTCAAATTGATTATTATGTTACTTATTTTAACTTTTATTCAATTATCAAGTTTTTTAAATTTACTATTATTTGACGTAATAGGTACCTACCTACTTGCTTTGTGTGATCAATTATAAACCTCAACAGTTGTATCGGGTCGTTGAACAGTATTTATTAAACTTGAGCCAGGTTCTTATTTGGACTCACGTAGGTTCGTCCTGGCCAGAGTTGGTGAGGGCAGATCGGATGGGCTCTATAGGCGCAATATTATGTAGCTTGGTTTTAATCATTTGAAGCAGGCTCGTATCGTAAATTTCTTATTCCTGGTAGGTTTTTAACATAGCAGTCATTCTAAGACTAGTGCGGAATTTCGGATATTAATTATCTCAAAATTTTGTGGTACCCTAGGGTAATCTTGAGTATTGTATACACAAGCATCCAAACCTCGTGTTTGGGGAGTTCCAATTTTTGGAAATTTCTCTCTTTCGGTTCGGCGGTGGGTGTTTCTTGTGGAACATTCTGATCGTACCTAATCTACTCTAACATTTATTTGTACTCACTTTTTCCTTTTCGGCTGAATATTATTTCATTCCCTCCCACCTTCTATGTTGCTACCGAGTCTACAAAGATACTTAAAGGAAGCTTTGTTTTTACATTCGTGACGTGAAAATGTTATCCCTTGAAATCACATTTCCGTTCGATTTTCGTTTTACACAAATTTGGTTCAGTGACTGTGTGTGTATCCGCGAACGCTTGCCACGCCTCCTCTGTTTTCATCCGGTCTGATGAAATTTTCAGGTACTTAGGGATTGTGAGGGATGGGACCTCGATTTTCCTCTCTGAATCTCAGCCCTATCGGATCGATAACAGCCTCTGCGCATGCACAAATATGAATTTTCGCAAACACCGATTTCGCAGTATTTCAATGGCCCGATTCCGCTCCAACTTGGGGGATAGTTGGTAGAAGGCTTCCGGATGGTACCCAATCAATTCCATCGCAATTAAAAAACCCATGGTTCAGAAAAACGGTAAATTTTTGTTTTCTATAGAAAGGCGTAAAATTTTCACGCCAACCGCACTCTCCTACGATAAGTAATTTTCTTTCTGATTTTTCCAAGTTTTCGCCCCCTGTGACGTCACAATTGGGCAATCGAGAAGGGTCCAATAACATCACAGGGGGCTCAACTTTCACAAATCATAGGAAGAAAACTACTTTCTACTTATAGTAGCAAAGTACGGTTGTTGTTAAAATTCTCAGGGTAGAATCTATTTTCATTTAAAATATAAAACAAGCACGTGGTAGCCGTGGCGCATAATAAAAGCGCCTTTTATTATTATAATAGCGCGGAAACGTCAACATGATAAGGAAACGATCCTTTTGTGTTGATGGTGTTGGTCAGTTTACATAAAATATCAACACGATCGTGAACTTGTGTTCAAGTCTTTGAAAACCTACGAAGAAGCTGTGTGCCACACTTATTTGGAGAAAATACTATTTCTCCCCTTCAAATAGATTCAAGAGAGCGGGAGAAAATTACAAACCACAAATTACAAAATCTCGGACTGTAACAGAATTCACATCACATCACATCACATCACTGTATCACAATCAATATGTTGTACTCGACCCCACTGTCATCACGTTTCATATTTTTGAAATCCGTCAGATGAGATCATCATATATAACAGATTATTTAAAGTAGTCTGGGCTTTCAATCTCATGAATGTTAGTGTACTCTGTTGTCTGTCGTTACAAATTCGAATGTTCTACATTTTTGTCCGAATCCAATCAAGAGATGAGTGTGATTTACGACTCATTAGTTCTCACGCCTCCGAGCTGTGGGGCTTCCTGGATGGCTTCGTTTCTATTGTATCTATTATTCCACGTTTCATCACAGAATACTGTTACCTTGGGGCATACGTACTTGTGAAATCGAACCAGGACTGATCTACCAAATATACTGTGAACTAGGTCGCAGTATGATCCATGAATTTTTCCACGATTTATTGAATTTCTGATTCTGAGGCCGTTCGTGATTGCATTTTCTAGGAAAAAATGTTTATTGTTATATGGATCCGGCGAAGAGGATTGTTGAAATACAGAAGTACAGCGACAATCCTGTACGATCCTAAACCAGCGGATTTGTTTTTAAAGGAATGGAGATATTACTCGTACTCATTTTAATTTTATTTATTTCAAGTACTAAATATTTGTATGCTCCATTCGAAATCTGTAGATTCTCCTCCTATAACCTGCGTTGGATTACTGGGCTAGCCAGTCATAAGTTTGTTGATAATTATTTGATCAAGTACGACGACTGTTCATGTTCTGTCTTAAATAATGAAGTAATTTTTTATCTCGATCTTGTATTCGGTTCACTTTGTCCAGTATAGTGCGGCTCATCTGCCACTATATGATGCGACTACTGTCACATTCATCATCGCAGCTACATATCTCCAAATTAGGATCCCTCAGCGCGAAGAATCGCACAATGTTCAACTGCCCATCCCAAATGGGCGCATCGTAAACCAACGTCAGATATTTCATAACAACCTGATGTGAGTGTGAGACAACACTTTCGACCGTGAAGGTGTAGTTCCTCCACTGTGAGGTGGGAGGGGCTTTGAAGCTCAGATACTTCCTGTTCTCTTGACATTGTTTGGTGTGTCGAATGTTGCTTAAGATTTTCTTCCTTTAATACTAATTAATTGTGTTAGCATTCGGTTATTTCTATCATTTTTGCGTGTAATTTTGCATGCTTTCTCTTCAAATCATGGTTTCAAGCTGCGTTTTATAGACTTCTTATATTATGAAGTTATTGACACAAGAAATACAGGATTTCCAAATTGAATGAACGGTTTACCAGTTACCAATTCTCCAAATAGATTTCATTATTTTCCAAATCAAAATAACATTTTTTCCAAGTACAATAATTTATTGTATCGTTCTAACTGTGAATGTGCACTTATGTACGAATATTAGATTTGTGATTCGGTCAAAATTAATAAGTTAGTAAAAACGAGCTAAAGCCAACGTTTCGAGTCTTTATTCAATCATTATACCTACCGAAGGAGAACTGAAGTATCTGCCAATATGCATTATTTAACACACTAATATTGGATACTCTGTTGTTGAACAGTCTCCCGTTTTTTTGTTGCTGTTCAATAAAAAAAAAGGAATATTTGAATATAGAAAAAAGAGATTGTCTTGATATTGGAATCAACGGAAAGCGTTACCGCGCTATTTCTTCTTCTAAAGCGGTGGTATTTCTTTACTTCTTCAAACCCTGATATCTCAGTTCCTAATTTCGGTCAAATTTTGAGGATAGTTAATGGCTGACTCTCATCTATCAATCATCTATCAATTTCGTAACGATTGGATCAGTAATAGCTACTGCACAAGTGCAAACTTGAATTTTGTTATAGACGTAGCTACGGAACAACTAGACCAATTTAAGTGAAATTTTTAGAGATTAATCGAGTTAGACCCTAGAGAGTCCCCTATGAATTCCATCGCCATCAGACCACTAATAGCGTTTGCGCATGCGCAAACGTGAATTTCCTGATACTACGATTTCTCTGTTCCTAATGGACCGATTTCGCTCGAATTCGGAGGGTAGTTGCAGGTTGACAATTACCCTCCGATTTCAACACGATTCTATCAGTAGTGCCTACTGCGCATGCGCAATTTTGAATTGAGTTTCATAGCCTCAACTCCGGAACTACTCGACCAATTCTGATGAAATGTTTAGAGATTGTCCGAGATAGCCCCTACTCAGTTCCAAATTAATTGAATAACCATCGGACGATTAGCAGCGTGTGCAATTGTGCAAACGTGAATTTCCTGAAACTACGATATCTCAGTTCGTAATGGACCGATTTCGCTCAAACTCGGAGGGTAGTTGGGGGCTGACCCAAGACCCATGAATTTCATCACGGTTGGATCAGTAATATCTACTTCGCAAGCGCAAACTTAGAGAAACGCTGTTTTCTCGGCGAATTTTAGCCATTGCGTGAGGTTAAATGCCGGGTTAAAATCTGTTTTGCCCCCGTGCGTTTTATTGTTTAAAAATAAAGATATTTTAATTTTTGGTTGCCCAGCATTCCATCGTCATGAGCATGGCGAACCGGTCATTTCTAGTTTTCTAAAAATTTAATGGTTTAAAATCCTTCTTGCGAGACCATGCTTTCTTTATCGAGGCCACATAGGTAGGTACATAAATCCCTTATAAACTAATGGAAATTTGATATACCACACATGGTGCGTTCAATTTGTTTGCTACTGACAGTACTGACCTGGTATTGACTTCCCCAATTCCAAGTATTGCTGTACTGAAGGAGATAAGAAGCCCGGAGGGACGTTCGGCTGGTTGAGTGGACCTTTCCTTTCCTCGAGTGTCTGCTCTGGCGGATCTAGCGGCTCGTTGAGCACCGGTGCACGCGCCCTCTTCTTTGCTCGACTCTCCTCACTGCCATCTAGGATAGAAACCATAATATTTATGTATATTTCATCGATCGGTTCATTGAACTAAAATCCATCTAAACTGATTCATTGAATTGAATTCGATTTGAAATGAAATTGTTTAAATCGTAAAGGCCTTCAGGCGTTGCAAGGTATTAAATTCGCTTTGTTGGACAAGCTTCTAACTTTTAGCCTCTATTGAGTTGAGATAAACCCTATTGCCGCTTGGCCACCCTTATGCCCAGTCCATCAGCCGTCTGTGAGGTAATCCTTCGTCGCTTGGGGTGTGTGGGTAACTATCCTCATCAGGGCGCTTCTGTTTGGTTGTTTGCCGGGGTCTCGTCTTGGAAATGTTCTAGGTATCACCTCCAGCAGCTTGATATCGCCATCGAAGTTAGACTAGTCCTACTCTTATCTCAATGGATAGCCACCGGAAGAGACTCCACCCTCTTGGCCTAGCAAACTGATCGATTTACCACGAAAACGATTTACTTATAGAAAGATATTAGAATTTTATCTCATTTTATATATATTACTTTTGTGCATATTATGTATTGATATTATATATCTAGGATTTCTCAATGTTACCTACCTTATTATTACCCAGTAGGTAGGTATGTCAGGTGTAAGGTTGGTAATCTAGATTATCACCTTATCTCATAATTATTCTATCATTTTCATGGGTAAAAGAAAAGATAAGAATAACCTCATGCTATTGAAATCACACAAACCAACTCGCTTTTCATTGTTCTACTCTGTATAATGTTATTATTTCGATATGGTATGCCTTATGCCTCGTGTAAACTCGAATAGGAATATATCAAATAGGAATATATCACAATGAAACCACGAGTCCCTCGTACCGTGTCACGGTCGCTCCACGTCTATTGAATGAGGCCACGACTTGAATGATCTTCGATTCCCCCATCCCAAACCTATAATCTTGAAATCCGCATAGTAATTCCGCATTTTTATTGTCTGACTCTACTTAGGCAACGTGTGGTTAAGCTCATCATCTTATTATTCCTCCCTGCTCCAGCTCGCGAGAGGTGATTTTTAGCCTTAGCGCCCAACGTTATTGGGTCTTGTAGCTTGGCACTAGTCTCATTATGCCATTAGAGTTCTCGCTCCCTCTGTCGGTTGGTTCCCCGTTAATGCGATTGTGCCCCACTGGCAAGGACTTATTCGTTTTCCTCGTGATACTTTCACGCCGGGTATAGTTCAGTAGTTGGCAGAAACTGTCACACCCGTTGAAGGCGCACAATTATGTTCCAATATAAATTTATCAATGTAGATATGCTGAACATGCCCTAAAAATCCCCCCATCACTACCCCGCAGTTACTTACCTACTACAATAAAAAATATTATCATTATGATTATGAAAAAAACAACAAAAAACTGGATATCCGATCTTAATTAACGGCATGAATAAATTAATATACTCGTAAAAAGAAAAATCTATAGAGTTAATGAATGCATCTCCAATCTATGAAACTCTGGTACGTAATTCTCAGGTCTATAATTTATTAAAGTGGCAATCTGCTACCATTCTGTTAACAGGCATTTCCCAGTCAAAATGAATACTTTTCCTTACAACAACCCACCCTTAGGTACTTTTCCCAATCAAATTAGGTAATATTTTCTAATCAAATAATTAATGATACTCCAATTTGAATTAGGTATATATGTATAATGCTCAAAACTCACTGAAAATGTTGTAAACATTCCTCACTTCACCCCAGTGCCTGTTATTGTCTCGTTGAAATCAGTTGTGCCTCGTGAGCAAGGACATCTCCTTTTTCTTCGGTTCACTTTCACGTCCAAGTATTTTGTATTCCCTGTTTATTTATCTCGACGTTGACTTCATTAATTGGACGTTTCCCCACGGCTTTAGGTGGCGAAGGGAGGTATCCAGTGTTGCTTCTGATCTACTCGTTTCTTCTCTACATTCGATTACTATTTACTCTGTAGTAGCAAATTTGACCGGAACTTAACGTAAACCTCCTCACACTACGATGCCTAGGTATGTATGTTGTATAGGTATATAGCGAAAATATGTTCGGAATCCTAAGTACCAGTGCGTATTCCAAGTGTTCGCTAAGTTGGAATTACTCTTCTGGATAATATTACTAAGTAGGATAGAAATTGCATGGTACTACTCAGTTATGTGAAAAATGTACTGCTGAATCGAGAGGGGTCTGGGGATATCCAACTCATCTCTAACGACGGAATGGAGGAATGGATATATGATGGAATGGATATGCCATCTATAGATTTCCATTTATATTATGTTACGGGTTTGGCCAGTAACATAAATATGTGTCTATACCGTTAAAACGCAACGAATCAATTCTTGTAAGAATCGTCGGTTGTTACTATCATTTCCGAATTATCACGATTAGAGGAGGGCCTGTACTTCTGGTGGAGGTAGGTACTCATTGATGAGGTTCGATAAAAAGTGGGTTGTAAAACATCAAAATAATTAATAATATAAAAGTTGTTAGCGGTAGGTACTCAAAAGAGAGACAAAATAAAATTTCTTGGAAATTTGATGGAACTATTGGGTAACTTTGTTCTATTGAGTAAACGGCATGAGAAATCAATTGTAAAACACTGAGAAAACACTGATGAACAACTTCGTCCACTTTTTTAATGAATTACATTTTCTGGGTTTTGAAAGCTAATGAGGCTCGAGGGTTCAAGGGAATATCAAGCTCACGGCTGCTCCGACCTTTCCCTCGTTGGATTTTTAAAGTTTAATTAATTTTGCCGCTGCTACGGATCCGGAGCGACCGATTTCTCAAGGTCCGATCGATTTTTCGTCGTGTCGACATCAGATGGATGATTCGACAGTAATATCTCTCTCTTGTTTTGGTCAATTACCATTTGCTGGTAGCAAACAAGAACGTCACTGAGCATACATCCATCATCAGTTTTCAAATCGTTGATACGTGTTCTTTCGTCAAGAGCTATTCAACCAAAACCATTTTCATATTTCTAGGAAGTACAGTAATGTACGTTCGGGGTAAATATTGGGTATGGGGGGCCATTTGATTTACGACGTGAATCAAATCTCTACATCCTCCACAACTCAGATAGCCTCCACCTTTTCAGATAGCCCATTGTCCCTAGTGAGAAGTAAAACCTGAAAGATACCTAATTTTTAGGAATGTGGTCCCATCCCCCCCTACCATTATCTACAATATTCCTTTCTGCCTGCAAAGCCGTCGTAAATACACAACTCTCGGTACTTCGATATATCCTACTCCACTGTCATGTATATCGAAATTGATCTGTAAGTGGGGTGGGAATTGTGACTTCATTACCACAAGTACCTATATTAGCATAGAACATAGTGCTTTAGCCATAGATTCCAGCCCCTAACTGAGACCAAATAGAGCAACGAACAAGCAAACAAGCAAAACTAAATTTGCCCTAGGTATTTTGCTTCCTCACTACCGAAGGTAGGAAGCTATGAATTCGTGCAAAAAAAAAAAAAAAAAAAAAAAAAAAAAAAAAAAAAAAAAAAAAAAAAAGAGTAGAAAATCTGTCCTCAAAAATCAAAATTTCCACTTGCTTTTTACGTTACAGAGCTTTCCGAACAATTTTGGTTCCATGTATGTCTGTCTGTCTGTGGACAATTCCTTGTCCCAGGCAAAACTAGTACGTATTATGAAGTTATGGTCCGAATTTTATGACATTGTCAGGGATTATACAGTTCAGCCCCGTGACGGTCCAATATCAATTTCATCGCCATCGAACCACTAGAACTAGCGTGAGCCCATGCGCAAACGTGAATTTCCTGAAACCCCGGTTTGTTAGACCCTAATTGACCTATTTCACCCAAATTTGGAGGGTAGTTGGGGGCTGACTCCAATACGAGTATTTCGACACGATTGTGCTACTGCGCAAGCGCAAAATATAAATTTATTGTCGTTGGTGTAGCTCTGAACTACTATACCAATTTGGGTGAAATTTACAAGGATTACGTGCGTTAGACCCAAGATGATCACCTATGAGTTTCATCACCATAGGACCACTATTACCGTGTGCGCGAGCGCAAACGTTTTTTCCTGAAACTACGATTTCTCAGTTCCTTATTGCCCAATTTCTCTCAAATTCGGAGGGTAGTTGGGGCTTACTCTAAGACCATTACTAATGCATTTCGTCACGATAGCTACTGTGCATGCACAAACTTGAACTTTGTTGTCATAGGGATAACTCCGGAACTGTTCTACCAACTTGGCTGAAATGTTTACTAACTGATTCTATCCGTCAATGTCACAAAAGTGAGGAAGCTATACTGCCCACCCTACTCGGCAGACGTTTTTATAATGCTTTTTACATACAACTAATCATTGCTAGGAAAAAATAACTGCCTCATTTCCCACCCCACAAAAATCGTTCACCACTCGTTGGAAAGCTCTGAGTCTGCATTTATTACACATCACACAGTATCTCATACTGCGTGTGTACCTACCTATTTATATAATGCCATCACTCTGTGTCAATAAAGGGTAAGTCTTAATTTAATGGTACAAAATGGAAATAATATTAGGGAGAGAAAAATATTATTGATAATTATGAGGTATGGTCCAAAGAAGATTGAAAACGCTGAAAAAGCAAGGAATGAGGAATTCGCCATGTCATCGAAAAAAAGACTTTCTACTAGTGGATAAGGCGATATACTTCCATGACGGACCCGACGTGGCGCATTGCCCATTAAAATTGCAGTCACTCCTCACATAATTATTTGTTATCACAGATAGTTGGAGATCAGGGTTTAGTGATCAGTCGTTTGCATCATAGAATTCTTCCGAGAATTCTTTAGGAAAATTCAAATGCTATTTTTATCAGCGTTAACTTCAACTAAGATCACTACGTTAGAATCTCAAATTGCTATCAAATGAAATATATTCATCGAACGAACTCGGTCCTCTTATATACAGGCATTAGTTCACAATAGTTCGTTGAATTTCTTAGTTTTTTGTAAGATGGAATGCGATGGTATCATCTGTTGAATTCATAAAAGTATATATTATTATGTACCTCCATAAAATGTGCATACGTATTCTTAGGTACACATCGTATAGGAAATTACCCCTAGTTTCCAACTAATGGGATACCTACAGTATTGTGAATCCTTTTATGTATCTACATAAGTGCTTTTGGTATAATGTAATAAATTAGTATACCATTTTTGTAAAGTGGGGTTGCCCTTGACACGGTTGAGAAATGCGAACCCGGTGCCCCCGTGGGGTTATGTTAATCCGACTGGAGGTAGATTACATCATGCGAGGGGTCAGACTAGACGCTCAGATGCACCGCGCCCCGTCCACTCGACCACTCCGATGACCTGAGTGCCCCTAATATATTTCTATTCCGTTATATAGAATTTATCGGTTGCTGCTATAATTGGAAGCAGAAGTCATGTTGTAGCTTATTATACAATTGTGAACCGAGGTGTAGCATTTCCAAATGAAAATAATCATTTTCCAATTAGATTTAAACATTACATGACATTTCGAAAACCTGTCGTATGTTACCTAGTATTATGATTGTACAAAATGTATAAAGTACGTAGTTCTTTTTTTTTTATTTTACATAGTTCTTTTTTAGTTCTTTTTTCTGAGGATTTTTCGAAATTTCATGTAATGCCTACATCCATTTAATTTAAATCAATCTTGAATTAAATTTTGTCGATTAAATCTTCATCCTGAAATGATCATGTTTGATTTACATCAGTTTCTATTATATTCAATATTATTAATCTCCTACATTTCGTTTTTTCTATTCAAATCGGTTCTCTTTCCAACGTTGAAAACTCACATCCATCCAAGTTAATATTCAGATTCGATTAAATTATTCAAATTAGATAAATGATTTATTTCTATCAGAACCAGCTGCATAGCAATGAACGCCAATACATCATTCGTTCAGTGCAAGTCTCGTCTTAGCGGAGCTATGCAAAAACCCGAACGACAAATCGGTCTTTAAGCAGTGGTTTGTAGTTCGGGTATTTTTTGCTCCAGTTTTGGGGAAACGAAAGTCGTGAAAAAAAAAACGAAATTAAAAATAAAATTCAAAAAAAAAAATTTAAAATTAAAATTCAAAATTTTTAAGTAGGTAAAACTGTTTTTTTGTTTTATTCGTCTGGTGGGTGAAAATATGGGTTTTAGTGATTGAGGGGGGAGGGTTTAGAGCGTAATGTGTGTATTTCGTTATTTTGCATTCTTTTTAATGATATCATTAGATCGGCTCGTTCATTATTATGCTTAACTACAAAGCTCAACTCACCGTCGTTCACCAAACCGTGAGACAGTCCTAATGAACGGAACGCTACTAGCGTATTGCAGTTATGAATGAGTAGATCTTGAATCGACTTGTTGAGAAAAAAAAAGATGAAAGGAAAACTCGATCGTATTCTTTTACGCGGCGGCTGACGACTGGGGTTGACTTACTACTTCCTGGCCGCTGGTCGACGGTACAAGGCCACCTCCGGATCTCTTGTGGGCCAATGTCAGCGGCGTTTCGCTCTGTTCCTTCCTCATCATAGAAACTCTAATAAACGCTGATTCTCCGCTATTTGGGAAACAATTGGATTACCTATCTATTGTGATTCTGAATATACTCAAAAGTACCGCAATCGTCGTTACGGTAAGTTACCTGTAAGAAGAAGGGTATTTTTCATTTTGAGATTTACTGTGGAAGGGATCCGATGAGCGGTATAGTCCTGGAGC
>JAEMON010000002.1:12403041-12434617 GCA_030264115.1 Lygus lineolaris | reverse complement strand
CCACCATCCCACAGTAAGTATATTTTATTTTTGAGATCTCTTTGGCCTTGGCTGGATGCAGTTAGGTATGGTTTTTACATGGTTCCAACTGCAGACTCGACCTTTCTATGGAAAGTTATGCTGTCCTGATATCCGTCAATCGCATCATGAAGAAAAGTAGACGGATTAAAAACCTTCCCCTACCCCTATATGAGACCTAGGGTTTCAATCCTCCATAAATTTCAGCTTTGTGTAGGTAAGGTATGGTAAGGGTAATTTCGTTCAATTTTATGCATATTTCGAGTTGCATGTAGATGCCGAAAAATGGCTTTGCGTCATTCGGTTGTGGGTAGACTCTAGTTATTGTACTCTCTGCAATGTTGGTCTTCACAAACGAATTCTGTGAGTGGGATGTCGGATAATTTCCATTCGAATGAAGTTTCACTCTGTTTAGGAAATGGCGTGGGATGATGCCATTTCGTCCGTTTGTGATTATTTTGTACCTTCTATTATTTAGATGAAGGGCACCAATATTGAAGCTGAAACATTTTTCCTATTGAATGTTGATTTCCGAGTTTTCTATTGTTGTATTGTGTATTGTACTTCTACGAGCTTATTGCTATTTCTCAAATTTGTTTTCATCCCGGTAGTACATCACGATGAGCAAATATCACCTGATTGTCATCAGATGTGATGTTCACTATTGTGATGATGATTGATGATGATCATTCATCTGGTTATGCACTGCAGAAACATCAAATCTGCTCCAGGTTAAATGGCTTTCTATCCGAGTCGTATTATGCATGAAGAACTATAATTTACTATTAAAATTTAATAAGGAACTTATTCATTCATTATACTCTATTATTCCCACACTCGTCTTTTGTGCAGAATGCCAGATGTTTATCAACTAACTAATTAGCACTAGTATAAGTAGGTTATCCAGTTATAGAAGTTACGAATTCGAAAACGAATTCTATGAAATAATTGCATCCCTTCAATAGGACAATGAGAGGATAATAATTTCTATTCCTCCCTCCAGCAGATGAAACAGTGGCTGAATTGAAGAGCCCAGTTATGTCACATGTTTCCTAGACGTTCACCCGTCTTGGCAGTTTCACTTGCGTAACCCCCAACACAGCTTTTGAGGCGTCTTGTCTCCAACGGGCAACCACCCTCCACCAAGGAACCTCCAGTCACAGCCTTTTCGAGTTTTAAGCGAGTATCTATCATTCTTGGTGTATTTTATTTATTCGTGTAAATTATGGTGTCAATTACGGTCTACTCAATGATGATATGTCAAGTACCGGGAATAGGGGCAGAATCACTCGCATTATCGTCTAGACTTGTTAGTTGGTGGGAAATCTTTAGTTAGGTAGGTACCTTAAAGAAATGAGGAAGACGTTCTTGTCAAGAGGGCCCAACCATGATGTAAGATCTAATCTGTGCAGTCGGTGTCAAAGATATGAAGCCATTCAATTCCGATTACAATTACTAAAGTATAAATTGCTGAAATAGTGCTATTGACTTCCGGGTTGATTCTAGGTAGTGGCTTCATGAAACTGAATCCACAGGTTTAGCCACAAGACCAATGCTGTTGATTATAATTGTTGCTCTCGCTTCCAATTTTCAGTTTGAAATGGCACCCTAATAATATTATATTGTTGTACCTACTGAGCTTATTATTGCTAAATTGATTACTTATTGGGTCAAAGACTGAAGCATTGGAGACTCCTCACCCTGTTGAGCTGAAACGATGAGGAGCATTAATCAATTCACTGTCGGTGAGCATTTCCTCTTCCTCGAATATTCTTCACTCGAGCGAAGTCTTTTTCACGCTCCGTTAACAGTTACTGTCGAGAGTTGTGAAGTTGTAGTTGGTGCGTGGTATGATTTGCTTCTGTGAAGCCAGCCACCCATGATGTACCTACGCGGGTGTTGGTTAGTGACCAGTCTCTCTAGAGCAGTTGAATGAAATGTCGTTGGTAGAGTTATCGTCAAATTCAAATTATGTACCTGATTATCATAGAGTCGTAGATGAGGAATCACGAGAGAGACAAACAGCTCTTCGATGTATGTACATTATATTTATAACCTCCGCAAACAGCTTTCAGACTCACTTTCCCAAAGAACTCACACACTACAAATTTGTAAAGTCCTCGATTCAATATGATAGACTCTACCGGATCATCATGGAGCTTTACCCACTCACGTTGTTCCTTTGAACGGGAAGAACGTGAAGCTGACCTGTAGACGTGGACAATTTGTAGTCACGGGTTAATTTGGGCATTCATCCGGATGTTGTGCCAGGAAGTTGTTGGGACTGTAATTCTACTGAACATGCTCGAGCCCAGATGAGCAGTTTCGGTGGTTCTCCTGCCAGAAGGTCACGATAGGACCGCCGTCATCAAGAGATTCACTCACTGATTGATCCGTGAGCGTGACGACATCGCCCGTCATCAAGAGGTTTCATACGAAGAGCTTGATCTATGACGACATCGGATAGTCAGTTGGTAAAGTTGTTACCGCCGCGCTGTCCGGTTTGAATGATGTGGAGATTTATCATATCCAACCATTCGAGTATTAGTGGTGCAGTTACCTACGTAATATAAAACAATTCATTTCATAATACATCCATGGTCCATGGTCATTGAGAGGGTCTATATACCGACCAGGGCATGACCAGGGTTGAGTGTGTCATTATCATGTTCTTGATAGGGTAGATTCATTGAACCCCTACAATTTGCTGTATGGTTTTGAATGCGATAGAAACTGTACACCAAATTCTGGGGTCTAACGATCTATCCCTAAAATAGTAGGGAAACCTCCCCCCCCCCCCCCCCCCCCCCCCCCCCCCTACTAGTAGGGACCTAGTGCCACTGAAGTCATAGTTAGTGTGGGGATAGTAAGTGACGTCATAGATATTGTCCCAGCATCAAGCAACAACCTTCGCATAGATTATCTTTTTTGGAATGTAACATGCTTCAGTCATGACCTAACTAATATCCACGTTCTCCATTTGTTGGAAAGCTCTCAATTTCTCTCGACATCTTTTGCTGTCTATAAGGCTGGAGATGGTCCCCAGATCCGGGGTCTAATGTCTCATGTTTGCAGCTCCTCATTCGGAAAACTAGCAATCATCAGAGAATCAGCGAGTTGAAAAACACGAGTCAGACAGTCAGGTTCATGTTTTCGAATGTTAGCCGTAGGCTCTAAGCAACCCCACCATCCGGGGGTCCAGGGGGAGGAGCACGCAGCCCCGAGATTTAATGATATTTATAAATATCGTATAATTATGATGTATAAAATGATGAGATATTTAGGTATTTATATATTTTTATTATTTTCATTGGTTACTTATCCATGAATAAGACTGCTGTTACCCTCAACGACTGCTAGCTACATTCGGATAGCAAGAGTTTAATTTTTGGAATAATGATGATGGAGATGATGTTTGTTGTTTGCTCGTGTTCCCCAAAAATTCTTCAGCTACGTACTAACCATTTCGCTAATTTTAATCTTAATTACCTAGCTATTTAATTAATAACTTCCTCATTCTATATCTCTTCTCTAATTGATATGATCGTTGTAAGAAAAGTTACTTTAGTTCTACACAAAAAAAGCTTTGAAACCTAAAAACCAAGTGGAAATTTTAATTTTGGAGGACAACACTGTTTGTATTCTTGCACGTGTACATAACACCATAGCACCATAACTTCCTTCAGTAGTGAGAAAGCAAAATGATAGAACATGACTAGAATATAATGTAATATACCGAGGCGTAGAAACAATTTGACTATGAGACTGCAGAAATTTCAGCTTCTTCGTTCAAAATGCATGCCAAAGCTGATCGAGGATGACAAATCCGATTGCGAAAAAGATGGAAACCGTGGATAAGCGGGTCTTGTGGCGCTTCTGAACAAACTCGCTGGACGTAAGTGGGATTATAATGGGACGAGCTATTGACAACTTGAAATCTTCTTTCACAGAAAATAATGTATTATTCATGGCGGAGTGGTCGGGAGTTGTACATCATTCATTATGAAAGTCTTGGAGACGTTCTAAGTTGTGTAAACGCACCAAGTCCCTGGGAGTGACATATATATTGTTTCTCGTAGCGAATACATCGGTTCGCCAAAGCCATCGTTCAATGACTTGTCAGATGGAAGGAATTTATTTCGAACCACGAGCTGAGCAAAACAGTTTTTCAAATGTTGGTACACGAGTTGAATCGTTACTCCTTGTTGTACTCAAAGATTTAAAATATTAAAAACGTTAAATTGAAGAACAGTTTAAGATTTTTTACGAACTTAGTTTAATTAACATAGTGAAGGAGGTATATTTGTACTGGTAGATTCAGTACCTCACCTTGTCCTTGCGCCGGTGCACTGAACTCTCATTTTCGATAGCTTCTGGTTTTGGCCCTCCCACATCACATCACAATACAGGTCCATCCAGGTGGGATAGATCCTTGAAGAATGTGTCCACTCCCACTCGAATCGTCGGATATCGATAATACTCTTATCGATCGGCTCATCAACTCTCCTATCCAAGGCTTCCCTTAGCGTTCCTCCTACGGCTGTCGGGAATCCTTCCGCCCTCGGGTCGACCTTCGCGTTTACACAGGAACTCGGAGAACTTCATTTCATGGATAAGTTGTTGTACAATGGGGAACTTGCATGGTTAAATGAAAATAGTGTGATAGTGGGAAAATGTTCTTTCAAATTCAATTTTGTTTCAGTTGGTTAGCTAGTCAATTGAGAAGAATATGAATAATATGTTGTTAATTCTTCAAAAATTGAGATTTTCCATATTGTTCAGTTCATTATTGTTCTTCTTTTGTTCTTCCATGGTTTCGGATAAGGTCTATCTACTTCATGGCTTAATGCAATGTATGAATTGGAATTTTCTCCATAGGTAGGTAGGTACTAATTTTATGTATCTATGAAAATCAGTTTGTCTGATTGTTTATTTGTGCCCTATGTAAAGCCAAACAGCTGAACCTATTTACGTCCTTTTTATTTCAAAATGATCAGCGAGTTCCGAACTAATTCAGCGTGTATGTGAAAAATTCGGTGACGTCCTCCTTCATCGTGAACGAGACCGTCCTTAGCGACATTGAGAGAGTAAGCACATTCATAAACAGGGGAGGTTCGTGTAATTTCCCCACTTTTCACAGCCAATTAGAACGTGGTGTTATCCTTCAAAATAGAATTTCACGTGACGGTACCAGATGGTTTCCCGAGTGTTCAGCTGTTCAGATTCCATACATGCATACATCGGGATAGATCGTTGAAACTTGGTATTGAAAACGTCGTATCAATTTGGTATCAAAATTGCCGTAATAATTTCTAAACAACTTTGGTTTCCCAGTAAGTTGTCAATTAGCAGTTTGGGTGATAGTTACGATCACATGTTTGCAATGTTGGTGTACCTACTATTGTTAAACTTGGTGAACGACGAGGTTTTTTGTGTCTTTATTTAGATAGGTAGGTAGTGTAGCTCCATGAACAACCTATCACGCGAGCGTTTGGGATGTGGACAACCAACTGCGAGCGGGCTGTTGGAGTTGATGTTTTCCTATATTTTTTTACCATTCAACGGGTGAGGGTTTTCTTTTTTTACACGAGTAGGTACGTATTTGGTGAACGGTGAGGTTTTTGAATGTTTTCGAGTACCTACCACCACGCATAACCAATCACACGAGCGAAGCGAGCGTTTGGGATCTGAACAACCGACCGCGAGGAAGGTGAGTGGGCAGAAGTGTGGGACGTGGGACCTGCAACGCATGGGTAACCGGGTAGTGAAACAAATAAATTCTGCGAAACCTAAATAATGAAACGAATAATACATTTTATTCGTTTCATTTTTATTTATTTATTAAGAAACAAATAAAATAAATTGAAACTAATGCCTAACTTGTTAAATGAAACACACAACATAAATATTGCTAACAACCTAAATATACTTACTCTGTTTTGCTATTGCAATTTTTCCATTATTTTCAGTTCACCCTAGATTTTGGTCCTCAGTGACTTTATATGCATTACCGGGCCAATTCATATAGATTTTATTTTTCTTCACATTCTTATTATGAGTGTGGATGTGGTGAAAATATATAGGTATTATTGTTTCAGTTGTAAATTCCTTGGACTTTTAACGTAGGCATTGAATAATTACATAGGTAATATTGTTATCGGTAATGTTGTATCGTGTTGTCCTTTGGATCGGTCAGCGAAAGAGTCAACGACCGAACAAGCCAACAACCTGCCACTGGCGAAATTCCAAGGGAAACCGGTTCACGGATTTCCAGAACTACCTACTTGCTAGAACTGCATTGTGCATAGCTAATCGTTCTCATGACTATGGGCTTCCATTCTTATGGATTTGGAAATAAGTGACCAAGGGCTGATTATTAGCTCTCATGGATGGTGGTGGCTCGAGGTGTGCGGGGAGGGGGTGAATGTATGCCAAGCTGGATGGACAGTATAGCCTCCTCACATAACATAACGTGGGCGTATTCCTAAATCAACAGGAGCGAAATTCCTATATCTATATAAAGCGCAATTCTATTTTGCGCTCTCACAGTTGCTTTGACTGATCCAATTATGTTGAAGTTCATAGGCAATTATCCCAGGGTTAGCTCCCAACTACCTCCCCAATTTGAGCGAAATCGAATCCTTAGGCACGAGAAATTGACGTTTGGAAGATTTTACATTTTACCTAGGTATTTGGTGATTTTGAATGATTACTTACTATAACAGAGTTGCTTCCCGTCTGGAAAGGGGGAAATGTCAGGAAAATTGAAACCGTCAGGGAAAACCGGGAAATGTCAGGGAAATTTGATACATCTGAAAAGTCTGATTTGATTTGATACATCTAAAAAGTTCAACCTTCTGAAGAAGAATAAACGATTTTGTCAAGATTGGTTCACCATGTAGAGCGTCTTGATGATGTAGGTATATAAAAATAATAAGATAATTGTAATTTTAAAAAGTTCCATTCATGCAGCATGAGTTGAGCGAATTTTTTAAGATTCATTGTGACCGATTTGGTTGGTGATTTTTATAAGAACTCATACGCTGATTCCGAATATACCATATGTGTAAACTCGAGATCATTATTATGTTCATATGTTCGAGACGGTGAATTACACAAAAACCTCGAAAAACACGTTTTTTGACCCTTCTTCCAAATTCTTCTTCCATTCTTCCATTCTTTTGACCCTTCTTCCATTCTTCCAAATTTGACCCCTTGGAGTACTCCTAAAATTCTGGCCAACGAACTCATGCTTTCCTTTGTTATTATTGGCATTTTGAAATTTTTCAGAATTTTTCTTATGGATTCCAGGGTCAGATATCGTCTGGAGTGACACATATATATAGGCAGGTCTATATAGACATATATTATATACATGTGAAAAATGTAAAACTTCAGGAATCGTTTTAAAATGTTCAGAAACTGATTTCCATGGAGACAATTTGTAAAATTTTGCCTTGCAGTATACATTTATTTACATACGAATTTTGAAAGTTTTCAATCACGATCATCGTTCATTATTTTATGGAATGTGAGAGATAGGTTGAGGTGCGGAACGGGAAAACCTGGAAATGTCAGGGAATTTAGAATTTCTGAATCTGTAGCAATCCTATATAGGTTCTGAATATGATTGTGTACAGTTCACATAATGGAGCTTGTTTGTTTTATATAATGATATCCCTGAAGAGTGTAGATCCGACGAAAGCAAGATGCGATGCGATCCGAATAGATTTGAGTTTTCAGCCGGAGAAATGAGTCACAAGGGAGATCGCTCGCTCGTAATGACAAGGCGATTACATCTCAACTCTGGATAATCTCAACATCTTGGATGAGCTCATCTCAATCCCATTAGTACCTCATCGTTTTCAGGTACTTACAACTCTGAGCGGAAGATATCGTTCATTGTTGAGGTTCAAGGTTGAAAGCCAGACTCAAAATGACGATCTTCTGACGTGAAAAAGAGAGCTAAGGTCGGTCAGCAGGTCAACAAAGTTCGTACCTACTCTGTCAAATACGGTATGAATGCAGATTTGAGTTTAAAAATAAACTACCAAGTACTTACCTAATTTATTATCGTCAACTCACAAGTCCCGAGATTTGGAGAACTGCCCCCCTTCCCTAATTTAGTTACATTATTATGTTCTTCAAACTTACGCCGAATTCTATCCACCAATAATCGAATTATAGTTTTTTCGCTCAAATGGTATCCCTTCATGTGGGGAAACCTGTTAAAATCCGACCAATTTTGAGGTTTAGACGAGGATAGAGATTAGGGAATCTTTTGTGGTCAGGAGAAATACAAGTTCTGGACATGTCGAGTTTTCCTTGCTTATCGTTCTCTTTCATCTGTGCTAGCAGGTACGGCGTATTGTTCACCTACATTACATTTTTCGGACTACGGTGTTGAATTTTGATTCTATTTTATTCAAAGCTTTCCGAAAACATCGGTTTAAGCAAAATATGGATGGGAAAATGACAACCTCGTATACTCAGAATTATGTACCACCTGTCTCTTCTAACGTTCAATCAACTTGGAAATGTGACCATGACTATTTCTAGAAATTGTCATTTCAATCCATTCAATACGAAGATAGATAATTTGTGGTTTCGGAAAGGCTAGGAATAAAGAAGAATTTATTGTTATTCGATTTGGCAACGATTAAACGTAGAATAGTCAACAAGAGGACAAATAATTTCAAAAGGTCTTGGGCGAACCAACCCCATCATTTTTGGACTCAACATTTCCCATAAATAAGCCCCAAACTAGAAAAACACTCTTGACCAGTGTTAACTGGACACGAGCGGGGAGCTAGACACACGCGAATACTTTGGTACTTTCATACTGTGCTTTCGAAATCAACCAAACTCAGAAGCTAAGTTTCAAAAAACTTAGAAGTGGTTTTATTTTATTATTATTATTAATTTTTCGGAACTCCCTTGTGTTGGTGCCAAGATGGTATAGAGTTTTGTTCTTTAGAATGTCCTGGCATCCTGATGATCATGGAACACGATGGCCTTAGATCGTTTGTCTCCGGCATTCATCCTCGTTGTCCTCCGTGGGGATGTGAGAGAGTTCATGAAATGTGATAACCCTCCTTGGTGTATTACTGATTGCATCACGACGTTTTTGAAGCCTCCCCGTTAATCGAACCCACTGTCATATCGGTTGGATAATAATCACGCCGCTCCTCCTTACCAATGAAAAATTATCACCTGGGTGCAACAATGTGTAGATAACGGCTATGTTCCCTACACCCTGCACCTTCTATGTTGTCATCTCTACAAATGCTTGATTATTACGTACTCCTTATGTTCACCCTTAAAGAGTGTGTCTGATTGTGAGACGATCGTGAACATAGGTAGTCATTTTTGATGTATGTGAATAAGCCTAAGTTACGTTACTACCATATTGGGGTAATTTCTTATGTTGTTCAGGGGTGTTCCCTTTAATTTAGTTTCTCGAATGCTTTGCAAAGACTCCACAGATAACACCAATCACTTCTTCGTCAAGATAGATTAAAGTAGACTTCAAATTTTTTTTGGGGAAATCACTTTCACTAGCAATGTAGGCAGCTGGGCATCAGCCTTACTGTGTTTGCAACGAGGCCGTATATTCTTCGTGATTGAAATGAGTGAGAGGCGTGGCTCCGCTCTAAATTATAGGACTCACCGCCCTAAGACGCGATGATTTCTGGGTTTCGCACCCGGTCAGAAAATTAAACGGTGGGGTTTTTCGCGCGCGCCGAAATTATATTTTGGTTTGTACGGTCCTCGAGCGAAACAGGGTGGTTGTAGAGCGACCGTGGCATTTGACCCGGGAGTTTTGGATCAAGTTCGAGCTGCTACGTTTTTCGGGGGTTCCGTTGCCCAACGAGGTAACGCCCGTCCCCTGAGGCCTTCGTAATTCCAGCCTTCTCCACTATAATACCCTCAGGGCAATTATTGCAATTAATCAAGGTTATTCCACGTTCTAGGAGAATAATTCAACATAAATACACCCGAATAGCGTCCATAAATAACGAAAAGTTACCTATATGAAAACAGAAGATAAAAAAGATGAATTTTTAATTTTTGTGCAAACAAGCATAAACGTTTTTGTTAACAACAAGCATTTCTCAGACTACTTTTTGGTTTATTATTTGCAATAATGAACCTTGGGAATCGAGTACGAAACAATTTTTTAACCCCTCAAAATTTACGTTAGGATTAAACTATATTCCTCGGTAATTCCTAATACATTGGCATTCAGTCATTCAGTATTTACTAGCATTTTTATGAAACAATAAGAGACTTATTTCTGGGCGTGTCAATAAAGATCGAGGTCAGAGGTTTGTAAACAAGGCTCCTTTTGCAAGCCGATTGGAGGGTTGGGAGTTCACGACCTCAGGGCACACGACCCTGATCCAAGATTCAGATAATAAATCAGATGAAAATCAATATTTTCTTTCAATAAAACCAGCACATCGATTGTTATTATTCCTTATAGACCAAAGCACTGAATTAAATTTTATTACTGTGATTATTGGGTCCATTCTAATCACGGGAAAACATCATTTATAATAAACGTTCCAATGTAGTTCTCCCAACCAGTGAGCTATTTTTATTAATTTTTGCCAATACCATCGTTTCATCAACGTTGTCATTAGAAGATTCGTATTCTTCTTCATGATCTTAAAAATTACCTATATGTAGTTACATCGTTCTTAGAAATAAAAGGTTTAAACTAAGGTTATTACGGTTATTAAGGTTATTACTATTCATTCTTGAAATTTGTGTCTATTTGCAAAAGTGTACTTCAGAGAATAGGACTCCACATACTTATGTGCAATGTACGTATCGTACATGAGGACGGAGATTTCTAGTTATCCTCCTGTACTCGATGAAGAAAAGGTAAAAAATCAAATAGAAGCTGATTTTTGGACGAAATAGATCGAAAATAACCGCTCGATGACGCCGTGCTGTGAAATATTTCGCGGCGATTGGCCGCAGTCCTTGGCAAATGTAGGTAACCTATTTGAATTCCATATCCATCCGCGTAGGTACACCTTAGTGTTTGGGGAAACGATGTGGTCGATTCATCGGTCCATTAGCTGCCTCTGGGTCCGGCAAGGATCCCAGAAGTTGTCCCCTCTCTGGCCTGTCTGAAGTGCGGAGGATGCGGTGAGATTTTTCGCTCAACCTTCACCCCATTTCCTGAGAGTCCACCGAGCGGTTATGGAAGTTGTTACTTGACTCAGTAAACTTATATATCCAAGGTCTGATTCGGATGCCACGAATGGACCATTAGGCGCGGTTTGGATATCAACAGAAGATGATGCATGGCTGAATTACCAGTTCTGTTGACAATAGGGTTGCCAGATATACTTTAATTCATAGTATCCTACTTTATTTTCGTTCAAAATACTTATACTTTACAAAAAAATTGAAGTATACCAAAATACTTTATATTTGAAACTGAGAAGAAAAGTTCACCCTCCAGCCTCCACTAGGCAAGGAAAAGGTACCAACATAGACCAAAATCGGGCTTGGGTTGCTCACGTAGACTTTAGCATTTGAGTAGGTACCATCTCGCCGGGCACCCAGCCCCCTGCACCACAATGTTCAATGTTTTTTCCAGAATTTTCAATGTTTTGTTTCAGAGAAAGAAATGGGGATTAAATGAATGTAACTTAGAGTTTCTTATTTCCTTAGTCCTTACGTGCCTAATAGATGCACGAGATTTTTTTTTAGTAAGAACGTGATAGAAAATGATGTTCCTGATTACATAAATGTACCTTACTGAAATATGGTCTCGTTGAGATTGATCTTAGTCATATGGCTATCCATGATTATTTCTCCATTCCTCATACCGAATTTTCTTATTATCAGTAATCTGACACATTCAAGTGGTGGGTGGTTTTGACAAGTTCGTCATTTCTTGGCCGATCGGGTTTATAGGTTAGATAGACTGATACCTATTTATTCTCGTCAGACTCCCAAAATTTTCTGTATTAATTTCGGCCCCGATCGTCGTGACTGTAAAAATGCTGATGGTCAGCAACGAAATCCAATGGTACGTTATCCCGGCTGAGGTAAAATATGGGTAGGGAAGTGACAACCTCGTATACTCAGAATATCTGCTGTTTCTTCTAACATTCTATCAACATGAAGATTTTACCAGGAAATTTTTATGATTTCCCATTTCGAGTACGGGTTGTCATTTTCCTTACCCATGTTTTGTTAGCACTGATGTTCTTGCAAAGCTTCATCATTTCATAGGTTCAATATTACATGAGTTTTGAGCACCGTTGGTCCCATTCAATGCAGAATTTTCGAATCTTTTGCAAGGTTACCTGGGGTTGTTTTTTATGGCCTATAATATATACGCAATGGACTTGAGATGGAAACGTATATACATATATTATATATCCAAAAATAATTCATAAAACGCTAATTTGGCCATTTTGTTTGCAGTGCTTTAGAAAATCTGAGGTCTTGGATAGGTTAAAAGTAAACAAGAATGGTATATTCGGATTTGGCGTGAATTGTCAACAAAAGAACTAAATCTGACAATAATGGTGACGTTAACAAAATCCAAGAGTGTGTCAAGAGCCTATATTTTATTGGCTTAAACTAAGTATACATGTCCCAAGTACCTAAGTAGGAACTTGAAGTTAGTAAAAACAATTCAGTTTCACATGGATATATATATTTTTTAAATGAAGTCTGTAAGTTGGTTAGAATCTAAAGTATACTGTAGAATATCTATAGTTGAAAAAACCTCATCTATTGATCGTATTTACTACAACACATTGTAATGTGCTCCAGGTCCTCTTCTTCGTTTACTTTTACATGTCGTAAAGAGGGCAGATCTTGTCACTTTGATAATGACATGTGTGCTGCATTGGGGGAAAAATCCATCATTATGAGTTAGTCACTTTCTCGTTAATCCGCGGGACCAATGTCAATACCATTTTTGCACAAAAATCTCATTTCGGGTCGCAATGATCCTAGAAAAACTCAGCATCTCTTACGGCCAATAAAATAAAAGATAACTCAGCAGTTGATTTTTTTAAATTAGAAAAGGACGGTTACATTTTCTAATATTGAAATAATTGAATTACAATTAAGTAATGAATCAGGTTTACATAAACTTATACTAAGATTGTATGAATAGCACCTACGATTAACTATATTCAAATTTGTTATTTTCTATAAATTGGCGTTTTCTCTTTTTTCTATCGAAAAATGTACATTTACCTACCTTTAATCGATGTTGGGCCAAACAACATGAACTGTAAATCCTAAAATGTCTAGATTTCTTCCTCAATAATGCTATAGTTTTACTCATAAATTGGCGCAAGCTTCAGATTATTCATAGGGAGGCCTAGACTGGTCAGAAATTTTCCAGAACTCCACCGATTATGCGGAGCAGGCATTATGGGGAACTATACCCCCGATTGCTTGGGAAAGTATTGCTTTTATTGGGATTGTTGATGTAGGAGAAACAAGTTGTTGGTACATCACCACAGGAACCCGTCAACCTATTGATGGAGTTTCAATTACTTAACAAATAATTTAACAGGTCTCAAAATAATCTTCATATATATTCAGGATGTAAGTTGAAAGTGTGTTACCATCAATCATACAATCACAAACTATGAAATAAACCATGATCAGCGTTGTTTCAACTACAAAGAAAATCCAGAAATCTATTTTAGTATCCCGACAAATTTTGTCGCGAAGTCGTCACATTCAAAAAACTACTCGAGAAAGAATATTTTCCTTGTTCAACGCTAGTTTTATACCGATGACATAATTTTTATTCTTTGGTCCGTATATATATGCTTCTAAATTTTTAGATTTTGTTCGGTTATTTGATGTTCGGTTTTTCGATTTTGAACTGACCTGTGATGATTGCGAAGTTGATGAGGAGGAAACATGCGGAGACTGCTACCTTCACCATAGTTGACCATCACCTCTTGCACAGTTTAAAGATCTCGCTACAACTGAGGCAGGCCGCAGCCCCTCTATCGCGGGCTCAGCCGAGCCGCGCTTCCCCTCTTCGACTCCTGCCCATCCTGAGGACATCCATCCAAGGCAAACGTCGCCGCAAAGGCCTCCTCAACTCCTGATCGAATCAGCCAAGTTAGGCTGAGTAATTTGAAGTCCAGTCTAGCTTATAAGTAGTAATATTTTCATGTTTATTGCGTGCATACTCTTATGATTTGTTTGACATAGTTTTTTTTCATGAACACAACTAAAATAGGTGCACCTACAAATAAATTTATCTCGGCAAGTTTTCCCGACAACATATTTATTTAGTTTCCAAGCAATACATTCCAAGGCTAATTATTGTATACCTACCTATGTTGTTACTTTATTGTCAATAAAGCTATATTTTGCAAAAACGGCACTATTTATTCTTCTATTGTCCACTTAACCTCCACTATTGTCTTAACTTAAGCTACACTAGTCGCGACTCCCCAGTCGATTTCATAGTATTAGAACTTATTATTTAAGTGTAAGAAACGTACACCATTATTTATTTTACATTTCAATCTCCACCATCTGATACGTGGCTGGTGGGGATGAGCTACATGGGGGTTTTACTTTCATATGATGTATTGTGGTTGGCAGTATGTACACTATGTACAGAGTTATTTTGGAGATTATGAAAATATGTGGGTTTAAGGCCTTGTGTAATCGGCCTTACCTGGAGCCATCCACGAGAACGCACAACTCAGTAGCCCTGCCGTCTGGGTAACTCCTAAGGACATCTTCTTGTATTCCCTCCCCGGTGTTGCCATCTTCGTCTCGTTGCATCGTCTCCAGGTCCTTGACGCCTTTCAATCCTTAACGTCGAGTGCTTTTTTTTTTATAATACTACTTTTGAACTTATATAGATCTACTCACTCTCTCAGCTCCCTGAGAGCATCCTCCGAGATAAATGTTGGTTGTTCTGTCTGGATCGTTTGAAATTTGCTATGTACATCTTTGAGAGGTTCTTGTTTTATAATTTTTCAATGTTCTTTGTATAATACTTCCCGCTGCCCTCCTTCATTCATATTCCTCCCAAATTCATTCATACATAGTATTAAAATTATGTTTGCATACTTATAATGTAATCAAAATATACCAAATATAATCCATATTGAACCTGCCCATAGGATGGAGAAACAACAATATAACTATATATTTAAGGTAATATTTTAAGGGGGGCCCAAAATGTCCTCAAAAATACCTAAATCTTAGCTACGAAGGGCTTACAAGAACTCATACTATAACATTATTACCACTTGGAACCAATAAGTTTAAAATACGGATAACCTCCCCCCTCCTCTAACCATTTTAGCGTTGCACAACTTTTTCCATTTTTCTCGACCAATTCCCAACGGTTTTTGATGCGGTTTTCGGCATTCTTCCTATTTTTGTATTCTCTGCGGAGACATTTTGCCTTTATGACAATTTGACTTTTAAAGAAGGACATGAAAAATTCAAAATTACGAACTTGAAATTATACATTGATGCTCTCTTTAGAGAATCGAATGACAAGAAGAATGCCGCAAACCGCATCGAAATCGGACAAAAATTGGCTGAGAAAAATGGGAAAAACTGAATTACATGGGTCCTTGGTCCCTTAAGATGTCCCTCTCATAAACAAACCCCTAAGTTTTAATAATTTTCTTATCATCACACATATAAACTGAGTTGTGCAATAATGTTTAGCCTCAAATCATTCAAAATAGGTACATTTATACTGAGTTATTATCATTCTCGTTCCAGAAAGCCAAGCTCAATTTGAAGACCTCCAGCGAGGGTTCCAGGGACCCCGCTACCAAGGAGGAGAAGATCAAGCAGCACTTCGTCCGACTCCACGCTCACCTCGAACTATTGGAGAATGATCTTCTTCACCAGCTCAACACCTCCACGAGAACCGCCTCTCTCAACTCTGCTATCGACAAACTCTCCGAAAACATCGATGTAAGCCCTGTTTCTTACGATTTCGTAGTTTAGGTACTCATTTTCTAGACGATCCAAGTGCGACCTATCCGAAGTTTTCGATAAAGTTATACGTGCTGCTCCTTGAATTTCAAGAATTCCCCTGGCCCTTAAAAATTAGGTATATACAACTTAGTAGTGTATAAATAAATTATATATTACTTATATGATATGCCGTTGTTCAAAACTTGCTAATCGGTTTAATAAAATAGCTGGAAGAGATGTTCTTTTATAATTTTCTTAACAGGCTGCACGACTGGAACTTTGGCATCCCCCCCTCCCCCTAATTGCACCACACCCAATGAGCATTTCGGAATTCTATCGATTGTGTGCTCAACTTGGAAGAAATCTAACAAACAAATTAACCAGGTCACTAGGTTTTTTTCAATAGTACCTTTGAAAATTCGTTTGTATGTGGGTATAGGTGTTTGGATTAAATTTGTATTGCTTAGTGAGACTCTACTTCTGTCTTATAGCGTATCAAGGCTTCATTGACCAAGACAAAGAGCCTTATGAGAAGCGATGGTTTCGGAGATTTTCAGAGTCTTCTAAATGAGCTGCGAGATCTCGAAAGTCTTCCATGCGTCCTCATTGCCTCTAAAAATGACACCGATTTGAACTGGTAAAAGCACCTTTGCCTTTTTTCTTCCATTACAAACCTGCAGGTTTATCAAAGATTACCGAGGTACCTGGACAATATCACCATACTCCTCTCTAATCCTTGCTCTCTACGTCATAGTGATATAATAATATTTTACTGGTTGGAATGGTTGGCCATAATTCACACCTGTGCGTAGCTTGCAGATCGATCACAGCATTTTCTCTGTTCTGGACGAGCACATCATTCTGCGGATGGACGATGCTGAAACCTATCAACTCAAGACTGAAAATGACGCTCACGATGAAGCTCTAGAGGAACTGCCGAAGAGCGTCTCCTTGGAAGAGGTCAAATCTCAGCTACTCCCTCCACCTACTGTTAGACCTTCCAGTTCCAAATCTGGAATTCTGTCTGCTGAATGTAAGTTTTCGTCCAGTATACCTAACACTTCTTCTTATGGCACAGTAGTTACCTACCTAGTTTACCAGCCGGGCGTAATCGATCTGGGGGAACTGTATGGTACGGAGGAACGGTACTGGAGGAACGGTATGTTGTGAATTAGCGACTGAACTGGGCGAACTAGTTACCCCCCAAGACAATAACCTATTAATTTAGTCACGATTGGATCAGTAATAGCTACTGCGCAAGCGCAAACATGAATTACGATCAAGGAAGTTGGAATTAATTCCAACTTCCTTGGTTACGATTAGGAATTACGTTGACCTCACCCCTTTTTGGCCACTGCCCTCCCAAAATGAAATGAATATCAGATCATAGAACAATCTATGTTATCTTTCGATAATTAAATTCCTCATTTATTCGAGTACTTCATGAAAATAAGTGTTGGAAGAGAGCTATAAGTTTTCGTCTCGTTTGTGTATTGTTCAGGGCAGAGAGGTGAAGCGAAAATGTTTTGCTCCATCTGAGTTGAGCTGGGTGCCTATATAATATCATTTGTACACTTGTGCCATTCACTGATGGATTAAATTGTCAGAAAAGTACCTACCTACGTTCTGGCCCCTGAATTTTTATGGACTATTAGTAGATGAGGGTGTTCAGGAAATTATTAGGAACATTCGTTACAAACAACACCCAAAATACCCAATATTGGGTGTATATAGATTTAGTAAGTAGAAGGGTGAAGCTCCGCACCAGAGAAAAACGTACTGTTCCAATTTGGTGCCCCAACTTTATGAGCCCTCACCCTCATGCCAGTTTTAGTGACTGTGGATGGATGATTCTGTTCCTCTCTGCTAAGTATGAAGTTGTTATAGCCTGAGAGAAAAGAGATATGTGAAGGAGGCGAAAGGCAGAGTTTTATTAAACCTGTACATACATTATCATGCGCTCGTATTATTATGTATAGGTTGCCTAAGTAGAAGTCTGGGATGAATATGGACAATAATGATGGATTTATCGGAATAATCCCTGATGAAATGAATAATTTTTGGTCTATATATTAAAAAATTACTCCTATAATAATAATACCTACTCATGTTCATTATCAAAATGAACATACCAAAATCTCATTCAATTTTCTTTAATAATTTGAACATTAGACGAAACTAAGCGGCCTACGTGCGCATGGCGAAAAAAGTCCCCTTGGGCATTGTTCTCATCTCACAGACCTTGGCCCAGTCAAGTCTCAATTTCTCCCCTGTATCACGTTAGGCGAATTTCACAGTTTGAAACCTCTCGTTTGACATTTCTACAAGCATTGAATCTCTCCGAGCACTTCCCATGACATTTTAGTGGTGATGGTTTTTCTTGGTTCTCTGATTGACATTCCTTACCAACCACTAACTGTTGCTCTGCAAGTGATCGTGCATTCACAAATCGTACCAACTAAATTTATCTACCCATGGGAAATGCGTCATGTCTAAAATACTTATTTTTTTCTTTCTTTACAACGTCAATATTAACTTGCCTCACTTGTTTTCGTAGGAATCTCTTATTAATGTCGATGTTCATGCTTTTTTAAAGTAATAATCTGCAGCATTCCCCATGCTGATCTGTTCAGGTTACCGTTACATCAAAACTAATCACATTTTTGTTCTTCCATGCTGCTCTCTAGCTCGCAAAGTGAAATCTAGTAAGTTCTATGATAAATTTCCCAACTCATCTGTTGATACTTTCTCCAGCCCACGCCACTTGGTGGGCGAAATGAAAAATCGAAAGAGGAAGGGGCACCATCTTATTTATGCACGAGGTATAAAAATAATATTTTGTCTAATACCTCAACTAAACCAAAACCTCATGGTTTTGTAGGCTATTTTCTGAGCTGATCTGACAGGCAGAATAATCATGCGACATCCTTCTTGACTATAGGTCACAAAGGCGAATCGAGAAAAATCACAACATGTATCTGGTAGGGTGAATATACAGTAATTGTAGTTTAGTTGTTCTGCCTAATGAATTGCTATTTTTTGTCTATGTTAATCTGTTCTGCTTTTGTCTATATTAATCTGTTAAACCTGCAAAAATGGACAATGTTTCCAAATGTCTTTGGAATTTTAAAAACGCAGAAGCATGCAAAATAATGATGATTTTTTATTGTACGTTTGTCACAATACTAGGTGAGAGTAGTGGTGCGTTTTCGGTACCTAGCACACGGTCAATAAATTCATATAAAAAATTAAACAATTTTGTTTCAAGTTGAAACAAATTTGCAAATAACAAACCGTATATACATTCACAAGTTATATCCTAAAATCGTTCTCACCCGTTCTCATCGTTCTCGTTCGTTCTGCACCCTCGTGAAGGCTATCTCTCCTTGTTTTTGAGACCAAGAGAATAATATAATCCTGGAGTTGAACGGTGCCTGAAACAAGGAAAAATATGCATAATATGTGAGTTTGAATCGGAGCTTCTAGGATGAAATCGTCTACAAAAATGTGTTGAAAACGCCAGGTCCGACGTTTTTTTTTTTACCACAACCTAGGAGTGTTGCGTATTCGTAACAGAGTAGGTAGTGTGAACAATTCTGGCTCATAACTATTATGGGCCACGACCTTTTACCTTTAATTTGACGTTATCTTATCACGTGACCCTTCATCCTCCACCCATGACCCCAAATTACAAGTCTGTTTCAGGCATTTATCAAAACAAAACCAAATTGCTTCCTCGTTATCAGAGGACCCTCTCGGAACTTATGTGTTTGAGCTAGGAATGAAAAATATTTCATATCGAAATTCCGATCCAATCATTCCATGCCTGAACCCAGTCTGGGAGGGATGAAAATGATCCGAGCGGGTTCGGAACGTTCCTCACGAACCCGAATCTCATCCGGAACCCAAAATTCAGTTCCAGTGGTGTTCCGTTCCAGCACGGAACGATACTCAATGTTCCCATTTGGATCAGCTCATTCCAGGAACAGATTTGGCCGGAGCATCACGGGTTCGTTCCGGCTCGACCTGTTCCCTCCAAGAGCTAATGAAACATTATCGTCTCGAGAAAAATCGCTTTAATGTTATGTATATTTTGTTATGGAGCTATGGTCCGATTTTTATGGAATTTTCAGGAATTGTGCGGGTTAGCCCCATGATGGTCCTCTATTTATTACATCTCCGTCGGACCACTAGTAGCGTGTACGCATGCGCAAACGTGAAATTCCTGAAACTAATATTCCTCAGTTCCTAATGGGCTGATTCGGAGTATAGTTTGTCCCCTAGACATATTCCGATGAATCACGATTGGATCAGTAATAACTACTGCGCATGCGCTCATTTGAAATATGTTTTCATGGCCACAACTCCGGAACTACCCCGCCAATTTGCTAAATAATTATGGTCGCCAAACACTTATTGTGAAAATTGTAATGACTTGTATTGTTTGGGGGCTCTTTTAACGCATCGGAGAAGGTCAGGAAAAAATCATTTTTGCGGTCTGTTTCTTTAGTAACCCTGAGTGTTTTTCTGAGCTAGGGTCTTTATGTAAGAATTTTCTACCTCCTGGTTTCTCATGTTCGTGTTTCTGATTAATGAAACCCCAACACACGTTAAAATTGGTCGGATTTAACTCAGTTATTCAGTAGCTCATCAAAAACGCTTGCATACGAGTCTGTAACACATCGGGACATTTTATGTCTTTAGTTCCCTCCACTCGGCTGATCCGGACCCTGGGTACCGTCAAGTAAATGTCCTAAAGAGGCTACATACGAAATTACAGCTTCCTAGAGTGTTAAGTATAGAAACACCCAACTGAAAATCATCGTAAAATGTAGGTAACGCTTTTCGAGGACACTTTTTCGTGACAGTTTTTTATTTTAATGTGCCAAAGCAAAGACAAAATGTCAAAAACACGGTGCTAAACCATCTCCATGAAAATATTGCTGTCTACTTATCCCCAATCTATCGAGGCTTTTCAAGTTCGTGTTGCTGAATGTTGATTGGTCGATCGCATGACACACGAACGCAAAACCATCAACGACACAACACTACCAGACGCATGAGGTAGTAACTACTGGACACAATTTATTAATGAAAATGAATCTAAAATATAACGAACTTAGGAAAAGAAATATTCAAGACGAATTCCAGATCAAATCTAATCTGTTATTAATTCTTATCATAACTTTATATCACAGCTGTGTCTCCCTATACTGATATCAGGGGGTTTGGGACAATTACTGTTGAGGTTATTACATACAACTTACCGCTCCAATCGGCCGGCCGTGTTGCCTCCCCTTCAGGAACTAGACTCAATAGAACAGCGAAAAAGTTGTAATTGCAACCAAATTTGTTGTTACCTATACGACGAAAAACGTCTGCCAAGTTGGGCAGGCAGTATAATAGCTTCCTCCCTTTTGTAACAAGGAATAGAATAGAATCATGGAATCCCTTTTTTAACATAGAAGTTAGCGAATATTTCACCGATATTGTAAAATATTTTTGGAGTTCTAAGTTTGCACATGAGCAGTAGCTATCACTGGTTCTTATTCCGAAATTAATAGGCAATAGTCCTGGGACCATCCCCAACTACCCTCCGAATTTGAGCAAAATCGGTCCATTAGAAACCATTGTTTCAGGAATTTCGCATTCGTACATGCACAAATAAATGTTACCATTGATTCGATATTGATACATTGAATTCATAGGGGACCGTCTAGGGACTGACCCGCACAATCCCTGAATATTTTATCGAAATTAGTCTACTAGTTTCAGAGTTATGTATATGACAAAAAAGCAAGTTAGCGCATGCGCAGGAGCTATGACTGATCTAATCATTACCAAATTCATAGGTAATCTCTTGGAGTCAGCCCCCGACTACCCTCCGAATTTGAGCCAAGGCTATCCATTATATATAGGAACTGAGTAACCGTAGTTTCAGGAAATTCACGCTTGCACTGAACGTTTGCTTACTTGAGGTCTGACGGCGATGACATTTTCAGTGGATCGTCTGGGAATTACCCTGCACAATCCGTGAAAATGTCATCAAAATCGGACCATAATTTAGTATATCTTGCCTGGGACAAGGAATTACGCCCGGACAGACAGACTGATTCAAAATTGTTCAGAAAGCTTTGAAACGCAAAAAGCAAAGCAATGTACATTTTGATTTTGGAGGGCAATTTTTTTACTTCTTGCACGAATAGATTTGGTCATCCTATCTTCGGTAGTGATGAAGCAAAATGTCTCAGAATGTCTGTAGATCGAATACAACATAGAAGATCTCCCAAAATTCCCACCAGATAAGGACAAATCGGCGCTGTTGCACATGATTCGACATTACCAGGATATAATCTTTCCTACACAGAGTTTTTGTTTTACTATAATTTTCAGATGCCGTGGAGAAGTCGGGACGCGCTAGCCCTATGTTCTCCAGGTGGAGCTCTTCGAGCAGCTTGTCTTCAAACAATTCTTTTGTCATTGAAGCGACACAATTATTGGCGCCACCCGACGATTTGATAGTTGGTTAGTTGAATTTCACGAAAATCTAATTGTTTCGTAGTAGAATAGTAATTTCAGAAAGGAATAGATAATTTAATAGTAATTTTGTTTTCTCTTCTATTGTTATTTTGAATAAAATAACACTGTTAATACTAAGAAAAAAATAGTTTATCGTTCTGGTGTGGAGAAAATTCTGAATAAAACCTCAGCTGTTTGAAAAACAGGCGGCATTCCGACGGCCCTTGAGACACCTGGTTACACATCACACTAAAAGAACAACTGAAAGAGAATGTGCCGATATCACACGGGGAGCAGTGAAAAAATAATTTATTTAAATAATTGATTACTATTAATTAATAATTATTTAATTAATAGTAATCAGCACCAATAGAGTTGGTGCTGATAGGGCTGCTCACGAGACTGGGGGGTCTCGCAATACACAACCCATTCTTGGAGGCTGAGACCGCCCACAGAACCTCGAGACAGGCATGTGAAGAGTTGGTTGGGGCAATAAAAATAGGAACTACCCTAGACTACTAACGCCACCTGAGGTAGATTGCTACGGTACTGCAGGCAGAACGAAACGGGAAAATCGAAGCCCAGAATTGGATTAGCACAGATCTTGGAGAAAGGCTCAGAATCCAAAATCCCACTCTACTTCGAAACCTCGACAGTGTAAAAGGCATGTGTGGCTCTCAACAATACCAACAGCGGCCGACGGATTTGACCTTGACGCTCAACAATTCAGGGATGCTCACGCTCTGAGATTTGGTTACCAGCCTTTGAACCTCCCCAGTATCTGCGATGGGTGTGGCGGGGCTTTGGACACAAACCATGCCCTCAATTGTAAGAAGGGAGGCCTGGTCAAGCGAGGCGATGATAATGTACGACGCGACTGCGCAAAAATTGCAAATCTGGCACGGGGCGGCGGGCGAACGGAGCCCGTACTGAAGGAGTCTACAGATGGAAGTCCTACACTAGTAGCTGATATGGCCATCCAAGGAGTCTGGGACAGTGAGCGGACGGCGTTTTTCGATCACCGCTTTGTAAATGCCAACGCCGCACATTGGTCCACAACGCTAATCTAGCAAGTCAAAAGTCAAAAATCCAAAGTCCTTCATTTTAATTGGTAGGTTGTCATAACACAAGAGAAGGAGCTCCTGATGACTCAAAAGGACCCGAGAGAACGTAAAAATATAGTTGAGGGAGATATTGTATAGTATTAGTGAAGAGGGGGCCCCGGACGCAAGCTAATTACTGTTTTTCGCACCTGCGCTCAGTCTTTCAAGTAAAACGTTTCTGGTGAATTCTAATTTTTTCTCCCAGTTTCCTGTGAATATGGGAGGGTCAAGTGAAGGTAAAAAATAAAGTATATTAATTATTCAGCTACTTCTGATGAATATCTGAGTAATTTTAGCATTTTAAAACTAGAAAAAAGCACTAATATAGATTTTAAAATGCTCGGAATTCCACGGAACTTCGTAGAACTTGGAAACTCCTATATACTCGTGAACTGCAAGTATCATAGAACAAAGTTTCGTCAATTTTAGCTGCAATTATTTGCAACTCTAGAAAATATGATTTAAGGCACTTGACATGACACAATCGGATAATACCGAAGAAGGGACGATGCTTCTTGAAATTTGGTAGACATTAATCTAGAGAATATTGTAGAACTGAATTAATTTATGAATAAAACCCATCCCAGCCCCCCCCCACCATCCACCCGGAAGGTAAACAGCCTATTCAATAACTAGGGAAAAAGGATTATACCTTCTATAATTAGTTTAGTTGGGTAGGTGTGGGAGAGTTGGGCATATTCGCCACATGGGCACCATTGTTGACATCAGAGTGTAGGTAAGTACATAAATTTCTTTATTGTGAATTTTCGTGCGATTTCATCATAAATGTTTCTTTTGAAATACACGATTCTATCGGATTACAGATCAAAAATAAGCTATCACGTGGTTCCGAAAATATATTGAGCAAATTTAGCTCATTTTTGAAGAAAATTAAGCTATTGCAATGGCTTTAAAATCTTAGTAATGGAAATTTCAAGTACGAAATTTCACGCTCGATTTGACATCAAGAGGGGTACCTACCTATGCACTCTGGTGAGCAAATCGTGCATAGGCAGCCCTCATGAACAGATGTCATATTGAGCGTGTTGAGGCAATATAGGGATTAAATAACTTTATTTTATACTGAAATTTTCTCATATTACCTACATAATTATCATATCTTATCGTTCGAAAATATTGTTATCTTCATTTCGCTTGGTATCCCCATTTTTCGGTATACTTATATTTCCTGAACGGCTCAAGATATCCCAAATTTGATTTCACCATCGGATTCAGCGAGGAAAAACCTAGCTAGAGACGTATTCAAATACGACCGGGCAGCGGAAGAGAGAAGAGGCTCGTTTAACCCTCTTGTTTGCTCCTCCGATGGGGCAGTTCACAGGGAGTACGGGGCCTTCCAGAGGCGCGTCGCGGAGACCCTGGCACGAAAATGGAAGAAGACATACTCCCAGGTGTTTGGATGGGTGCGGGTGCGAACCCAGTTTGCAATCATTAGGGTGGTTTCTCTTTGCCTAAGAGGAACCCGAGCGTTGCTGCGGTGGTTGGGACGCGAGGACAGCGCTGGTCTCCCCTGGGTCAGCGAAGGGTGATAAGGACACGCAAGAAGATCCGGAGGCAGTAACTTTTCAAGTGCAGAATCGTCACTACTTCTAATTATAAATTCTAATAAATTCAGCATTCAACTTTCCCGCCATATTACAATAATGAAAATTTTAATAAATTTTCTAAAATTACAGGTACATTATTTTTGCTCTACAACTTCAATATAGTTTCTTTTAAGCCATTACCTTTCAGAAAAAAAAAAAATTAAAAAAAATGTGTAATTCCCCATTCAGAATTAAAGCCCTTTTTCAATGATTGGTTGACTATAAATGCGTTATATTTTTTCTCTGTTCCCCTACAAGGAGCTACTTGCAATGATAACTTTCGAAAACGGAATCCAGGAATCCTTATGTATGATCCTAACATTAACTTATAACTAACCGCGAAGTTTCACAAAAAAAGTTTAATTAGGCTTTAGCCCGTAATCATAAAAAAAAAAAAAAAACATGAGTGTAGGTAGTAGAAAGATAGTATAATTCCATATTTGTTGTTTATGGGATTTAATAAATGTTGTATTATTGTAGTTGTACAACATGTTGATTGTCCTTTCAGGGATCACATTCAAGGCTTTTGTCTCCCACATAACGAGCCCCTCGGATTTTTACGTCCAGCGACATGGTGTCCGAAGAAAACTGGATTCCCTACAGAAGGAGTTGCGAAGGTGCGGAGCTTCATGCTACCGCAATAAAAGAGAGGACTTTCTGTATCAAGCTGGTGAGCTTCTTTCCATCATATCATATACGGACGTTGACACAAGGATGCTTTATGCTCATTTGTGACCATTCAGAATTTGGTTTGAATAAAAGTGTGGGAATTCTTCGTTTTCTTATTATTTCAGGCCAGTACTACATGACCATGTACTCGGGAGACTACAGCTGGTCAAGGTGTCAACTCCTAGATTTCGTTGGCGAGGATGAAGTCAAAGTGCTCTATATAGACTACGGCAATCATCAAAAGATTTTGAAGTCGTCGTGAGTATTTATTGCGTACCTGTCACGTTATTTACGTCGAATCTAACTTGTAGATAAAACGAAAGTGTGCCCAACATAGGTATATATTTTATTTTCATGAATTGATTTTATAGTTATTTTCATTAATAAGAATTGGGGATAATATACGTCGAGGTTGGATCAACTGCCCAACCCTCGAGATACATTGTGATAGGTAGTGGTCGAGAAAATATGGGATTGTTCATTAATAAGATATTTAACGTAAGAGATCTATTTCCTATCTCCTTCATATAAGTAGATTCCTATTTCAAAAATGATTTCTGTCCCATTCCAAATTTTGTACTGAACAAACCTTACGTTATCTTTCAACTAACTAACAAAGAACTAAATTATCATCAAATTTTCAAAATACATTTTCTGAAAGATAATGACTCAAAACAAACAATAATGAAGTCGTAAGGCAAAAATAGTGTATCTGTAAATGTAGAAAATTTATTGAAATATTTATTGTCGTAATATAGAGGGAAAGTGAAGTTGAAAAGGGTGTCTTTAATTATCAATTAATATTAAGTAATTTTTAATTAATTATTTATATTATTACTTCTATTTTCACTGCTCTCAATGCGATCTGAGCTCGTTCTTTTAGTGAGAATTCGGAATTCCGCCTGTTATTCGAACAGCTGAGATTTCATTCCAAGTTTTCTCCACACCCGAACGATAAATTCGTTTTCTTTGTATTGGAAGTGTTCTTTTATTCCAAATAACAATACAAAGGCAGAAAAAATGTGATTTTCTCATACACGATAATTCCCTATTGACAGAACTAACAATCTTGACATGGTCGCTGTTTGTTGTTCTTACAGGTTGAAACCTCTTCCGGATGTTCTTGCGCAGATCCCTCCGTTAGCCGTCAGGTGCTCACTCATCAACTGCTACCCGAGGCACGACAACGAGTGGGACCCTAAAGTTGTGTCAGTCATGTCGCGGATGTTGGAAGGGAGGTGAGTAACTGAGTATTCTTGAGTGATTCATCCAATATGAGCTTCATTCATCCAAATTGTGCCTAAGTGTCAGTAACATCAAACGAAATAATGGATTTGAAAGTAATTTTGGTGGGAAACATTTTAAGGGTAGTGGGTAGCTATCTGAATAAACAGGCGATTTGACGATTTCCTAGTATCTTTTCCTCGGTTACTGTCGGTGCTATCTTGTTCAAATGTTTACATGTACATAATATACATACATATACATGCATGTACATAATATGTATTATATATTATATAGTCTTTCTCTTCAATCAAGTCGGATAGTTTTTTGATACAGGGTGATTCAGGACGGAAGCGAAAAAAAAAAAAAAAAAAAAAAAAAAAAAAAAAATGGGTGAAACTAGGCCCGAAATGGGGTACAATGCCACCAACCGCACCTTTCTATCCCAATCCGTTCCCAAGATATGATTTTTTTGAAGTTTTTTTCATAAAACCACGATTTTTGCCATAAAACCCCACGTTTCTTCACTTTGAAACAATTTCTTTCCACTTTTGACCACATTTTCGGATTCAGCGTTAAATTTTGCATACACCCAATGCACATTCATAATCGAAAACGAACTCCTAAGGACCGCAATTGCAGTTCAAGCATTGACAATTTAAAAAAAAATTAAGTTTCTGAAAATACTTACTTGTACGTTAACTGCACACGTGCTGGAAGCTTTCAAATCTCAGGAAAACTTGCAAATTTAATCAGCTTTCTAATGCTATCTTTAACTTTGCGATTACTCATCGAATTCATTGAGAAATTCAAGTTTGAATGCGGAAAAACATAATTTTAACGACCTTATTTTTTGTACTGAAATTCAGTAAAACGACTTCAGACGTACAACGAGGATTTCCTTTGGCCCTGAAATCCTTGGAATTATCAATCTGAATCATATCACTAAAACGGCGGCCACAAAAAAATTGAGAACCCGTTTGTTAGTTTTCTGGTAGGTACTCGCATTTTTGTATTTGCCTACGGTTTTTCCGTGTTCTGGCGGGAATTATTCAGCCGAAGTGTAGTGAGCTAGCTCCTCCTTCCGCCTGAACCCGTAAGTGCTACCCCCAGTACCCATTCCAGTTGAGGTGGAGTCGAGTGATCTCTTCCCTCCAGGAAACGGGGAAGAACTCGTTGAGGCCTAGTACTGTCTGGCGCAGGTGGAAAGACTCCCTGCCCGAGTACCAAACCCGGAGACGGCTACAGGACATACGCTGAGCCCTGCAACCTCTCCGCGGCGACAGGCGGTGTTGATCGTACCCAGTGTGCATTTATATCGTTTAAAAGTCAGTATAAAGTAAAAGTTGTAAAGTCAGTTGTGTATTTTCGAGTAGAGTTGTTGAATAAGTTGAAAAGTTGTAAGGAAAGAGTTGTAAAGTTCCCAGTTAAAGTTTGTGTAATTGTAAATATTTTTTCGGCCAATGAGCGCCCTATTAAATTCGCTTTTGTGTTCATTTTTATATTATTTGTTATGCACTCTTAGTGCTAAGCTACACCTATACGCACAACGCTCGTCACGCCACAAACAATATTTTTTACATGCGATCCAAAAAGTGGCTTTTTTGACACCGATTATTTTTCATTCATAAAATCGTACCAACTAGACCAAACCTTATTACACGAAATTTATCCGACTCATTTGAAGCTCTTATTCCTTCATCAGGAAAAATTTGGATCACCTCGCTGCGACAAAACGTTCTTCAGAAAACGATACCCAAAGTTGAAAAAAAAAGTTATTTTTCGGGACAGCTGCTTTTCTGAAGTGTTTGTCTCCACGCATCTTTCAGTGCCCTACACGATACATAATGATGCAGGATGTGATGTGGAATGAATGAAAAAGAATAACACTGCACTTATCACCTGATCTTATCGAATCTTTGAGTATCCATGCACTAGAGTATTTATGTATATATGCACTTTGAGTATCCATTTTGGATAAAGCAGACAGCCCACCCTACAGCGCCGGACAGTTCTAGAGCTGGATTTATAGTATTTTCATGCACCTAGGAGCACCCAAAATTAATTTCCAATACATCATTTCATTCGTTAATTTGGGTAAATAATTTATATTTTTTGGTCTAACTGTGTTTGAATCATTGAAAACCACCAGAAACTTGAGGGATGTTTGAAAATAACTGAGATTGCATGACTTTGAAACTTAGTTCCTTTGTTTTCCTAGTTCACCAATGAGGATTCTCTCCCCTCTCCAGCTAGTAGCCTAGATGTAAAAAATCTTGGTTGTTATCTGGAGCCACATGAATATTTGCATGTAACATGCTCTTGCAGTAACTTCCTGACGAAAAAAAATGGGTCAAACGATACGTCGAAATTACGTCATATGGTTCAACTACTCGTCAATCCCTGCAGTACAAGCTCTGATGAGTTTCCATGCAGACATGGGGAATTGGTTCGTGTCAGTCGGTCTGTCTGGTCAATAGTCCTGTGGTCCTTGTCCCAGTCAAAACTGAAAACTATACGAAATTATGGTCCAATTTTGATTAAATTTTCAGGTATTGTGCGCATGGGCGAGGCGTGACTTTTTTCCGAGTCATCGCAAGTATGTGCATGTAAAATGTTCCAGTCTCCATTGGAAAGTTTTTTCTTCGAATTGTTAGGATCAAATTTATGACCCGTGCTTACGGTTAATTAGAACAAATTTAATACCCAATTTTCCCTGAAAATCTAAAATGCGCCAATGATTTCTCCATAGTAAAATTCTTCTTTCATTCAGGATTTATACTCTCCATAAAATTCTTCTTTCATTCAGGATTTATGCGGATCACTAAAAACTCACTGACGACTTCCCTTTCTAGGATGTACCCACTCGAGTACATGGATATGTCTCATTGGAGTTGGTGAAAACACGGGATTTTAGGCGGAAAAAATAAATTCCATGCACACGGTCGAATAGGGATGGAAGGTCGAATCGAATTTTCAAGCGGATCGATATTTTCAGACCGATTAATCGATTTCGTAGATCGATCCCAACTTGCCAGCGAATTGCGCGTATCGATCAATTTTATTGACGATTTTCGATTCGATTCATTGCTTGCCTATACTTTAATTTTTGGGACATTAACGAGTGTGATCTATGTTCTTGTTACAATTGCTTACAAATTTTATTTTCTAAGTAATTCTTGTTGCCAAAATGTATTTTATTTTGTTTCAAAAGGCAATGTATTAATATTTTATTTCAAGCCGTGATTGAGGAGCGCATATTATTTGTTTCTGCCGATGTGTAACTTTAACAATTTGTGTAGAAATATTACGAGCGAGAACAAATTTCATTTTAATGGAATAAATACCTTCCTTCTTCCTATTTGTTTAAAAATATTTGTTTGTTAGTTATTACTCAGAAAAACAACTCATCCAACCACATTCTTGACGAGAATGAGTAAAGAGAGGAGTTACAGCAATCATTCAATAAAAGCTCGAGCAAAATAGGAGAATCGGAAGATCGATTCACAAATATTGATTCTTTTGAGCCGATTTATCGATTCAAAACTTTCGATACATCAATTCCCAAAAATAGATTCTTTTCATTTCGATCTCCATCCCTACTGTCGAAATAGCGTCGTCTGTGATGCGGAAGCGGTCCTGTGATAGGGCGGGAGAGGGAGGCATGCCGGGCGGAACTGACTACATATAACCGAGATTCGCCGAACGTTGCGCATCCTGGAGGAGCTACTTTGGTATAGACAACCCCCTCCCTCTACCTTCTCCATCACGCTATCAAAAGTGGTCTCGCCCAGATGCGCCACCTCCCCTTTCCTATTCGTGGGGTTGGAGGGCAACTGTCATCTATTGTTATTTTAGTTAAATCTGATTCTAATTCTGACTTTGATCTTTCAGGGGATGCTCGAGCATAACGATTGTTCGTAAAAACCAGCTCAACTGCTTGACAGTCAAACTCTACAAGGAAAAGGAGACGAACACTATTGACGTCGGGGAAGCTTTGAATTTCTTGGAGTTCGCCCAGTGTGGCCCTGCTGAGTTATATATGCCTGAGGTAAGCATCCGTGTAACTATTGGGGGATAACAAGGAATGACAGAAATGGACAACTTGCAAGGATCGGAGTTTCTCATTCTTGTCTTCAGATTCGGATTCAGCACTCTTTGAAATACATGTTACGATTCTGTTGCAGCTCGAGAATGTTGCAAAACCGAAGGCTTACCCAGCTCAAACGATATTGAAAGCCAAAGAAGTTCAACATAAATCTGTTAATATTACTCATGTTGTAAGCCCTGGTGTGTTCTACATCAAGTTCTCCGTTCCACTTGCGGTGAGTCTTCAATATTTAGATTTGTGAATGACGATAAATTGATGCAATAAAGAGATTCATCCATAAGCTTTAGACAAAAGATGCTCAGGAGTTTTGGATATAATTTTCTGAAGTTACTTACCTACTAGCTCATTAGTCCAGGCAA
>JAEMON010000002.1:12383572-12398490 GCA_030264115.1 Lygus lineolaris | reverse complement strand
TTTCTGCGCGCCTGGTCTCATCTCACGAAATAAACATAAAATTAAAAAACATAAACAGCGAAGATTGGAACATTTTATTCGGTTAACTGAACTGACCAAGCGGTAACTGATAAGGGAGATAAGATAAGAAATTACTGTTACAAAAGTGAAGAAGTACCTGCTCCAGTTCATTCAACAACTAGTTTCTTTCATCCGAATGCAGTTCAAAATTGCGGTGGTTTTTCCCTCCACATTTGAATGAAATCATTCGAATACTCGGTATTCGATTATTGAAATCATTCGTTTCGCCCATCACTATGTACAACTGATAAGAATCTCCTCGGAGGATTTGATTTTTTTGGGTCTAGCTATTAAGTGCTGTGAAATGTTTGTAGTGATAGGCACCTTTAAAAGTTGAGGTGAATCTGAGCAACACTAATCTTGGAAAAATTCAATAAACAAACACTGATTATCAAAATAAGACCAAAACAAAGATGTGTTGGTATTTAAAAAATTTACTATTTTTCTCAAAAATTAATTTTGTAATAGAATAATTCTGGAGTGTCACCATTCGATTCAGCGTGAAAAATTACGTCAAAAACGATATCAAACCCCTCTAGCCATGGTAAAGTCGCACAACCCCTTGATTTAAAAATAATAAATTAAACTTGATATCCCATAATTTCTGTATTGAAATTAAAAATAACCACACCATTGAAAAGCCGAGATTCTGAGAATGTTTTCCCATAACACGCACTGGGATTTATTTTATTTTATTGGCGACATAGAGCCGTTGGGAAAAATTGTTTTTTTGAAAATTTGATGAAACTCACTTTAGTCCAATTTCTTGCGCCCCCTACTGTAAAAGTTTTTATAATGCAGTAGTGAGATAGAAAATTTAATGTACTTTTTGATGGTGTCCTTATTCTCGATTTCAAACAATGAACTAAGGGAGTGTGATTAGTTTAGTGGAGTAAAATCGAAGACATGGAAAAAATTGAAAATTTGAAAAAAACTCGCGAAAATTAGTCGTTAAAAAACTCTGCAAGACACTTTTTATTGGCTATTAGTTCCTCGAAGGTTCTCCACCTTATTATTATACTATTATATCACCCTGTATAATACTGCTAGGTGCCAACACCGGGGACCAGGGGAGCCTCCACCTCCCACCACCGTCGGAGCTAAGGGGCCCCTTCTTTTCATGGTGGGCTAAACCAGATAACTGGTAATCAAGTGGGCCCCACTGGCCACTGACGGCTTCTATAGCTAAAAAGGGCCACACAATTTAGAAGAAAGTTCTAAAATGTAATTTTCCATTCAGTAGGCAAATAGGTATCTATAGTAACTAAACACGGCGCCTCTCTTTTCAAAATACATATGGGGGCCCCTAAAGGTTGGCTCCCCAGGAGAGCCCCGGGGGCCCCAGCCCGACCCTGCCAAGCAGTTGTACCATATAAAATAAACAGAATCACGCAAAATAATTCAAGTAGGTTGAAAGGCAACTTAATTGAATTTGAGTTACAGGAAAAACCAGGATTTCACATTAAACATTGCGGATCAATAAACAAATTTCGCAAAATGTGCATTTGTAAATTAAAGCAAACAAAACTTTGGGGGCCCCCCTATTTCCCGGGCGGACCCCCCCCCTTCACGCTATGCCACTGTTTCGACAGCATTGGTCGGTGAAAGATTTTTTGTAGGTCATCACTCGAGCCCCACGACTCGACGAGTGACGCGTCTTGTTATCTTTCACCCAGTCTGAGCCAGTTTACGAATGTTCTGCACTTCGACGGCGTTCTATAATTTCCTTCGTTTTCTAATGTACCTCGATCTTTCGTTGAGACAAATTCCGGAAAAAAAATCCTCTTGCCACTATCTCTGTCAATTTTTCAAGTGCCAACTGGTGTCTACATAAACTGATAATCGAGCTAATTCTCATTCTGAGAGCGTTGTCCGAGTCATTTAGATTGTCAAAAACGTGTGTGTGTCCTGCAGTGAGAAGTGTGTATCGTTGTCGGAGTTTTCAGTGATGGACCCACGACAATTGGCAATTAATTTTGTTATTTCTTGTTACAACGAATATATCCTTTCCACAAATCTCAATCATACCTTTAAACTGGAAGATGGCTATAAAGTGCGCTTGTATCAATAACATAATGCGAATAAATAAATCAATAAGTACCTAGGTGATGACACTGATTGCAGTAAACTAGGTAGGTACCTAATAGTATATCAGTGATCTAGTGTCTTTAGTAAGTACATACTAGTTGGGACGTTGCAACGTCACCACAACTCACTAGTTGATCTTTGCATTTACCAGATGATTATTTACTTGTATAATTAGTTATTTAATTGTTCTAAAATTATATTGCAACGTAATTACAAGGAATGATTGATCAGTTAGAGCCATGTTAAGGGACCAAGGAACGGATGAAATTCGTTGTTCCCATTTTTCTCAGCCGATTTTGATACGATTTGCGCCATTCTTCTTGTTATTCAATTCTCTAGGGAAATCAGCTATGTATAATTTTCATTTTGTAATTTTACATTTTTCTCGTCCTTTTTTAAAATTCAAATTGGCATAATGGCACTTCATCCCCCTTGAGAATGATAAAATAATTCCGCCAACCGCATCTAAATTCGTTGGAAATTGGCTGGGAAAAATGGGGAAAACTGACACGCCAAAATGGTTATGGGAGGGGGTTAGGGGGAGGTTATCCGTTTTTCCAACATTAGGGGTGCACGGGACAGCGGACTCGAGAAGCGTCCCAACCATGTCCCAACGCAGCTCAAAATCCTATTTATTATTTCTCACATTAGTGATTTTGATAATTCATCGATTTACGTATGTTATATAATAATAATTGCATACTTTACGAGGTGAATCATAGTTTTTAGTTTATTAATCTCAGAGAAAACTGAAAGAAACCTATGAAAAACCAGGTTTTCATCGGTTTCTTCCAGTTTTCTCTTAATGGTATAAACTTAAAATTATAGCTCACATCGTAAAGTATGTCATTATTATTGTATAACATACGTAAATCGATGAATTTTCAAAATCACAAACGTGAAAAATGATAAAAAGGATTTTGTGCTGCGTTGGGGCATTGTTGAGGCGCTTCCCAAGCCGTGCGTCCCGTGTACCCTTAATGGTTCTAAGCTGAAATAATGTGTTAGTAAGAGTTCCTATAAACTCATCGGTAGCCGAGATTTAGGAATTTTTGAGGAAATTTTTGGTTCCGTCCCTTGCTCCCTTGACAATGAACAACAAAAATATTGGTCATCTTACAACAATAATTTAAATACGAGTACGTAGGTACCTACCCTATTGCTTCCCCTTTGTATTTTCATGATAACTTTAATTCTTTACTATGATATTTTTTTTTTAGCCAAACCTACTTATTTTAATATATTTTTCTAGTGGCAATATCGTTGAATACCCGAAGGTGCCCAATGCGAAGCCGTGTCTTGACTCAGTAAGTAGGTTACTTACTTGTTTTGAGGTTTGAGATAAGATCTCAATCTCTGTGGAATGTTATTAAAATATTAGTGCCAACTGGATAGGATTAGAGAGAAAAAAAATACGTTGTGTAGTGATGCATGCATTTCAGGGGACGTTCCTTGGGAAATTCTATTTGAAATAGAATGGTTGAGGTCGTAATACTTTACGATCAACTATACCTAACATGCGAATCCGTGTGGCGCCGCCCCCTGGTGTCAGACTGGCACTATAACGCACAGTGGGGTGAAATGGGTTTTTTTGCTGGACGTTGAATGGTTTCGCGTGACTTCATCAGGGAGCAGAGGGTCACCCTTGGGTGGACCACAGTGGGGCCAAATGCCAATTTTTGGACAAAATAAGTAAATCTAACTTCCTATAGGAAATTTTAAGCTGATATACCCCATGTTACTATACCCAAAATCGCTATTTACCTCCCAAAATCTCAAAAAACCTAGAGGATGCACGTTTCTGACCATTGTGACCGCCGAAAATTGTTTTTGTATAAAAGAAAAGTTGAATGATTGAAAATTCTGCGTTAAATGAGACCAACCTCCCCTCAACAACACAGTACTCATGATTACTACGGAGTACTAGATTTTCTTGTTTGTTTGTTTGTTTTTTTTTTTTTTTTTAAGGTTAGAATGCTAATCAGCAAGTTTAGGCGTAGGAACATGGGGTAGGTAAATTCGGAATCAGCGCAAAACGTCCTATAAGAATCGTTCATAACATCGTCATGTCTAGTAAAAACCCAATCCGCCCCACTGTAAGACGCTCATGATGGCGTCGGGAACGTTAAAGTCAAACATAAAAACAATCAACCGAAAGGTTGAGAATTGAAGCCACTGCTCACAAGGTTTCGTAGAAAATTCACGTTTTTCGTCATTAATCCCATCATCTTTGAAACACTGAAATAGAAAAAACCATGCAACTTGCCCATTGAAACGCCTGTTGCTGGGGAGGGCCTTAGCGTTGAACCCTCTTTAGCCAGAATATCAGCCTTCTCATTAACTTCGTGGTTTGAATGTCAATTTTTTTTCTCCCAAGAAATATATATGTTCGCTTGCCTTTTCGTCTCCCACACTAGCTTAGATATAGTGATGGGATTTTGGAGGGCTCTTATACTGGCTTGTCTGTCAGTGAAGATGTTGATTTTCATGTTACTGGTCCCAGTGCTGTAAGGCACTTGTTTATTGCATATACGAGTATTTTTGTTTATAATCCCGTTCCGTGTTGGTCAAGACTGTAAGAATTTATTTAATTTATTTGAGTATCTTGAAATATATCGGGGGATTAACAAATAGGTAAGAAGAATGGGAGGCGATGGCTGGTTTGATGTTTCAAATTTCTCCTTCTTTTTCCACTGGAGGATAATTTCCATTTTTCCGAATGTCTTTTACTGCTCTTGGATGATTTCTTCCATAACTTTTCTACCCGGGAAGGTCCTCCTAATACGTGCTGGCAGTAATAATTAATAATAATACTAGATGGCGAGGAATATCCGCTGCTTCTGGTAGTACTTGCCCCCAACATCTCCTCCAGTCTTTGCTAATGGGGTCTGCGCATGATTTTTTTTTAGAAAAATCATTTTTTTTTTAATCATTTTTTTCAAAATGGTCAAAGTGGGGTTATTTCATAATTATGTGGTCTCCCTATTTTTCTATCGACGAAGTGAAATGTGAACGTTTGAAGAAATGCGCGCGGAAATGGAGCGCGCTGATTGGTCGAAGCGGATCCATGCTGACTACGTATAATATCCACAAACGGTTTTTAAAGGGACAGCAGGGGGTGTGACGTAAGTACCTCTGGAGGTACGTACGGCACACCCCCCCTTCACGCGAAATTCAAAACGTTCCATTTTAACATGACGATTTCTGCTCCCACATGGAGTTTTTTGTCCTGATAAATGGTGTTTACTAGTCATGGCTACTCAAATAACATAATTAATGGGTTTTTCAAATTTTTATTTCTCATGCGCAGACCCCATTGATTAATGAAACCGAGGTACGTATCTCGAAACGAAAAAAGAAACTTTTGTGTTGAAAAACCTATTGTTAATAACAAACCAAAAGTGCCATGAGCCTCACTACATTTTCATTATCCCATGTGTTACATCAAGCTGTGGTCTCATCAGGTTTTTTTTTTTTTTTTTAATCTCAGATCAGGAATATTCAAGGTGCACCATTCAAGATAACGAAGAAAAGTGCATCCCTAAAACTTCTACCTCCAAAGCCTGAGAAGATAGAAGAAATATTGATGGATCCAACCGACGATCTGCTTATTAAAGATCCAAACGGACAGATAAAGCTTAAAGTCACTGTTGTAAAAGTTATCAACCCAGGAGAATTCTATGTAACCGTCAATATGCATGATGACTACTTTAAACAGTAAGCCTTACCTACTATCTTCAATTACTTTATTTTATGATTGGTATACTAACCAAAGAATTGAGTTTACAATAGGGAATGGAGAAGGCATAACACTGTCAGTCAACTTAAGCCTCTGAAGCCTCAAATCCCTCTGAGGCTTTTCTATCACTCATCCAAACAAAAAATTTAGCTGTAAAAGAGAAATTTCCATGGTTTGTGGAATGCAGAGCTGAATGAGCTCTGACTGCAAATTCTTCTGACGAAGGCCGAACTACTTACCAGCTGAAATGTTTCCCTTTTTCCCTTTTCTGTAATGGCATCTTGCTTAAAAAAAAAATAAATAGATAAATAAATAAAACTGATGAACCTCTCGTGTGATATGGCGTTTAGGTGGTGGAGTAGGTCACTTCCACCCCCTCCACTTTGGACCCTCTCTACTCTTGTTATAAGCTTTTTTAGAATAACCATGAGTTAGCTCCCTTGTTTCATGTCTTTAGTCAGCTGTCGAAACAGTAGGCAATGCTCTACTTTAACGATGTTTTTCCACAGATTGTTCATGAAGATGAACGAGTTCTACAATAACATTCCTCCGAACAAGATGCTGGTTAATTTGAAGCTAGAAGACAAATGTGTGGTCAAGACTGCAGATGGATCTTGGAAAAGAGGTGTAGTGGTCAAGGAGCCTGATGACGATAACCATGTGCAGGTCTGTTATTTTGTAGTTTTACTTAAACAATGGTGAATTCATTTTTTCTGTGAAGTGAAAATAGCGGAGAATTGAGAATAGAGCATAACCCATCTTTCCGACACATTTGAAAATCGGGATGGGATTTCAAAAGCGAGTGGAAGAAAAAATTGTTAACAATTTCGTGGTGTTATGACGTAGTGTGGTTAATGTGTTTACTGATTGACTGAGCGCCAATTCCAAAAAAGTGTAACCCCAGGGTTGATGCTTACCTTGGGGTTTCCTTACTATGTTAACACTCTCAATGTCCACCAGTGGTGGAAGCTTCGGTCCTTCCTTTCTTCCTGCCGTCCACGCATGGTGAACTTTTGATCGCTCCTTCAAATTTGCAGGAGCCTTACGTTCAAAAAGCAGTATTTCAGCAAAAAAACAGTTTGAAGGTCCCGTAAGAGAGGATAACCCTCCAGTCTGTCCATCATAAGCCGCGAAAAATCCTCAGAGGTGGATCAAATTCATGCCAGTCGTTTTTCATGTGCCTATGGATGTGCCTATGGTGGATGATGAGTGGGAGAGAGTCAAAGGGAATGCTATTTCTATAGGCCGAGACATTCCTAATGCTTATTGACCCGCGTTGAGAGTGTTAAGAAAAGTAGCGTTCCAAAAAAGAAAGTAATCGATTCATTTTGCGATACATCGAAAAGTATACCACTGTTACTAAACCCTGAGGACCCCTGGGGTTACGGGACCTTTACCATGATGAACTCTCCAATCTCAATTCCCATTGGCCAAGCAGGGAGGTCTCAACTATCAACTAAGTAGTCAATGGAATGGAAAAACAATGGCTGACCACTTCTCAATGAAGTTTCAATTTTTTCTATTCATAATTACACCTAACTAAATAATGTTTTGATTACCTACTTATTTATCAGTACCTTGTTATTAAACTCAGCATAATATTAAACGCTTAACGCAACATTACTAGGAAGGGAACAGAAATGATCAGACAGAGGAAACTATCAAGTTGCTAACAATTTATTGCAAACACAGAAACACGATTTCATTTCTAATCGTTATGAAATCACGTAGGTATCATTTAAATCATACTGGCTTTCTTATCATTCATTCAGGTATTGAGATGTCCAAATTACTTACATAAATTGAGAAGAGGATGGACGTACCTAATGGAAATTGGATAGGCACCTATGACAGTTCCTCTGTTGTCTTATCACTAATCATAGCACTTCTTGCATGGTTTGTGAATTTCACGAATGTAGCCGCATTATTTGCCGGTTCCGTAACTAGTTTCTCAAGAGTCCTGAAGTAGATGAAAATCACACCAAATAGACAAAAATAGGTTCAAACAGACTAAAATTATATGAAAGTTGAAAGATCCGGCACCCAAAACTAACCATAGACCATGTAAGTCCAATTTCACCAACTTGATAAAATAATATGACAAAGTGATGGTAGAACAATTCACGCAAACTCGTTGAAATACGGATGAAATTAGTCCAAATAAATATATTGTTGAAAGATAATAATAAAATGTACAATTTTGTTTTCATATGAAAAAACATGGGTTTCCATAGGTTTGTAGCAGCATAGATACTTGAAAATGAGTACTTTTCAGGTTCCATGTCATCGAAGTTCATGGATTTATAGTGGATGAGAGCAGAATGACATGGAAGTTAAAAAGTTTCTCAGAATAATTGATTCTATCAAGGTCACCCAACCACAAAATGTTTTTTGGAACGCTCAGTTCGTGAACCCCAGGGTCACCGAAGAATCAATTATAACCTCAGGGTTACGTAACTAGCAAGGTTACCGATTTTTTTGGAACCAGCCCTGAGGCTTGCCGGTTGGGTTAACCCTAACAAGCAGGTCTCAGCCAGTCTAAACGCATTTACCACACTACTTATTTCAGATGGAAAATTGTAAAAAAACAATTTATTATATCCTAATATTTTTTGAGGGTCCAATTCTATTGATTTTATATTGCTCCACTGTTTCCAGATCTACCTATTAGATGAAGCAGTGGATATATCAGTGTCTACGAAGACCCAAGGTATACTGGCGGAACTTGATTCGCAGTTTTTGTCAAAGATGGACCGGGCAGTTGGGTGTGCACTCGGTGGAATCGTCCCCGCTGGTTCTTCTCATTGGGCTCTCACTTCCATCAGTAAAATGCAGGATTTCGTCGAAAAATATCGGAATAATCTGTACATGACTAAAATGGTAAAGAGTTTGTACAATCGTTTTTCTGTGATTCACTGGATATGCGTTAAAATAATGTGATATGTGAGGAGTGAAAACGCTGGTTATATTTTTCTAATTATCTTTCTAATGTGAACTTATGTGTGGACTGTAAACTTGGAAAGTCTAAACAGTCTGAACAACTGAAGCCTGATGACTCTGGAAAGTATTGATGAATGACATTAATTTTCAACTCTGACCTTCTTGAGAGTGCCGAAATGTTGTACAACAATAAATAATTCTTCTTTTCATGTTATTCAACGTTTGGGATTTGTTTTCCGCTTACGGCAAACGCTGGTAATGTTTTCTCCCGAGGAGTCCGTTTGGGGATTTTTCCAGAGATTTTCTTTCCTACTACATTCCTCCTTGATTATACAACATGTTCCTAATTTGTATATGACAAGCTCACTCAAGGCAGTTTTAACTCATGTGTTGATTCATTACAGATACATTACCCGGACGAAAATAAACAAAAAATTGATGTTTTGCTGATTGGTAGGAAGAAATCAAAACCTACTGCCACAACACCAGAATATGAGACTTGGCCCAGTCTCAATCATGAATTGAGGTGGGAAGGATACGCCAAACCTGATGAATAGTAATATCATTTTTCTATCTATCTATATATCTATCTAATACCTAATTTGAGAATGATGAACAGTGATGGGCGAATTCCCGGGAATTTATTTTTTTAACTCATAAAATCGTTTTGTCCTACCCACGTCATGACCACTTCAGGGCTTAAACATAGCTTGAAATTTTCAATGGGCCTTTAGCATGACGTTCCTTGAAAATTAATCACTGAAAAATGATGAAAATGAAGCCATACTGCAGAAATGACTTCTCTGTAACTTTGGGGAATTTAGTAGTTTATGAATTTGAATTGGTTATTGCCGCCTTATTATTTTACCATTTCTCCCGTGTGACGGAGGGAAATTAAGTTCACATTTAAGACAATTAAGTTCCTACCTTTTCTGATGGGCTGAAAAACATCAACATTAACGCGAAGTCAAGGTTGTGCAACGATAGTATCCATGCCTTATTTTTCACCAAGAACACTGACACCAAACACTAGCCAAAGGGAAAGTAAGTTAAGTTATGAAAACAATGATTGATGAAATGGATGACTTAGCAATTCAAGTTGAAAGCAGAAAGTAAAAAGAAAAATAAGGATGGAAACAAAATCAAAATAGAGTACGCCAGGATTTGAGAGTTGATGTGCTTCCAATTTCACAACAAATTTTCTCTTCTACTCCAAATTGATGATCAGTAAAGGTAGTCGCAATCATAATTTCCGATTATTCCCGTGCAGAGTGCGGTAGGAAGCTGGCAATGCCAACTAGACTTGCCAACCTGTAGGTAGAGTGGGTACACCTATATTCAAAATTCAATTTATATCCCATTAGAATAGGGAAATAGATTATTGTGGTGCATTAAAACCCCATATTTAGATATTCGAGAAGCATGAAACAAGTGAAATTGAGGAAACAAATAAACGTAACAAATAAAACGTCGGCGTAAAGGAATTTTCTCAATTCGGACCAACCCTCTAGATCCCCCAAAACATAGTTTAATTTGAACTGGTCGAGATCGCCATACATTGGTAGAAACGAATAAATTCCGATTTTTACTGGGAATTTATAAGTTGGGGAATATTCCTGATAAAGTCCTTCCCGCCCGGGAACATTCCAGGTGCCCATCACTGACTTTTGAATAATGTTTTGTGTGAAAGAATAACCTGGCTGAGTTGAAAAGTGATGGTGAAATAATTAGGTATTTGAGGATCCAAACGGCATGTGACGTCAACTCAACAGGTGGAAACACGTCACCAGAAATCGGTTACTTGGTTGCCAACTTACGTTTTACTCTTGAAGCTTTTGTAGCCTTAGTTCGCTAATCGTTTTCAGCGTCAGCCTTTTTACATGCTTCTCCTCCCACATGGATGCTATTAAAGCATCCATGCTTCTCAACCAACGGTTTCTCATAGGCTAGCCTACTTCTCGATGTGACCTCACTGCGCTCCTGAGCAGTTATGTAGTCTTATCTCTTCGAAAAATCAAATTATAACTGCGTGTCTCGCTCAAAAACAATATGGTACCTACAAACTCGTCTTACCCTCAAGTACTTTCAAGTGAAGACCCCAAAAAAAGTACACGGGCAAATCGTGTTGTAATGCTATTCGTCTTCACCTTGTATATTTTATGATAATGCTAATTCTTATTTCTATTGGCATTTTCCAGCACCAAATGGGACAGTAAGGGCAATATTATTGATGGAGAGAACAATGCTATGGAGAGCGAAGTAGAGGTGCTCAACAGTTTGTTGAGATGTCATTTCCACGAAACACCTGAGGTGAGTCCTCCTGTAATTCTAGGGCGCATGCTGAGTAAAAGAAAGCGACTTTCAAGAGAGGCTTTTTTTCTACCTCTGTCAACAGTGAGCTCAGATAATTTGTTACCAAATTAATGACGAATTAAAAATTTAATAGGTAACAAAGGTTCAGACAGTGTTACTGGCTGAATCCCTACTATAAAAACAATCAGTCTTCACAATAAGTATTGTTGCAATGCACCCTGAACTCTAAATGGAGGAGTTTCAGTCAGTTTCTTGCTGAAACAAATCACATAACCTGCATGGAGCATTTTCTCAATCTCAGTGTTTGTGTACTATCTACTCTTAATTGTCATCGCTCATGTTTCAGGGTGCAGTGGATTTGTCTAAACCCATTGATGAAAGCCCAAATGTGATCAGGGTAACATGGCCTCCGGCTGAACCACTTACGAGTATGAAGTTCATGGCGAAAGTTACTTACGTCGGCAGTAATTGCGATATTTGGGTTCAAGACCCATTAAATGGTAATGATAAAAACAAAGGCCATGGGCAATCTTGGGTGCAGGGCTATCAGCCTTGCAAAATGGCTAAAACTCGAATATTTTGGAGAGCCATGGAGACAACAGGGTGTGCTCATAGGTCGGAAATTCTCACTTTTGACCTCAAATTAGGGTTCAACAACCCCCGTGAGCCACTTTTCAACTGAAAATTCCGTCTGGTTGAGCCAGAAAAGAGCTGGAAAGAGGGGGGTGACGTCCGAATTATCTGGGCACTGAGGGTCCCGCCCAGGAGGGAGGGGGGGTTGGTTTCGTCATCATCATTTACTTTAAGGCTCTTGTATGCTAATCGGATGCCCTCCATGTTGCACCATTTTGGAAAGCTCTAGCTAAGATCTATCATTTGGAAAAGGAAAAAAAGCTATGCGCACACCCCATTATTGACAATGCATTAGCATCTAAGGTTGTCCAGGCTATAATAAACGAGTAGTTGGGGATAGTGGGGACTCATGTAGGGATGGACGTTTCTGCTTTTCTTAAGAATCGAAACGAAATAGCTTCTTTTCTGCACAAAACAGTTTTGGAGAAGCTGTTTCAAAATAACAGCTTCAGCGACAATGACGCTTCAAGAGCTAGAAACTGAGTTGTTTCAAAAGAACTGGAGCGGCTCTAGTAACAGAAACGGTATTACTACAGCTGTTCTATACACATAAGAATAGAAACAGTTTTGCAGCAGCTTGTTTTTAGCATGGAACGTGCTTTAGCCTTACCTAACTGGCAAAAAGTGTTACGTTTTTCGGGAACGAAATTGAGTCACGAAATTGTTACGTTCTTCGGGAACAAAATCGAATCACGAAATTTTGCTGTGTCTCAGCTCCCAGATGAGCTGAGTCAAAATTGAGCTACGGGATCAGCTGAGTCAAAATTGAGCTCAGAGATCAGCTGAGTCCAACATTGAGCTCACAGATCAGCTGAGTCGAAAATTGAGCTCCCAGGTCAGCTGAGTCGAAAATTGAGCTCACAAATCAGCTGAGTCGAAAATTGAGCTCCTAGATCAGCTGAATCAAAATTGAGCTCAGATCAGCTGAGTCCGTCGTACGCCGTACACGGCACTTTCCTTAGTTACCATGGACCAAAATTAATGAAATTTCGGTATACCGGCCCCGTTCGGGGTCTAGTTGTGCCGCGAAGCTTGTCGTTACCGTCACTCTTCTCTAAGGGGTGGAAAATAGGGGATGAAATTTTCAAAACGCCCTAGCTCGAAAATTTCAAATAGGAAGGTAATTTTTTTCCATCGATTTAAAATAGAACACAATTTTTAGCGTTGAATGAGACCTTGCGGAGCGTTGTAGGACCAACCGTTCGCTCCCTGTAAGGACTTAAGGGTTGAAGGACAAGAAGAGCAGAAACACGAGTGTGGATCGCAATGTTTGAGGTACTACTCTCTGCATCGAAAATTGAGCTCGCAGATCAGCTGTGTCGAAAATGGAGCTCCCAGATCAGCTGAGTCGAAAATGGAGCTCTCAGATCATCTGAGTCGAAAATGGAGCTCCCAGATTAGCTGAGTCGAAAATGTAGCTCCCAGATATATCCATATTGTTTTTCCCATCAAGGGGGAGATTTCAAAGTTTGTCCACATTTGGTTTCTAATTCACACTTTTTTGGGTCTTAATTAACACGTTTTTGGGTCTTAAGAAAGAATTATACAACTCTCCGATAATAATAAATTACAAAAAGGTACCTACTCATTGTCGCCAAGAGATGATTGTGAACCTCGCGGGAGGTGGGTATTTTATGTCAATAGGATCTTGGTAGATGGGCTTTTCTATACAGGAAATAATAAACCGTTGTGTAATAATTTGCAGCTTTTTTTTGTAACAGTTGCAACAAGTTTTGAGAAGATGTTTCGTCGTTTCTTTTCGAAAAGACTCATGAAGTGATGATGGATTGTAAAAAGTGAAAAAGTGAAAAGTGAAAATGTTCTCAGCATCAACTTTTATTATTCAGGGTGGCCGCATGTCAGAAAAAACCCTGGTAAAGTCATGGAAATGTGCGTCGGGAAATGTCAGGGATAAGCTAGGGAATTCTACCCTGACTTTCTAATAGGGCTTGAGCTCACACAAGAGTGCAAAAAGTTCCTTTCGTGGATAGTCAAAACATGTTTACTCTGTATGGGTTAACGGATATTGTGGGCTCGGTTCGATTTGAGACATTGGTTCTGATCCTCTTAGCGATCCATGGTTACACTGTTAAAGGAAGATACCAAATGGACAGTCGATCCATTACAACTGCCAACAGGACAATAAATATATTTATATTTGCAAATAAAAACTCACAAATGTAAACAACATCAAATAATATGACCTAGGCGGGAAGGTAGCAAAATACCGAGGATGTTGTTATTGTTTTTTTACATTTTATCTCAATTTTATGTCAACCCCTTATACTTCTTCACATTTTCACCCGGAGATTTGTGATAACACGTTACCGAGGGCCAGCGTAGGGTGCCTCATGATTTTTTTAAAGGGAGATTATTTTGAGGGAGATCACTTCCAAAATTCCTTGAAAAACCATGAGCCCAATCCTTAAACTAAATTGATACGGAAACATGACCTAATAAAAATGCAGTTACATCATACATAATAAGGGAATAACTTACCTACTATATTATTTACACAACTGTACACAATCTATAACAGGGGTATTCACGGTTGAGCTTGCCGAGTTAAATGTGCTGAGTAGAAACCTTCGTCCTTTAAAAAAATCATGAGGCACCCTACGCTGGCCCTCGGTAACGTGTTATCACAAATCTCCGGGTGAAAATGTGAAGAAGTATAAGGGGTTGACATAAAATTGAGATAAAATGTAAAAAAACAATAACAACATCCTCGGTATTTTGCTACCTTCCCGCCTAGGTCATATTATTTGATGTTGTTTACATTTGTGAGTTTTTATTTACAAAATAAAAACGCCTGTCACGTACACACACTTAAAAAGAAGCAAGTTGACGAAATTGTGACGAAAACTATAGTTAATCTCAACAACTCCGAATTTACTGATAAGGAGGAGGAAAGCCTCCAAGATCGAAGTTGTTTTGATGTCCAGGGGGCCTATTCCCGAAAAGAGATGGTGGAAAGAAAAAATCTATTTCGGGTATCTCCTGGGAGGAGATAATATCTTTGTGGTTTGTAATAGTCTTATAATTCCATGAATTATTTAGATGGCGCTGGAGTGGAATAAGCTCTGGAGTTTCATAAATTCGTTATTTTCGAGACTATTACGAAGCATCCCCACATAAATAGGTA
>JAEMON010000002.1:12286724-12327154 GCA_030264115.1 Lygus lineolaris | reverse complement strand
TTTTTTCCAATTTTGATCTCTCATGCGCAGACCCCATTCTTCTCACCATCTCCCGAGGTGGTCAGAAGCTTGTCCACGGTGGACAGCTTTTTTCGATGTTGCTTAGTTACAGAACACCTCGCTTGCAAAACATGGCGGCGTTTATCACCAAGTAAGTTACGGATTCAAATGTTGTTACCAGCAGTTATTTGGCTTACAGAACACCCCCCCCCCCCCCCCCCCCCCTCCCTGGATGTACTGTACAGCTCTGAGTCCGGAGGTCTCTAGTTAGCCTTGGGGGAGATGTTGTGAACGAAAGCTCATGCCTTAGCAGTAAGGAGAGACCAAACACGAGGTCTTCGATGGCTGAGGTTACGGTGTGACACACAGTGGAATCCTTGAGATTCAGCTGTGTCAATAAGGTTAAGTACCTTAATTTTTTAACGATTTCCACAACAACGACCACAACAATGCCTTACGCCGCAACTACTTTCTCAGTCTGAGAGCAGTGTATTATACCTTCTCCTATGATCCATGCGCAAATCATGACCTGGGCAACGTCAATGGAAATAAGGTACCGCCCCACCAGAAAACTTTGTTTCGTAACATTTCATGCTAATAATTAAGGAAATTGGATTCTAAAAATGATACTTCATACACATAGCGTCCCTAATTTACAAGTTGATCTGATTTCATGTTGAAATGTATTAAATTCAAAGTTGCTTATCACACTTATCACAAAAATTTCTATTTTTTTAGCTCCTCGAAGATACAAAAATTTCTCTTGATACGATGATTCACGTAATCTACAGTGGGAAATGTGCGGAAAACGAAGACCATAATCAGAGTACGTCCTTCACTAACAAGAGGTGTATCTGGTCGAAAGAAAAGTATTTCAAGTCTATAGGAATCCAAGTGTAAAAATTGCAAGTGATATACTTGATTGTTGGAATTCATGTTATCTACTGCTCTCGTTATTCAGTTTATTGTATTATTTTTTCAAATTCTAACGTTGTTTATATTATGCCGTATTTCCCAGTTGTCTTCGTGAATATTTTTGTACCGATATAATGATGTGCTTCCTCTTAAAGGCCTTTTAAATAAAACCTGTTGGTTACTTCTAAACAATTGTAGTTGTTATTTGAGTTAACTTCACTTCTCATCATCACCTTCTGTGTATTTATATGTGGTATTTGGCATTGATGATAATACATACAAAGAACAAATCTTTCCCTCATTGGGAAGATCCCTTGATGGGAGGTATAGACAGTTCTTGCAGCAAGTCAGGATCCCGAATAGGATGTTACTAAGGGGAGCACGAGCGGATGCTAACCCCTGAGTCGTATTGTAAGAGCGGGTGAGTGGCGAGTCAAAATACGGGGTTCTGCCCAGGGTGTGGACCCTCGTCGAAAATTCGCCAATCTCGGGAATTATAGAGTTCATATTAACTCTCACTACAAATCTTATTACTACTTCATGCCAGTATGGTTTAAAAAAAGTAAACACCCCTTCCCCCCCTCCCGTTACCATTTTACCGTTAAAACATTTTTCCAACTTTTCTCAGCCAATAATCGATTAATTTCTAATCTGTTTTCGGCATTCTTTCAATTTTTCAATTCTGCAGGGCAACGCACTATCAAATTTTAAATTGATATAAAAATGTGAAATTTTTTTAAATTCAAAATTTTGATAGTGTGTTGCCCTGAAGAATTAAAAATAGAAAGAATGCCGAAAACAGATTTGAAATTGATCGATTATTGGCTGAGAAAAGTTGGAAAAATATTTCACACCACTGGTGGAACCCCAACGTTAGCCTGCGAATTGGATGGAATTCGTAGATTTCAAGTAGTGATTTTGAAGTTCTTGTTGTTTAGAATTTTCTCTTGATAATGAATCTCTGGACCTGTATGAGGCCTGTTTGGTGAATGGTAGGGAAACGGACCTGATTATGGAAGGCTAACCTACCTCCAGCTTTGGTAGAATCGACGAGGCTGGCTTGGAATAGGTACCTGATGTGAACATTTCTGAGAGCTGTTATAAATTACCAGGTGTCATAGCATTGTTGTCTTACCTAATCGACTGTCATTTTTGAAACCAATTTTTGGCTGTTCAGGTGCAACACTGTTGGGTTGTTGAGAAAACGGGTGGGAGTAGGTAGTTATGGAAGATCCTTTTTCCTTTTCCGATACCTATTACGTGTACATAATAATCTTATGTTGTATATCTACCTACTATCGTAAATAAAGCAATTTTTCAATTCAATTCAATCCATGGTGCCAGCATGGTTACCTTCAAAGTAGGTTATTCGTTTTTGGGAATCCATTCCGAGCCCCATTCGTTTATGAATAGGTCAGTTTTATTTGTGCTATGAGATGACCCTTCTCGTAACTATATACAAGCGCATGCGCACTAACTGATTTCTATTCGTTGAGCTCCCTACTCGTAACCCGACTCGCTTCTCGTTTACCTACTAGAACTGTCTTATATGTCTTAAGGATCAGGGTTGAGCATCGTTCAAAAACCACCGATGGTCACCATTGATCAAGAATCAAATCACCCCAACGAATTAATCGATTGAATAATAGAAAATGATTGCCTTTGTATGTCTGTTTTACATGGATTTTCCTGATTTTAGTGCATAGAATACTGATACTAACGTTTGGATAATATTCATACCTACATGCATCTACAACAGTGTGATTGTTATTTTCCAACCATGAAAGAAGACCTTCTTCCATGGTTGCTTTTAAAAACCATGCTTGAAATGGCTGGCGGTGGAAAAACATCGACTGTTGACCATCAAAGGTGAAAACATCGAAGTAAACCATCCACCACAGTTTTGGATGAGCGGTAGGTACCTCAAGCCATCCAAATTATCTACCTCAGCATTGCCGCCGCACATCTTCACCAAGAACTGCTCCAATGGGGAATGTGTAGGTTGATGATTTGGATGGCTTGAGGTACCGCTCATTCCAAACTGAGGTGACTAAACCGAAATTCCAACTTGCTTGATTGCCACCTACTCGGGATGCTGCGGAGTACCACTCTTACAGGGCGTACCTGCAAGTTCAAACATGGCTCGGCTATGGAGAAAAACACCAAAAAGTACCATCTGCCTGGGGCTGGAGCTTAACCAAACGAGATTGATATTAGGTACTTGTGCTCATGTTCACTGTTCACAGTACCTCACCTTTATTTGATATTACTGCTCTTATTATAGTCAATGCTTGCGTCGTTAACCGAAATGTCATATCAATTTTTTCATTTTCGGACGTGATTCCTAAAACAACAAACAGCGAGGATGATGAGCCAGCACTACCAAAAAGACAAAGAACGACACAGGACTAAATTCATGAATTCCTTATTACATACATATATACATAATAATTGTGCATTCATGTACTTAAAAATAAAAAAAATGGTTTGGACTATGAACCATTTTACAGCATACACCTCACTATGATGGGAATGAGGAGTGAGGGGGGTTCATGTACTATGTATAACATACATACATTTGGGTCATAGTCATAGTATGTACAAATGAATGTTATGTGGCGGCAAACATGCATTTTTCAGTAAAATTAGGCATTTTGAGAAAGTTGAAGTACCTACTTTGGAACCCCTGTAACTTAGCAACTATTCGGTAGTGACCAGTGAAATTTTAAGAATATTTAATTCTCCTTTAATGCTCCTTCCGAAAATGAAATAAAAAATTCTCTCGGTACTAGAAAATGAATATCAGGAACTGTATGAGGCCTGTTTGGTGAATGGTCTCTTTCAGTAAAATGGTACATTTTGAGAAATTTGAAGTACTTTGGAACGCCTGTAATTTAGCAACTATTCGAGAAAAAAAAACTGACCAGTGAAATTTGCATAATTAAATCGACGGCTAAGAACCAGCCTGACATAACTCAATATCCCTAGGGTTTCAGGGTAACTAATCTATTCAAGAGGGGTACCTATGCACTCTGGTGAGCAAATGTTCAACTTCGAACTACTCCCACGTTCTCGATATATGTAAAACTACGACGGATAGTTTTCGAGTTATAATCAAAAAACCGAAAAATCGCGGTTATTCGGCCACCTACAATCGAGCACAGGCTTTTTTTGTCAGAAAACTCGGATTTAGCTACCGTAGGCACCCCCAAACAACACCCAAAAATTTTCATTAACTTTCCAATTTTGTCCAGGCAAAATTACCTCACTGCTGGAGTGAAGTAGATTTTAAGTTTTGTAGGGCGTTCTCAGTAGGTAGCCGAGATGAGGCGAATTTTCGATCAGGGTCGAACCAGAAGAGACTTCCGCGTGCGGACTGGTACGACTTTGTATGTATGTGGTTCTTTTCTCTCGAAGCTTAATATTAACCCGTTCCAATCATTCGAATTCAATAGAAGCCTATTGATCGTTTGTTCAGCCTCCAATTGAAAAAAAAAAAAAAAAAATCGGAACCTACCTACTGTCTCATTAAGAAATGAAGAGGTGGAGCGGTAGGTAACTACCTCTTCTAAAATAGATTCCAATATTCGCGATTATTTTTAGACACCCTCTCAGATTAATGGAGCGAGCTATCGCGAAAATGAGATTGCGAACGGAGCGAAACGTTGAAATGGTGGTCGTAAAGAACTAAACATTCCATCTCTCGGCGAATGGGGAAATTAAAAAAAGTCCGTATAAATGATTGAATTCGTGATTTGTGCATCTTATCGCGAGGTTTACACAAGGTACTCCAGAATGAACTTGGCCTCTCCAAGAACCCACCCGAGAAGAATCTCATTTGCCGCCAGAGACTGCTCCGGCCTTAAAAAAAGAAACTCATTTCCTTGGTTGTATGACTGTGGTAAATGTACCTTTCTGAGGGGGATGGTGATTCATTTTGGGTTTCTTACTGGTGGTTTCGAGAAAATTCTTTTTTAAAATAGAGAGTGGGAACTTTTGGGATGTGACTCGGGCGGTGAATGTGGTCAGTTACGTTCCAGTGGTGTCTTCGGTAGGACCGAGGGATTAGGAGTGAGATTTCTTCGCTTTTCAGAAGGTAAGATCCTCAATTCAGAAGTACCTATTAAGAGTGAATCAGATTAAATGTACATCAGTAAACCATAATGTTGCCTAACATTTTAGCGAATTTTCGAAGAAAATGAAGCTATTGCAATGGCTTCAAAATTTTTGTAATGCAAATTTTTGACAATTTTTTTCATGGAAATCCGTTTCAGACCATTCTAAAACGATTCCCGAAATTTAACACTTTTTCGTATGTGTATATATATGTCACTCCAGACGATATCTGCCCGTGGGATCGACATAAAAAATCCAAAAGAATTTTAAAATGTCAATAATATCAAAAGTAAGGATGAGTTCGTTGGCCAGAATTTTTGGAGTACTTAGTCCAAGGGGTCAAATTTTCGAAAATTTAGTTTCAAAAATCGCTATGAAAAAACGTGTTCTTTTAAGGTTTTTGTGTGAATTACTATCTTAAACATAGGAACATGGTATATTCGGAATCAGCGTGGAATTTTCTATAAGAATCACCCACTAAATCGGTTAAAATTATTCTTTGAAAATTCGCTCATCAACTCATGCTTCATGAATGGGACTTTTTGGTCATAGGTAGCAACTTCTTGCTGGGATAGGCAGGTATATTAGTACCTACCTCCCCCACACGCCACACCACCACTCGTGATTTAGTGACAGATTTGACTCAAATTTGTAGGGTAGTTCGGGTCTGTCCTCCAGATGATTTTCTTTGAATTTCTTTGCAAGTGGATCATTGGTAGGCAGGTTGCATGCAAAAACGAAAAAGTATAATTAGGACAAACATTTTGATCGTTTTGAGGTTTGTCAGTTTGGAAACATTTTAACACAATCGTGAACTTCTTCTTATGTTATGGTTATAGGATACGACTTGTCAGCCGTTTTTATCATTATCCTATATTTGGTAAAATAAAATAAGAGTAAAAATCAGACAAATTGAATACATACCTACCAAATCGTCGCTTAAGAAGCAACACGCCCTATCGACCATTTCAACGAAAATTAGGTTTTGACTAATTCTTATTCGACTTCTCACGTTGCATCGACTGGTTAGCTCAAAATTGCTTCAACTAGACTACAAAAACGAGAAATACTCGAAAAACATAACACTCCAATCGACCTCAATTACCTATTCGGGCAACACCCAGTATCAACCAAAATTTCCCATTTTCTTCAATTAATACTACTTTTCAGTATTGACGACAACCGGAAGGCAAAGAAGTGACTGAATAACGGGGAAACAAAGGGACAGGTGATCAAAAGCTGGATTCAATTTTTTCCTCCTCCCGAAAAATTGGGATTTGGTTCATAGGGCGTGTTGTTTCTTAAGCGACGAAATAGTTGTTTTACAAAAGCTATTCGTTTAGCAAATTGACTTTAATATTTTCCTGAGCTCTCACAATTTTCGTTCTTTCTTCCTTTTCGTTATTTTTTCTTTTGCCTTCCTTTCTTTACTTTACCTCAACAATTTTCTTTCTCCCATATAAAATTAGGTAGGACCTTGCTTAAAAAATGTTTGGAGGACACAAGACTAACACTCAATGTTATTAAGTTAATAATAGAGGTTTTTGAATCGTTAACGCCTGATTTGATCAGATTTTGTTCTTGGTAACTAATCGAAGTGGTGCTGACGGAGAACAGTGTGGGAGAGTTTTTTGAATTTGATTTACGGATCTAGTATCTTGAAACGTGAAATATAAATTTGAGGGGGGGGGATTAAACTTTTTTTTTAATGCTCAATTCTCCCAATACGAGGTTTATTATGAAAACTCGCCGCCCATTGCCTCGGCATGGGCCCCCTGCACCCCCGGTTAGTTATACTTCAGCCTTACCGGCTAAAACTAAAAAAACATGGAACATGCTCCAACTAGCATGCTTCATATATGTTGTGAAGGTACCCATCATAATGCCAAACTGATAAATACAACCAACTTTGTTTACATACGTACCAGTAGTTCTCTGAAGGATGTAGGAGGAGGATGTGGTGTGATGTGTAATAAATTCAGAGCTTTCCAAAACAAGTGGTGAACGATTTTGTTTTGGTGGAAAATGAGGAAGTTCATTTCCCTAGTAACGATTGGTTGTACGTGAAAATCATCAGAAAACTTTGGGTCGCATTTTGTGACATTTTTTGGTAACGTTTTCTGACAGTTAGGTCATGGCTAAAGCATGTTCCATGCTAAAACGGAATATTTATGCGTTTTCCTTCCAGAAGTCGGTAGGTACCTAATAAACATAGCCAGGAATTCCATTTTTCTTTCACGTGCACGCTTAGTACAAAAAAAAAAAAAGATTTATTACGTGACACCCGACAGATCACAATTATGGTGTGAGATGTACGTTCCGACCGTCCGCAAATTAACATTTCCACCGATTTATCTCGGAAACTTGAGGCCAGGCTCTGTTTTCCGTAGTTGAAATTGATCAAGCGGTTGTGGCCGGAGTCCAGAAAACTCTTAATTAGAGGCGAGAGCAGCGGCCACTTGTTAGAACCAACTTCCCGGTACAAACTGGTACTTAGGAACACCATCGTCGAGGTCAGGTTCACCAGTGGGCGGCTGAAAATTTGCTCGCGATACGTCCTGGTTGGCAAGGTATAGTTTGACCTGCTGACACAAATTATGGGAGCCAAGATGGAAAATAAGCGTAGGATGCCAAAGAAGAAAAAAAATGTTGGCCGAGTTTGCTGCTGCTTGAGAATTAACTAGTTCAACTAAATTCTATATTGTTAATAGCAGTCCCTATGAAAGCGTACCTACGTGTGATTTCATTGTTGATAGGGTGTAGGGTTGCCAGGGCCGGATTTACCATTACAGCGCCCCTAGGCCCGAATAAGTTTGCACCCCCCCCCAACCCACGATCATGCACTTATAGAAGGATTGTGTTGTCTGAAATGAAATTTCTTGATACTTAATAAATATCTCATTTTGCACCATGTTCAAATGAATACTTACTTGTTAACAGCAAATTAATAATTTATTTAAAGATAATTCTTTGTGTATTAATAATATTAAACATTAATTGTCTTTTCCAATTTTGTTTTTGTGTTAGCACTACAGGTTTCGCCCCTTAATGTTAATACAAAACGGAATACTTCACGTAAACTTACAGAAAATTGTGTCAGAATTGGCCTAATAATATTAACACGGTATAATAATAGTATGGATAGAATCTTTTTATTTTTATGTAAACTAAAAATTTTTGATTTCGATTAAAAAAAAAAAGAAAGTGCGCCTCTAGGCCCAGGCCTATTGGGCCTAGTGGTAAATCCATGCCTGAGGGTTGCCGATGTGCTGGATTTGCCCCAAAATGCGATGGGACTTTTCTGACACCCCGAAATAGGGATTTGTGGTTCACCCACCTACCTACCTTCACACTCGAGAGATCCGTGGTTCAATTCCGAGCGTCGCCATTTTTTAGACTTGCACGAATATTAATGATTGAGGACAGTTACTTTTAACGTTCCGGCCTCGAAAGCAAGGTTTTCTGGGCAAATCAGTGAAATGGTAGTTGTACAGCCAATATGCGTATTATAGGTCTGTTCCTATAAGCCTATAAGCACGTGGAATTCAAATATTTTAGCTGAGCAGAACCTTCTGCGCACACTCATCAAGAAATTGTCGACAATCAAATTGTCGTATGTCTATCGAATTGGTCACATTACACAATACAAAATTCAGTCGTGACTCAGGTAAGGAGATGTTAATCGGAAGCTGTATTCGTGCAAGAAGTAAAAACAAATTTGTCCTTTCAAAAATTTCCACTTGCTTTTTGAGTTCCAGACCGTTTTGAATAATTTTGGTTCCGCGCCTGTCTATCTGTTTGTCAGTCTGTTTTAGGCAATTCCTTGTCCCAGGCAACAACACGAAATTATGGTCCGGTTTTGATGAAATTTTCAGGGATTTTGCGGGTTAGCCCCTAGACGGTTCCACTAGAAGCATGTGCAAACGTGCATTTCCTGAAGCTACGATTACTCAGTTCAAATTTGGAGGGTAGTTGGGGGCTGACTCCGAGACGATTATCTATCAATTTATTCATGATTGGATCAGTAACAGCGCATGCGGAAACTTGAAATTTGTTGTTATAGGCATAACTCCGGAACTAGGTACTTGACCAATTTAGGTGACATTTTTAGGGATTACCCGGGTTATGCCCCAGAAAGTCCTTTATGAATTTTAACACTGTTTGACAAATTGTAGTATGTACGCATCAACAAACGTCAAAATTGTTGTCCTACAGATTCTACCAATTGCCATAACTCATTCTATATGGGTATGTTGGCCATGTTGCAAAATTGAGGAAGCTATTATATTGCCCACCTATACTGCGTACTTTTTGCATAAATATGGTGTTTCAGGTTGAATAGTTATGCAATAACCCGCACGACTGAGCGGTCTTGAAGGTTAAGTATAACTTGTGCGCCGTCTAGACTACGGTTTGCCGTCGGCTGTTGAATGTTGTTGTGTGTCCGTCTGTCGGTCTGTTTTACAACACTTAAATAACAACCGATTGTGCTGCTATATCTATCTTTCTATCTATATCTATAAAAATGTTATGTTGGTTTGTGTATGCTTCAAAAACTCAAAAACTTCTGCACAGATTACACTGCGGGTGGGCGCAAATTGACAAGAAAGTTCCAGGGATGGTTTTAGACTGTATTATAACAATCCTCTACATTTACTCCTTCGTCGTAAACTTGGAACTCCCTACCGACGTTGCCCGGGTAAACAACTTAGTAATTAAGTAAAAACCTCATAGCAGAAAAATTTTTCGCGTCCTATTACTAAACATGAGATATGAAGCACTTGTTAACAAATTTCAATTGTGTGTCACTCCATGGAAAAAGTATTGGACGAAAAAGTGTTCAAAATATGTTTTGATTTTGATCTTCTCAAAATATCGTTACACATTGAAATTCACCAACTTGAACCTCAAATGATCAATGTGACCATTCAAGGTACCATACGATGAAAAACGACACTGAAAAACTTCATTCAAGTTTTAGCCCGAGGTAAATATTCCGCGTTTTATGTATTCGGACAATCACCTTCAAAAATACGATCGGTCGCGTACAATGAATGTGCCGATTATTTGAATGCGGACCATCGTTGAAATAGATTTCAAAAATAATGAATTCAATTTTTCAAATGTTGAATTTGATTGGGAAAATTTTAATTTGTTTTGAAAAATGTTGAATTAGTTTTAAAAATGCCGCATGATGCTACAACATTCAGAGCATTAAATTAATTAGGTATTTTCTCTGCCCACGATTAATCGGGACCTGTTTGGCATTGTTTCACATGCTGGTAAACAATTATTGACTTCTTTTACTTGCAAATAAAAAGAAGTAAACAACTATTTCTAGCTGGATTTTTGACCTCCTACTTCTCCCGGAGAGGTGTAGCGGATGTTATAAGCTGTCCTATAAGAGGATCTGCTGACGATGCTCTTGGCCTCACCACCTGAGATACCTACTGAGAGATACTGGTCCCATCCAAACACTAACCACCGCCGCTGATCACTTTGGAGATGTCATGGGAATCGGTTTATTCCACCTGTTGAGGCAAATTGTTGTTCCCTCGTAACTTGAAAATCACGTTTCACAATCGGGTTTTACAGATGACTGGAATAATTCTCGTAGTGAAAAAACTACTTGAATAATTAGTATTTTTATATTTATTTCACAACTCCTTCTTCTAAATGTTAAATCCCGAAAATACTGGTAATAGCTTCTAACAATTTCACAAGTTGTCAATCACCTATAATTCGTTTTTGTGAATGATTAAGATTCTCAATAATTTTTGGTTTATTATTTTTTTCAATAACGAACCTTTGGAATCTAGTACGAAAAAATTTTGTTTAAACCCCTCAAAATTTGATGTTTTACGTTTCAAGATACGTAGAATCCTAAAATCGAATTAAAAAAATCCGTCCGTAAGCCGTCCGCTGGTTGTGCCCCGAAGCTTGGCGTTACCGTCAGAACTCTCTAAGGGGTAGAAAATAGGGGATGCAATTTTCAAAACAGCCCAGCTCGGAAACTTAAAATAGGAAAGAATATTTTCTCCATCGATTTCGAATAGAACACAATTATCAGCGTTGAATGAGACCTCTCGGAGCATTTTAGGACCAACCGTTGCTCCCAACAAGGACTTAAGGGTTGAACGAAAAAAAAAGAGCAGAAATAAAGATCAGCTGATCAAATGCAACTTTTTCTGGTTTCCATTATCGGATAGAGTTCCTCGTTTACTTTTATAAGCTTCCTTAGTTACTTCCTTACCTACAACACTCTGATAATAATAATAACTGGTAGGTAGATATACTCATTGTACACAGGAAACATATTGATTGTGGACCCGCGATATAAATTACTGTGGGTACTTACTGTCATATATTATACAAAAATAGGACCTCTTCTGATGGGTGATCTATATAGAAAATATTGAACCGTTGTGTAATAATTTACAGCGTTCCAAATAACAAGATTCTTTCAGAGTTAGTTAATATTTTAAAAAAGGAAAAACGCTTGACAATTTGCTTTTTAACTCTTCTGACGACGATGGAACCAGGCACCAGAATAAACCAGAATGGGGTCTGCGCATGATTTTTCTTACAATTTTTATTGAAAGGGAATCGATTCAAAATGGCCAAAGTGTGGTTATTTCATAATTATGTGGGATCCCTATTTTTTTTTTTTTTTTTTTTTAATCGATGAAGAGAAATGTGAACGTTTGAAGAAATGCGCGCGGAAATGGAGCGCGCTGATTGGTCGAACCGCATCCATGCTGACTAATTATAAAATCCACGAACGATTTTGAAAGGGACAGCAGGGGGTGTGACGTACGTACCTCTGGAGGTACCTACGTAACCCCCCCGCGAAATTCAAAACATTCCATTTTAACATGACGATTTCTGCTCCCACATGGAGTTTTTTGTCCTGATAAATAGTGTTTACTAGTCATGGCAACTCAAATAACATAATTAATGGGGTTTTTCCAAATTTTATTTCTCATGCGCAGACCCCATTAGCCAGGAATCGCTAGCTAGAAAAGCCGATGAAAAGGGAATAGGGGAAAGGAAAACAGATGGTTTTTCGTTGGTTTTTCCAGCTACCAATCATTAGACACGAATCAAAAAGCCTAGGTAGGTATATAGTTTGGAGATATGTAGGTTTTTGAGGAGAGAAGTTAGAGTCGGGTCTTCTCGTTTTCAATTGGTTTTATTCCCAATAGTCAGCTTAGCGCTTTCGCCCTTACGGGCCTCTTCAGAGCTACAAGAAATTTCGGACAACCACATAAGTATCTAAAGTATAAAAATATATATGTATAAGACTATGTAGAAATTTTTACATTATCCAACTGGAATCCTATTTTTAGGTACAGGTAGTCAAGAGTAATAAAATCATACAAATCTCTCCTCAAAAACCTACATTTCAAGATGGGAACACCAACCAAACTAGTTTGGAGATAGACAGATAGGTATTCAATTCAATAGGTATACATCGTGCTCACCTTATAAAAAATTCTTTGACGATTCTCACCTTTGAAAACTACCTACTTTGGATTTAAGAAAGCCTAAGTCCTATTTACGAAAATTTGGAAATCGATCAAATATTTTGAAATAAGCGTTCCGAATAGAGGAGGCCGGTCTCAGTATTCTTTCCTGCTTGCTATGGGGTTCTGTGGTGTCATAATATCGAGAAGGGTTTGCTTTCGTGTTTCTAGCGACTGACTAATCATTACTCAAACCAGAACTTGATAAGCCTCGTCAGTTTGGAGGCTGACTAATACTTAATTGGTGACTTGCCAACAACAGCCCCAATAAATTGTGCGTACTCAGCCATAGCTTCTCATGCGTCGGGTTTTTCTTGTTCCTTTAGAACGCCACTAAAATTTAGATCCTTCTACTCCCTAATCTTATGAGCACATGAATTCGGTGCTTACTCTTTCATGTGTTCCCCCATTTTTCGTTTTTAACAAAACCACTTCAAAACCGAAAAACTAAGACGTAACAAACTGAAGACAGAACAAACGCCAAAAACAGAAAACGGAACCAGAATCGATGGGGTGGGCGGGAAATGTTAAGGGTAGCTGACTTGTAATTTTTGTTTCCTCCTTTTTGCTTCCCTGCTTGCTCATTCCTGCAAGTAATTAAAAAAAAGGTGTTCTTCAAAATCAAAATTTCCATTTGCTTTTTACATTTCATTCTTTCTAAACAATTTTGGTTTCGTGTCCGTCTGTCTGTCGGTCTGTAGTCAATTCCTTGTCTCAGGCAAAACTATATGAAGTTATCGTTCGAATATGAAGAAATTTTCAGGGATCGTGCGGGTTAGCCCCGTGACGGTCCCCTATCAATTTCATCGCCATCGGACCAATAGCAGCGTGTGCGCATGCGCAAAAGTGAATTTCCCGGAACGACTCTTTCTTAGTTAGCACTGATTTCGCTCAAATTCGGATGGTAGTTGGAGGTTGACAATTACCTACAGATTTTGACTCGATTGGATCAGTAATACCTACTGCGCATGCGCAATTTTGAAATGTGTTTCACAGCCATAACTCCAGAACTATTCGACCGATTTTTGTGAGATTTTCAGAGATTGTGCGGGGTAGCACCTACACCTATCAATTTCATTGCCATCGGACCACTAGTAGCTTGAGCGCATGCACAAACGTGAATTTCCTGGAACTATGATTTCTCAGTTCCAAATGAACCGATTTCGCTCAAATCCAGAGTGTAGTTGATGGCTGACTCCAAGAACATTACCTACCTACGAATTTCACAACAGTTGGATAAGTGATGGCTACTGCACATAAACTTGAAATATTTTATTTTCATAGGGATAACTCCGGAACTAGTCCACCAATTTTGCTGAAATGCTCACTAACTGATTCTATACGTCCTTGTTGCAAAAGTGAGGAAGCTATACCTACTGCCACCCAACTTGGCAGAAGTTTGTTATCAGCTGACAGGTAAAACTTTAGTTATGTACCTATATTATGAGTGTAACAAGTCTTGAATTGTGAAACACTTTCAAATTACAAGAACTAGAAATACTATAAATTGGAGATTTTCAAAATTTACTGGTACAAGTGAATTGTGGGAAAGGCCTCTGATTGTAAGTCGTTTATTAAGTCTTTGGTCATCTACATCAAGCAACTTGAACTCCAGATTGTGAAATTGTCTCTTCAAATCAAAGTAAAATACACTGCCAAGGACATGGCTTCCTCGTGGCCTTCACACTACGTCACCATTAAATTCTCAGAAAACTATAAATAACCGATTGTCGCCATGCTCATGACGATAGAATAGATGGAAACCATGAATTAAAAAATCGTTATTTTTGGGCAATACAAAGCATGGAAAACGGGTCTAGTTTGTACGTTTAGGCGTGATTGAAAACGTGACATACCTAGCTAACCAGCTTTTACTTTTTTGCCCTTCCAGGTTTATAGTTCTATGGCCTGGAAAGCTCCACGTTTGGAATGTAAGCGGTGCCAGTGGCACGTGGCACTACCACCGCTGATTCAATCATGATAAATGTCTCAAAGGACCTTTCCCGCATCATCCCTGAAAATCTGGCCAAAATCCGTTCAAAATTGATGGAGTTATGACCGTAACAAGAAAATCTCATTAGCTCCTCCTCAGATCAGAGGCTACCGTTGATTCGATCATGATGAAACTGACAGGCCCGGGTTTTAAGTGAATGGTGCCCTGGGCTGCAATCAGCTTTGCTTTGTTTCTACGGGTATAGCGACCTTGCGACAAGAACACCCACGGTTGTGAAAACTGTATTACGAGTATGGGTAGTATGGTCGGCCGTGTGTTGTTTATTTAATGTGATTAGTCGGGATGCGGCCCAGGAGGTAGAAATACGAGATCTACTTTCTACCTCCTGGGCCGCATCCCGACTAATCACATTAAATGTATTACGAGTAGTTTAGCAGCTTCTCTGTTATGCGATCATATTGAGATCTTATTAATCTATTGAGAATGGAACAAACATTACAATAGAGTTACACAATATTGTAGATAAAAATATGTTGCCTTTGGAAATTTTGCGCTCCTAAAATCTGGCGTCCTGGGCTCAGTCAGCCCATACACAAAGTGGGGCCTGGAAACTGATAGGGAACCATCTAACGCTAAACCCACACAATTCCTGAAAATACGAGTATCATTGAAAATCGGATCAAAATTGTGGAAGTTATGGCTGTGGCGAGGAAATGTGGATAGACATCAGACAGACACAAAACCTAATTTGTTCAGGAGGCCCTGAATTGCAAAAGGCAATTGAAAATTTGGATTTGTAGCACAAAAAAGTTTTTAATTTCGAAAGTGAAAACAAAGCTTCCGCTGCCTCGCAGACGCGGAAGTAAAATCACAGGCAAACCAAGTCGGGCACCCTTCTTCTCCTCCCGCCATGAATGAATAATAAGAAAGCCTTTATGATTTTAATGATACCTAAGTGATTAAAAACGTACCCAGATTCAATTTGCAATAAATTCAGCAACTTGAAAGTTTACTTTGTCTCATTATTTCTGTTCCTGTCCTATCCTAATCAATGTTGCGTTTAATATTATACTGAGTTTAATTACTAGGTACTGATAAATATGTAGGTAATCAAAACATTATGCAGTTAGGTAAGTAATTATGAATCGAAAAAATTTGAACTTGGTTGAGAAAAATACAGCCATCGTTTTTCCGTTCTCTCTCTGCTCGGCCAATAGGAATCGAGCTCGGAGAGTTTACCTTGGTAAACTTCACGTAACCCCAGGGGTCCTCAGAGTTTCGTACCCATGGTAAAATTTTCGATGTATCGCAAAATAAATCGATTACTTACTTTTTTTGAACGCAATTGTAGTTACCATGGTTGGGAAACCTCATGGTAAACTTCAGCCTTGGGGTTACAAGTTTTTTTTGAAACGGCCCTAAGGCATCAGCGCGTGACCGCCCCCGCTTCTTCGGTTGTTGAATGGACCACCGATTCCACCCCACCAGAGCCGGATCCCATTCATGGGTTCTATTCCTGAGATCTCCCCTGCCCTACCTTAAGACGAAGGCCCGTCGGTTCGTTTGTTGTTCCCTCAGTCCTTCAGGTCCTCCGGTGTTCAACGCGCGTCCAACGTGCCTCATTCCCACTTCAAGCACTCCGCCATCAGGAAACGGTTTTCAAAATGGTCAGTTTTCCAGCCTCTACACGTGTGCTGCAAGTTCAGTTTCAGAGAATTTAACGCATTTTATTGCTGCTTCATCCGTACATAGAGAAAAACAGTATCAGAAATTTGTACCTATGGGAACAAAACGCAAATCATGGAATTTGGGTCATGGTGATAATCTAGACCTTCAGAGCTATGGGTAAAAGGCTAATAACTCAATAAAGTTACTTAATATTGATTTTCAGCCCATCATAATGTCAATATCTCCCTTATACCTAGTTCACGACTGTTTTCACCATAATTCCAACATCGAATAGCACAGACAAGTACTAAAAGTTCCATTCATGCAGCATGAGTTGGTGAGCGAATATTCAAAGAATAATTTTAACCGATTTTGTGGGTGATTAATATAGGAAATTTCACGCTGATTCCGAATATACCATATGTTCCTACGTTTAGGATGGTATTTCACACCAAAAACCTCAAAAAACACGTTTTTTAAAGCGATTTTTGGCTCTAAATTTTCAAAATTTGACCCCTTGGAGTACTCCAAAAATTCTGGCCAACGAACTCGTCTTTTCTTTTGATATTATTGACAGCTAACATTTTTTTGGATTTTTTATCTCGATCCCACGGGCAGATATCGTCTGGAGTGACACATATAAATAACTATATATATATAAAAATATATATATACATATAAAAAGTGTTAAAATTCAGGAATCGTTTTAGAATGGCCTGAAACGGATTTCCATCAAGAAAATTGTCAGAAATTTGCATTACAAACATTTTGAAACCATAGGAATAGCTTCATTTTCTTCGAAAATTCGCTAAGAACCGAGTATTATTAAACCGAGTGCCTCAATTTGGAGTGCATCGTCATTTCATAATTGAGGATTATTGATGATCGCATGAGGGCCGATCGTTAAAAAAAATCCAGCCAGGATTATTATTATTATTTCTAATGGTATTAAAAATCTATGATAAATCACCCTTAATGTCGAAAAAAAATTTTTTTTTTTGTGGTGAAATACCACTTTGCTTCCTCTCTACCCAAGGTAGAAAATTCTTGTTTCATGCAAGGAGTAAAAAAAAAAAATTGTCCGGAAATCAAAATTTCAACTTGCGTTTTGCCTCTCAAAGGTTCCGTGTCTGTCTGTCGATCCATCTGTCTATGGGGAACTCCTTGACCCAGGAAAACAATACGAAATTATGGTCCGATTTTAATGACATTTATCAATGGTAACGTGTGCGCTTCCCTGAAATTTTCTGAAAAAACAGTTTCTCAGTTCGTAATGGGCCGATTTTGCTAAAATTGTGAGGGCAGATGAGGGCTGGCTCCAAAACAAGACGCACGCACAAACTTGAAATTCGTTGTCACAACCGTAACTCCGGTACTGATTGACCAATTCCGTTGAAATTCCCAGGAATTGACATGGTTATCCCGTATGAATTTCATCGTCGTTCAACCAATTTTAGCGCATTTGCAAAATGAAATCCCTGAATCAACGGTTTCTCAGTTCTTAATCGGCCGATTTCTAGACGTCCATGTTACAATAGGAGAGGAAGCAATACCTACTGCCCACTGAACTTAGCTCACGTTTTTTTTACGTGAATATTGTCAGCCTTACCGTATTTGGCCCCTGAATAGGTATGTAATAAATTTGTTTTTTGTTACTTTACGTTCCTTTTAATGACACACTCGCAATGTACCTATTGTTTTCAATGAATATCCCATCTACCATCTATTCTTTATATCTAATAACATCCTATATTCGCTACACATAAGTAAGTAGAATCTCAGTGAGAACCACGTTGAAGAGTAGGTAGTTCCAAAATTATAATTTTAAATTCCGTGGTCCTTTTTTCCAAATATCATCATCAAATATCATTTTTGGTCCAACTTCCCCGTGTACTGATGAACTTCCTTTTCAACCTAATCTTCACAATAAAATAAATATAGGCACTGAAAAGTTAGAAACGCAGCCGTATTTCTATTCTCGAAAAAAAAAGATATGTAAACAGGAAGAATGTGTATAGGAGAGTCTTAAACGACTCACGTAGGTAGAAACTAAACCGTGACTTTAGAGTCATTTGGACAATAATAGAATCGCGACCCGTCTGGGGAGGGAACATTCGTTTTATGGAGCAGTGGATTCCAAAGAGAAAGCCTCTTAAATTGGAAGTGCACTGCCAGACTAGGTAGTATGACTGGTCACAGCTCAGAACAAGTCATTCTTTCCCAACAATACTCCCCAATTCATGGACAAACCCCGCATAATCTCTAGTAGCCCAGTCAAATAAGGGTTCGTCCTGGAAATAATTTCCATAGAAGGCATTTTTTCAGGAATTTTCAGTCCTGATTGGGTGGTGAGGTAACACCAAGGGAGCCAAAAAACTGAAATTGTTTTTGACTCTTTTTGGTTTTTCAACAATATCTCGAAAATTTGATGACCAATAGAAAAAAATGTCTCAATAAAAGTTGTAGAGGGGTAAATTCTGCGTCGATTGGGTACCAGCCGTAACCGTACAAGCACACGTCAAAGTTACACAATTTTTTTCGATCTTACAGAAAAATTTCGATTTTGCGTTAGTTTTTCGAAAATCTCTAGGAACACCCTCAAAATCAATATACAAAAGAAAAGTTGTAGATCATGAAAATCTGCGTCTAGTGAGTACCAAAAATGAATATTTCCGGCCAATAGTAACAGTATGGGCTCTAGTCAAAATTGTACCATTCTTACATGAATATGTCTTTTCGCTGGGGTCAATCCAAACCTTTGTCCCGTCAAAAGCGTTACCATGTTCGACATGGTTTCATTGCTTTTATGGCCGAACAGTCAGCATAATATGTACTCTTTTTTCTCTTAAGTCCAGTCATTTCCCACTTGAGTTTAGTCTCTTTCAAATATGAGTTTAGTTCTCTTCCGCATGTTAGGTTCTTCTCAGCTTAGGTTTAGACCTTTCGTTGTATGAACCTACCTATGCAAAAAGGACTGAATCCAATTTTACCTCAATTCTGAAATACCATCTTATTAGTTACCGGATTTCCGAGAAAAAAACACTCATTCTACACTTACTACACATATTCTTTCGCAGTTTTCAACTGTTTACACTAAGAACATCATAACAAAAAATATCATTTTGAGGCATTTTTTCCAATCCCTAGGAATTTCCGTTTCCAGTAGTAAAAACACACTGGTGGCAGTTAAAAATTATTCTGAGTGTATAATGAAGAGAAATACGAAGGGATGTTTAAAGCAAGAAATAGTTGAGAAACAACAAAGGAAAATGCGTTGTGGGTTGTATTGTGAAACAAAGGAAATTATATTTACTTACAAAAGACAGAAAATTACCCCAGGGTACCCCACATATAGCTACCTAGTATTTGGGAAGCTCTCACTGAAATATTTCAGTTTAACGAATGAAATGAAACAACCGGAATTGCACATTGTTCAAAATAGCTCCGAAACGTAAAAAGCAAGTGGACATTTAATTTTGGGGAATCTTTTTTTTTTTTTTTTTTTTTTTTTTCATTTTATGCACAAAAACACACCTTCAGTAGTGAGGAAGCAAAAGAGAGGAGGTAAGCCTTTTCGCGTTCATAATATATAATTTTTGGCTTCATGTAGATACGTATTCCCCTCATCCCGAAGAACAAAAAACAATGAAAATAAATAAATCAGGTCTATTTAGGTAGAACTTCCATCCATCCATACAAGTAGGTACAACCAAAATCTCTCCTAAAAATGAGTAACTTACCGATTTTTCCGTTACTTTTCAAACGAAAATGTTCAGTAAGTAGGTACACTATAGTCTGAATGGAATTTTTATATTCATGCTTACAGATTCAGAACGTGTAGAATGAATAAAGTCTCACTTCTGGCCAATTACCTTCGTACCTTTGCTATTGCAGGATTTATTTTTACCAAACAGATTAACGATAATGGAGACATCTATTCTGACTCCGAGAGGCCAAAAGGAGTTTCCTTCGTTCAGTTATTGTCTAGGCTAAACCCCAAATGGCAACATTTGTCACTAGGGAAATTGCCTGGGCGCGAGAAGCGGGGGACGGTGATGAATGAGCTACGTTACACCCTTCCATTTGTAAACTAAACAGATTACGATGTTTTGAAACGGACGTCAAAACCGATTTGAAAATGAATCTCTTAACCCTCTAAACGGGCAGACGTCTGGCGCAGAGACACCTGTCATCCTCTAAATCCAGTTGAATTGGAAACTGGAAATGTAAATCGAAAGAAACGAAGAAATTTTTCATAGAGGCAAAAAAAATTATTTCTCGAGGAATTCGACTACATTGCACTTTTGCCAAGACGTTTTTCATATCAACAGTAATTTCTTTCATTACCTACTCAACTCGCACAACTTGGGTTCCTCGTCAGTATGAAATGGTCGTTGATAGTTCATGTTGAACCTTTCTGTTGAATCTGGACGGCAGATGAGAACGTTCAATACCTACCAACTACTCATTAATATTGGACGATGCATACGATCCTTACGACTACAAGGAAAGTATTTTTATGATGATGTGTCCTAGTGCCCAAAAAAGTTAGATATTTTTTAGGTAGGTATTTTTAGAATCCAATAAATTGTGAACTGATGTATGTAGGAAATTTTGGAATTTTTTTTCCTCCTTCATTCCGTATAACTCGTCAAGGGAGGAAAAAATAAGGGAAAACATAACAATATGCTCATTTACTTGAATTATTTTGGAAGATCAGAGCTGCAACATCCTCCATCCATCTGTTTCCTTGTATTGAGAAAATAGGGGGAAACATATCAATATGCTCATTTACTTGAATTATTTTGGAAGAACAGATCAGCAACATCCTCCATCCATCTGTTTCGAGAGAAGCGTACATTCAATAAAATTAATTAATTGTAATTGTGAAAGCTCCATTTACATATTCCAGGTCAAATCCAGATCGCACAGTACCGTCATGGTGCCTCCACCAGCACAAGTACAAGCCATGCTAAACGAGGACCAACAAAAAACAGACAGTAAGTTTCCTCAAAATGATCAATATTCAGAAAATAACCGTGAAACTAACCGAGTGTTCAAGTTAATAAAAAACAAAAGGCGAAAAGTCGACCAGAAAGCTTAATTCATAATAAGATGCAGAAAATGTTTCATCAATACAAAAATTCGTTCAATAAAATCATCATCTGACAACGATGAAACGGGTGTAAAAAATTCTCGTTCTTTCCCTGGGAAAATCGTGTTATGCGTGAACGAGAGAGCGGAAAAAGAGAGGAAACAAGGGAAGTGACCATCATTAGCATCAATTTTTACGACTAAGGGATTTCTCAAATGATCGCTCGGCATACGTTCAGTTTCGACAGGAAAATACTGGAGAGTATGGAGGAAAACCCTCATTAGGCGTGTCCTTTCATGATCTCCGCTGTCACGTTGAAAATGCTAAAAGAAAAGAGGGAAAATCATCAGAGCAGCATACTTTTATGTCAATGCTTTAGTCACCAACTAACACGGGGGGATCGGAAACTGTCCAAAATGTCCTCAAATAGGTATGCCTAAATATTGGCTGTGGAAGAGTTTATAGGATATCCTCATTACTTAAGGGACCAAAGAACGGATGAAATTAGTTTTGTCCATTTTTCTCAGCCAATTTTGGGCCGATTTTGATGAGGTTTGCTGCATTTTTCTTGTTATTCAATTCTCTTGGGGTATCAGCTATATATAATTTTCATTTTGTAATTTTTTTAAATTCAAATTAGCATAACGGCACTTCATCCCCTGAAGAATAATAAAATAGGAAAAATGCCGTCAACCGCATCAAAATCCGTTGAAAATTGGCTGAGACAAATGGGAAAAACTTTGCAACGCTTAAATGGTTAGGGGAGGGGTTAGGGTGGAGGTTATCCGTTTTTTAAACTTAATGTTCCTAAGCTGTCACAATGTTATAGTAGTAAAGTAGTAGTAGAGTTCCTATAAACTCTTCGGTAGCCGAGATTTAGGCATTTTTGTGGAAATTTTGGGCTCCGTTCCTTGCCCCCTTGATAATTGGGACTAATAAGTTGAAACGCCATTTTAGCCTTTGAAACGCCCCATCCCGTAGCCATTTCAGAGTTGAAACGTTTCTCTAACTTATACTTAATAATCGATAAATATCAAATTGGTTTTCGGCATTCTTTCTATTATTCGATTCTGAAGAGTCGTTAACTCTTGACATTTCTAATTCCAAATTTTTACTTAATTTATTTTAAAATTCCAAATTTTGGAATTTAAAATTTAGATAGTCCGTCGCATCGGTTTGAAAAAGAAGAAGAATTACGAAAACAGAAATAAAATCGGTAAATTATGGACGGAGAAAAGTGAGGAAAACCGTTCAACACGCTTCCGGTACGATATATTATGTGAAATAAATAATGGTCGGCTGCATGGTTATGTACCTACTTGTTGGAAAATAGTCGGGATTCAGCCAGAAAACCTAAGAGATCTTCTAATGATTTGAGTTTTCTGGCTGAATCCCGATTATTTTCCAACAAGTGCCTTACACTAGTCTGGAGTGGGGCGTGAGCCGTTTTTCATGAGTTCACTAACATCCATGGTTTTTGGAATAAATCAATTCAAGCTGCGATTTTCTAGATGAAAGGTTATCACCACTTATAGTCTACCACCATGATACCATTGTCGACTAAGTTCCTGTAAATAATAAATATTAATGTATTCCCAACTGGGCAGGCATTACATCGATAAAGGCAGGTACAAACGCCGTTTCTTTTTACAAGTCTCTTTTTTATGGTAAGGAGTCCCATTTAAGATAAATTCTGAAACAACTGCTTCTGGTGTCTACCGGCTTAATCTGAACTGACAAGAGGGGCGTGAAGCAGGAGAAATGAAGAGCAATCTTTTGAGAGAAAAACATAGACTTCGGGGAGACTCAATAAAAAAACAGGAAATGACTATGTGTCAGATTCAAGGTGAACCAGATTAGGAGGTGAGCTAGAGTGGTTCATTGGTGATGAATGTGAGAGGTGGGAAAGCTCGATATTTGACTTCTATTTTAACCCTCAGAGAGCGAGCAACACGGAGTTACGTGAGCCGAAATAATATATTGATGTTCCGACTTGTTGAGTAATTTATTCTGCTGTTCTTTAATCTCAAATTTAACTGTTATCTGGATATTTTCCTTTACACCTCCGTTCCAAAGTTTAATGTGTTTTATGGCATTGCGGTGTTTAATCAAGTTCAGGTTGTACATATATATTATAATAGAAAAACGTTTGTAGTCCCACGCTACTTCACTGAACGAAAAAAGGACTATTGTCCCCAACTGTACCGAAGTAGGAAGGGAATTTTCTGGGGACTGTGCACTTTTGGGGATCAAAAATATCGATTGAAAACATCTTTACCCTCAAAAATAAAATAAAAATTAGATAATTTTCCGTTCAGACCTAAGAAAAATTATGGTTCCGTGTCTGGGCAAATTCTAGCCACAAGTTCAACTTTCTCAATTCACACCCGATTTTGTGATGAAATAGCTCTCGGATCAATTGTAGCCTCTGCGTAAGTTCAAACAAGAAATCCTCCAAACAACTACCTAATCTTGGAGGTTAGACTCTTGGTGACTGACCTCTAACTGCTCTCAATGATTTTTATGGTAACTTAATCAGAAGTACAGCGACTGAGCGGTCGCAAACATGAAATCCCAGAGATAGTAATCCTTTATTAGTGCACTGACCTGAATTCCTATATAAAACTTCCCCTCTACTGAGCCGTCCGATGTAGCTCAAAATCCGAGGGTAGCTCCGGACTGCGGTCTTCCTCGATGGAGTTAATTATGATGTTCCACACTTGGTACTGTTGAATTTCTCAAAATACACTTTCTCTCGATTTAATGGTCCGATCTCGCTGACATAAGGTGAAAGGTAGTTTGAGACTCGCTCACCATTAAGAGGGTGGGAGAAGGCTTTTTGTTCCAGTTCTACTTAGTTATAGAATAGCTACCTATATCTTATTTTAATAGGTGTTCACATAATAGAAAAAGAAAATCTGTCTGCCTCAAAATTAAACCACAAATAAACCATAGCCTATTAAGATAGACCCTCGCACGTTGAAGTATTCATGACATTCAACGATCAAAAGCAATGTGAATAAATTGAGAAACGAAAAGAACTCTTGATAGATAAGGCGCCCACATGAAGAGCGGAAAGTTGCGTCGTTATGATTGAGAAGAGCGATGTGTGCGATTTGAGACGTCAAGTTAGATGAGACTCGCAAAGGCAATGAGGACGAATTGATTAAAGAGCATAGCGCTCCCATAGGATCACGGCAAAGGATTAAGGTTAAGGATTAGGGGGAGTTCGCTTTTCGGATTAATTCGACCTGTGGGACAGGCACCGGGATAATTACTTAGGACCTTACCGTCTTATTTGGGGCAAACACAAATAAACAGAGGGGCGGACTTATTGTCACTTCGTCGATTCGTTTTTCCTCGCAATCTGTCGAGTCTTTCAATGTCACTGTTTGTGTTCGATGGGTAAACTTTGGGAAAATGTTGAGTATACCTATTTGTTTTTTTGACCCACAGTGGAAAAATTATTATTAGCTGGTGTCTCTAAATTTCAAAATGTATTACCGCATTTGGAACAAAAACACACTTGCCTCGGTTCACTTATTGTTGACTGTCCTAAAATTAGGTATTTCACAACTAATCTTTTTGAATATCGTGCTGTTTGTGTCTGTATGTTTGTCCGCCTGTTTGTTTCAAGTCATGCAATATGAATTATCTAATGAGCGAATTGGAAACTTGCATGGTCATTTCTTATTTCCAAAGAGGTGGTATATGATGGGTATCCGATGATCGTAACTTACCGAAAATGGGTCTTGTAATTTTAACCTAACTGTCGTCACCGACCTCTCGCCTGCCTGGGCGGGTTCCTCAGCTCCCTAACCTAAATGACGTCACGCGCTCCCTTTCAACCTGTTTTCTGGTTAAACCAGACGTAATTTCAAGCTGAAAATTGGCACTAGGGGGTTTTGAAGGGCGCTGAATGAGATTTTGAGCATGGGAGAAACATCATGTCTTGAGGCTCAAAATACAAAATTCCTACCCATGCAAGTTCTCCATTTTCACTGAATCCTTTTTTTCTAGCAAAGTACCAATTTCGTAATCAGATTTTTAGCCATTATTGAACTTCTGTAGGAAATTTTGCGCTGATTCCAAATATACCTGTATGTGTCGTAAGATGGTGGGTAATTTCCCATTAAAACCTCAAAACCCGTATGGCAACTTTTTCCCTTAAAATTAATCATTTGACCCCTAGGTATGCTTAGAAAATTCTGAATTTCGTTTTGGATTTTTTAGAACGTATCCGGGTTGAGATATCGTCTGGAATTATATTATATTATATATTTATATACATTTACGTATGAAAGATGTTAAACTCCAGGAATCTTTTTAAAATGGTCTGAAACGGATTTCCATGAATATAATTGTCAAAAATTTGCATAATTAATTGCAATAGCTTCATTTTCTTTGAAAATTCGCAAAAGTTGCGAATGTTCAAAAATGGATTTTTTGAAGAAAATTTTCAACCTTTAATATACTTGTTCTTATTTACTCGATTTTTAACTAGGTAATTGCTATGGCTTTATTTTCTTTGAAATTCGCTAAAAAAGTATCAATACGAGTTCCAAGAGGTGCTGGTGGACTAAACAAAACAACGATACGTACCTACCTACCTATTATCAATATAATATGACCATCCATATAATATGACTCATCCATCATCATCTAGGACATCCTAACTCCTCCCATTCTTTTGATACAAGATCGTTGGTCACTGTATTCTATAAACAAAAAGATAAAGTTGTTTTGTAATACTGTCAAGATAATATTGATGTTCCCTGCTGTTGGAAAACTCAAGGATTGGAGTGGTAAGGCGAGATGGGTGGCAAGACGGAGCCGATCTAAAGAACGTTTAATGAGCTCTGAATCCTCTGAGAGTCAAATTCCCCTCATTTGAGTTGGCAGAAGAATATCTGGATCCGACTTTGAAGGCAGAATAGATTGAGTTGAAGTAACGAAAAGGCATGCCAGGCTGATTGCTGTGGTGGAATCCGTTATCGTTTAACCTCGGTCAAAATTGAATGAACTGATGATGGAATTTCATCAAGTATTTAAAAAAAAAAACATAAGTCTATAAACATGACAGAAAAAACTGACTACAGGGGCATTAGTGATGAACATTTTGGATACGTCCTATAATATACAATAAGTACAATAAGTATATGTTTGCCAGATGATAATAAAGACAAAATTGGTCCGGAAAGGTCTAAAATGAAAAACGCGAGAGGAAATTTTGATTTTGGAGGAAAAATTTACCATTTTCCAAAAGTAACAGCACCCACTAGGTTGACCAGGTAAATCGTAAATCGAAGACATGGAATTGCACATTAAATCCTGGTAAATACTCGAATAATAACTTCCTATTTATATCGCTGAAGATGAGCTTAATATACAGGGTGTCTCTTAAGTGGTGGATCGCCCTTTCTATTTCCGTTGTTTCGAGGGGTAGGAAAAAACTTCAAATGGTAACCCCCTTAATTTTTCACACGGAATTCAACCATCACATTTTCGCTTAACGGGCATTAACTTCGTTTTTTCAAATGAGAACCCCCTTTTTTTATTCCAGATTTAGAATTTTTCGCAAAATTTCATGAAAAAATTATCTCGCACTCGAAAATTTTAGTGCGCAAAAACGTGAGCAAACACGCTCTAAATATGCCCCAAAAACAAGAAATTGAGTTTTTTAGGTGTAGTAAACTGACAAGTATGATACATAATTTGAATGTGTTTTTTCATGCTGAATAACGTGGTGATGTTGATTTTCTGATTTGTCAAATAATTGAGCAATCCAGGATGTATTTTTGTTTTTCATGAAAATTTGATTTTCAAGGCTTGAATAAAAAACAATCAACACCACCACGTTATTCAGCGTGAAAAAACACATTCAAATCATGTATCATACTTGTCAGTTTACTTCACCTAAAAAACTCAATTTCTTGTTTTTAGGGCATATTTAGAGCGTTATTGCTCACGTTTTTGCCCACTAAAATTTTCGAGTGATGGGTAATTTTTTCATGAAATTTTGCGTAGAATCTAAATCTGGAATAAAAAAAGGGGGTTCTCATTTGAAAAAAACGAAGTTAATGCGCGTTACGTGCATTTACGCGCGCGCGAGGCGCTGCAAAAATGTGATGGTTGAATTCCTTGTGAAAAATTAAGGGGGTTACCATTTGAAGTTTTTTTCTACCCCTCGAAACAACAGAAATAGAAAGGGTGATCCACCACTTAAGACACACCCTGTATAGTGCCTTAAATTCACGCCAATAAATGCGAAGGGTAATAAATTTGGTTAATGTCTAAGGTTGTCTTGGAATGCGGGTGAAAAACAATTATTTATGGTTTGGTAACCTACTACATACATTTTGGCGACTCTCTGATTGCTGTAATATTTTATTCGTTTTCAAAGGCGACACCGGTATTTTAACGATGGCGATAGGTTAGTTCACCGCAAACGTAATGGGCAGTTATACTGAATTGATAACTTCCAAGATGACATAAAGAATGCGGGTTACTGGGATGAATCTGTTTGTAAACCGGAACCTTGTGTCAACAACTATAGAGAGTGTTTAGTGCGAAATAGGGTCGCAATTTCATCACCAATTAGGTTGCCAGTAATCGCCAAGTTACTTCAGTACCTAACCTAGATCTTCCTAGATCTTCTTATCCCATTCAATCTGTGCTGCGCCACCTCAAGCTGTGGGTGGGGTATCAACCCACGTTTTTTGGCGCATGCGCAGAGGCTGCTATGGATCCAACTTTGACAGGGCTGAAATGTACAGAAGACCGTCAAGGGCACAACTCGCACTGTTCTGACTCAAAAATTTGAAACCTCCCAACTTTACTGAATTTTGACTTTTTCTTATTCTTCTTGAGCATTTTTTCTTATTCTCTTATTCTCTTCATGAGCATTTCTCCTATTCTCTTATTTCTTGAGCAAGGTTTACTACCCTGCCCATTGTCCTGGACGGCATCTCCAACCACCCGCACCCACCCAAGCCTTGTGCAGATCTCTATTCACGTTTAAGACTAGCCTATTTTAGAAGACCCACCAGGACGGATACAAAGTAATTTTTCTCAAGTAACAGCAAGATCAGATTCCTTTAAAGAGCATTTTAAGAGTTCAAATAATTTGGAATAACAGTTTTATACTGGTAAAAAGGAAAATAGTTTATAGCGTTTTAGAATTACTCAGCAAACGCAGAGTTTTAACTAGTCAATTACTAAAATGAAGTGAAGGGCTGAGGGATGCTTATAAAGGCAGGAACCATGGGGAGGCCATTCCCTAAAGGGGTAAGAGCTGAGGCAGTGGACTTCCCTCCTCTAGACCTTGAGTTTTTCTCAAGTTTGAGATTTTTCCAAATTTTATGTTTAATTGTGGAAATTTAAATAGTTTGTTCTGGGGGTACACATAAGACGCACAATCCCTCAAATGTCCTCAAAATCAGATGAAAACTGTGGGAAGCATGTCGGTAGCTAGGGTTTGTGGACACACTTATAGTACTCACAGAAGGACACACTCGGAACTAAAGGTCTAAAACGTAAATTACGAGTAAGCCTCTTGGTTCCTGGAGGGGAAAAATGCATCTCTCGAAAATAAAAACAAGGCTTCCACTAGGTACCTTTGGTAGACTCGGTAACCAAATTAATTGTTAATTCAATAATTCGCAAATAATTGATTGATTATTGAGAAACTACGGCAAGAGTGTTTTGGTGGTTTTCCCAGCTGAAAAGAAGGCAAAAGCTGATGGAAGTTTCTGTTTCAGTGTTGAAGAAGACATTCAACATGTTCGACACCTCGAAATGCGGCTACATCGACACACACTCCATTTCGACAATTTTCAGCACAATGGGGCAGATCTTGGACGAAGAGGAACTCATAAAAATCATTACAAGGGTAGACTATGAAGGTAGGTAATTCAATTATTAATAAATAAAATAATTATTTGAGTTACGGAGAATGACTGAGGCTGTAGGAGTTGTATAGAAATTTAGTTGATATTACGTAATAGATATTACGTACACATAATTATGTTGGCCCAGTAATTAAATTACAATATCAAAGAATTCCAGAATGATTCATTATTCACGTGAAATCAACCACATTGTGATGGGAAATGATTGGTTCCGCTAACGAAATAATTCCGGTAACAAGGGAACGTGAATATTCACTCGAATAGCTTCATTGTAGATTGGTAATTAATTCGGCTGTCTCACCAGCTTTGATTGGTTATTATCGAGGGGAGTCGTTCGATTATGCAAGAGTTACCTCAACCGTCAGTACCTAATTTCGTGTTGGTTTCTTAGGCTGTGGTTGATTGCACCTTGGCTGTGCGCGTTCAAGGGTAATTCTAGCTGATATAAAAAAGCAATCGTAGATGGTTTGAAAATTCGACTCGAAGATGTGATAAGTTTTTATGAGATTTTTGAAGTTGTTTTTAAGTTTAAAGTATCGTATGGTATTCTATGGTATAGTAAGTGGAAAAATGAGGGTAGGCTCGACATCGCAGACGTGGGTTATTAGACTAGTCGATGATCCTATTTGAAGGGTACAGGGGAAAAACAAGCAAAGTCCATTTTTTGAAAAATTGAGCTAATGATGCCATCTAGCGGTCTTTGACGAGTACTATCCATCTACCTACTCAAACCAGGGAAAAACTAACTCAGTCATCACATAAAAAAACGCATTCGAAAATAGACGGGTCCAGGGAAAAACCGGCAATGTTCTTTGTTGCCAGGGAACGAGCGGCATAGTCACAGGCTCCCATGATGCAATGCGGTATGTTTTTATCATCAAAACATGAATAGCCAAGTTTTGAATTTAATTGTGGCTGAAATAATAATTATATCTGGTCTACAGGGAGAAAAATAAACATTCTAAAAGTATTGTACTGTAATTTTATTCAAAGGTAAATCTGTAATTGCATATATCTCGATTTATACAATTTGGACTTTACCTGTTTTTCCCCTGTACCCTTCATTTGTCAACCTCTGATCTTCGAAACACCTTTTCACTATTACCTCATTTTATAAACTTACAGTGGAAATAAGATGAATCGGATGGAATTTCCCTTTATGCTTTAACTTTCGATTATTTAATTAAAGGATCTAATTTCTACGTATTACCGAGCAGTAATTAGCCTTACCATGATGCAGCGCAAATAAATATTTGCGACACTGTTTGGTTCGAATCATCCAAGACATTCTCGATATTTTTGCGCAGGCGCTGGAAGGGTGAATTTTGACGGATTTTGCGAAATAGCCTCCCATTTCCTGGACGAAGATGACGCGGAGGCGATGCAGGAGGAGCTCAAAGAGGCATTCCGACTATACGACAAAGAGGGTTGGTATATACATACGTTTAAGCTAGTAGACTAGTAGAATCATCTCTTGTATTTATGAAGAATTGACCAACTAGAAAGAGATGAGCTATTTATCATTATTTACGTATACTTTTTATACTTCTTGAAATCGTCGAAACTATTTGTTACAAACACGCACGGTGATATTTTCAACAGGAAACGGCTACATAACAACAGCTACTCTGAAAGAGATTTTGGCTGCCCTTGATGATAAACTGACGCCGGAAGACCTCGACGGTATGATTTCGGAAATTGATACCGACGGATCCGGAACGGTTGATTTTGACGGTAAGGAACGACCCCAAAAACCATTACTTTTTACGAGTCGTAGAGTCGGCCGAGGACTTATGTTTTCGTTTTTTCACTTATTATTAAGTGACCACACCATTTCCAAATTTTCGACCGCGCTGAACATGATTCCGTCGAGAAAAAAGTCGAAATTTTACCTCCTATAGGTAGCTACCAACTTTAATATGTGTTCGTAAAGTTGCGTACTCATTTCTGCGAACTGCAATCACTACACGAACCAATGGTCCAAAAAATCTGAAATTTTGACTGTATCATTCGGATCAGTATGAGACTGCGCATGCGCAAACGTGAAATACGCCGAGCCATGTAATCCAAGGATTTCATTCAGATAAGATTTTTACTTGATAGTTCAGAAAATCACACAGTATTATTAATATAATAATTATAATAATGATAGTTTTGTTTCCGCTTCCTGCTACTTGAAAACGACTGTCACTATTAACTTAATTTTTGACCGACTTTAATATCTGTATGTGTTAATTTCTGTCAGTTCCGTTTTCACGATTACAAGGTCATCTGATACTTAAAATTAATGTGTGTGGGAGAATTTCCTTGAATAACGTAACTAACACCCGTAACTAACGTAACTAGGCATCCTTTCGCAATTTCTGCCGCCAGGTTTCACCTACAAAACGTATCGATTTGTTTGTCAATTTCGTTCCGGAATGGGGTCTACTGAAATATTCACTATCTTTGCCGAGCTTTCGATAAATTTATTATCTTCTTCAGGTTCTCTTTGGTAATCAACCCTGTTGAAATGTTATTACTGCTTGTTGGATAGACTGTTTCCTTCTGGATGTTTGTAGATCGTAAGATTTGTTGCGTTATAATAGCCTGGTGTTATGTTTTTTAAATATTTTTCATCATCTGACTAGTATATTATTGGTATTAGATACTACCATTGATAGTTGATACCTACCAACCTGTTTTTCTTTAATTGTTGAAGACAGAAGTGTAATATTTACACCCTAAAATTACCTTCCAGCCCTGAAGGAGATAATAAATTTATCGAAAGCTCAGCGAAGAAGGTGAATATTTCAGTGGACCCCCATTTCCGATCAAAATTGACAAATATTTCTGTGTTGGATCGATCTCCATACCTGCAGATATGTATCGATAGTATCGATTACCAGACATCTTGTACAATGAGGGTGTAACAAGCTGGTGTTCTATAGATCTTACCCTTGTACAAGATATTCAGGGTTAGCTCCACCCCGTGCTAGATTAAATTTTTGTGTATTTTACTGTAATTTCTAACTAATAATTTTTGTTTTCAGAATTCATGGAAATGATGACCGGCGAGTAACCTCTCATGTTAACAATAAATTGCTATCCCAAAATCTACTATACGTGTAACGCTAATTTAAAGCTGTGCGTGGAATCGTGTAATAATCGTGACAACACCGTTTACGCTGCACCACAATCACATAACCGTTTCTTCTCACAAAATGCGTGTATTGTAAAATCCAACCTCATTTCAAGGTTATAGCTAACCTACTTGGTAGGTTCCTTATCTACTTGGATTAGAGTCGTGAACGGTTTGGTTCTTATATTTTTATTCCATAACAATGTTTTGTACTGTATTTTAAAATAAACTTTTATTCTTGTTAACAGCGTCTATTTTGTCATAAGTCCTCTTTCATGAAACTGGCAGAAATTTATGGTTGACTGAAATTTCAATCAACGAAGAAAGAATTTCAGACGACGGTTGATAAATTAGTGAGATAAGTAGAGTAAAACGTATAAAAGGATGAGTAGATAAAAAAAAATTAACATCGAGTTTGAATAACTGCTTTTATTTTCTATTATTATCATTGTTATTATCAATAATCTCAACAATGAATACTGTGGTTTATGCATACAGAATTCATAACAGTGAAGACCGCAGCGTGTGAATAGCCATTCTAACACGAATTCGACTACATGAAAACGCTAACTTTGAACTGTGCTACTTTGTATAAATTTGAAAATAACATAATTTAAGTATGTCAATGGCACAATAACAATAGGTATACCTGGTTATCAGATCACTCATAGGAGGTATCGTTAAAGTAACGTAATTTTATTGCAACAGTTCTGCCTTTGGATTAGTGTTGTCAAAAATTTGGTTCTTGTATAAATATTTACCTATAATTCTACAACAATGATTTTCAGTGTTATTTAAAATAAATTTATTTTCCACTTAACAGTTATTACTTTTAATTGGATGGGTTTTCCAAAGGATTCAGGGTATAAAACTACCAGAATATCTAAAGGTGGTGAGTACAACATGGGTTTATTGAACAGTTACTTTAAAATATACTCCAGATTCCATTCTATCATTAATTCAAATAACTTATTTTCGGAACAGAATTTGACGGCAATATGGTGTATTATTACAATGCTTGACGTCTCTATGGAGTCCATCAATGTTTTGTATAATTGTGGATGAAATACAACAATATACCTATTTACATAACTTTTCTCATTAAAATAACTCAGAAAAATAGGAATATGACATGATATTGGATTTTGTATCATAAAAAATAAAGTATCTAGGTCACAAACGTACATTAATATTTCCTATGGTGGAATATATAATTCATACGTAATGTTACTACCTACATCATTGAGATAAGAAGTTACACCTTAGTGATATTACAAATATTCAAGTTGTAGCATCTTCTCACTTTTAAAACATCACAAAATGGAGCTTCATCCCGCATTACAGTGAATGAAAAATAGTGGTCAATTTACTTCTCATAAATCATTTTGGTTGTCAGAGAGAAACATTTCAGTCTTCAATCAATACGAAATTTGCCTTGACTGTCATTTTAAAGAAGTTTGGAGGCATTTAAATAAAACGAAAAATGCAATAGGTATGTAAGTCAACTATTTATAAAAATGCATATACTCGAATTTTTTTTTTCACAAACATTTTTAATTTGGTTAAAAATGCACCAGTAGAATTAGCACGGATGAATTTCGTTGGGAGGACAAGGAAAACCTACCACTGGGAACATTTACTTAGTTAGTTCCATCAATTATAACTTTACTTACTGATACGAAGGATATTATTTAAATATATCCAAGCCCATCAATTAAAAAGTAATTTGAATGATCAAAAGTGAAGGAGTATAAAGTACAGAAGTTTTTTTTCTTATCATGCCAAATGCCAATATTATATTATTTTGACCTGAAGTTCTTCACTTATCATTGTTCTTTTTTTCTACTCGGTTTTAACTTCCTCTCAACATTAAAAATACCAAGCATGATGGTAAATTTCCGAGTAGGAATAATGAGTTACAATAATGAGTTTCAATGAACAGCCAACATTTTAATGTAACGGTAACCAGAACACTTTTTATCTGAATCGAATATGTAGTTATAGCGTTTTTCTACTTAAAAGATTTAAACATTAGCGATTACAAAATAAAGTGAATCGTGTTGCATTTTGGCACGTCCAAATTCGTAGCTACGATGTACCTGCTAAAGTTAGAATTTAATTTCTGAAGTGATAATCCATGATATGGATAAAAATGGTTGCCAAATTCGGATAGGTACTTAGTAATTAATTTTAAACCAGATGCTTTTGCGAATCAGCCATTTTTCGGAAAATAGGTACCTACGGATGTTTTTTTATCGTAATCATCCAAAACCAGAAGTTCCGCTGACACGATCAGTTTTCTGTGTGGTTGTACCTACAGAATTGAAAGTACTGTGGCCAAACTGATCCTAAAAAGTTGTGGTTTCTCCAAAGTCAGAAAGACGGTATAACTACTCGGTTCCGGATTTGTTATATTTTTCTTGCTATATTTTCCACGTCTTTCACGACTCTTTTGCATTCTAATTAACTGAATTTTAGGTAGAAAAAAACCTAATAATAATTTTTTTGAAAAAAAAATTTGAGAAAATTTCTTAAAATTTTTTAAATGAAATTACTTTTAATAATTTTATGGCCCGACTAGGGTGGAAAGTGTAAGGGAAGAGGGGTAAAATCAATGAAAATAGCTGCATAGTGCTCAGTGATGTCTTCATGGTAAGCTCTCGTAGATACCACTACAATGAAGTGAAAGATTGGAATGTGAATAAAGATTGAAAACTTCTTACATGGCACATTGAGAAAAATTGTGTTTGTAATTGGATTTTTCAAATACAAAGTCGGGAGTTTGCGCTCATTCAAGCAAGGTTTCTTCCCCACGATTTGTTGTTACTGTACAATGTTTGAATTTGAACATCTTCGTAGGAGCATAAATTATATTTATGAAAAATGACGTGATCCTGCCAGTAATAATCTTCCACCAATCTCGCTCTAAAGTTCTAAGAGAAGCCCAAGGTGTAAGAATACTTGAGGTATCAGACTTAACACAGTTTCAAATGACATTCCGCCTTGGCGACGCTGCCAAAAGTTTAGGCCGACTCGGTGGGGAAATTAAAATTTCTCAGTCAATTTGGGGAGATTTCACGTTGCTTTTTATCTATTTTTTTCACTGCTTAATTCTTATTTTGGCTTCTATTGAAAAAAGCATGTCTTCGCCAGGAAACGCTTGTGAACTCAAGACCGACGCTGAAACAAGCTTGCAGCCAAATCTTCCTTTCCAATTTTAATCCGAGTCGGAAAGGTTTTAGGTTTCACATGTATCGTTATTTGGAAATCTCTAACCAATGTAGATTTGTATATCACGTCAGTAAATAAATTAGGTTTGTACCTATTCGAACAAACCCTTGTTGGCGGAGTACCAAATTCAATTAATGACAGAATCTGTCCAGGTACCTATCTATGTAACCTGCAGACCTGCTTCGTCGCCACGGGACGATCACCACTGGACATATCATCAGATATGGTAACAGTTCCAGATTCAGGCATGGACACGGGCTGTAGACCATGAGCTTGCGGCACCATTAAAAATAATAAAAATTATTAGTCAATGACCAACCAATCATTTTATTTCACGAAAGCCTTGTAATTGTGCGTAGATCTCGCCTGAATGTAATCAATTTCCGTATTACAGAATATACCAAAATATGCCTTTTAGTCGGGTTCAAAATTAACTCCGTACCTAATTCATTTTCCGGGAGAGCCTCGGAGGCATACGGCACTAAAGGCCCACACCATGAGTTCAGCCCTGGGTCCGGAATACCCTAAATCCGGCACTGCATGATGTGGATGACCACCAGTTGAATTAGAAGAGAGAAATCGTGCTTCAATGTGAATTAAATCATAAACTACATCACAAAAATTAAAAAATTAAATCATAAAACGCATTAAACGAACAGCGAGGTTAATAGTCCTGGAATAAAACACGGTGTAATAAACTCCCTGTTCTCCCAAAACAATGGGAAGAAGGAATTCATCAGGTAGAATTTGGAAGAAGCAGCAGTCATCTTTAGTAAATGTTTAACATTCCTTATCGTTCGGAGCGTATATTGCTTAACCCCTGCTTTGAGAGTCAGAGAGAGAAAGAGAGAAGAGTCGATAATCTTACATAATTCCCATTTTTATCACAAACAATTCCCGACGTAGAGACACCAAAATTTGGAGGACTGCAACTATACGTACGTATAGCGTTAACTATATTGTCATTGTCGCGACCAATCTGTGACGACCATGAATTTCCTCATGGAGTGCCTGTTGGAGCGTTGAGGTAAATTGTTGTGAAATGTTTTGTTATGAAATGTTTTGTTGTTTCTGGTTGTTGTTTGTTTTGTCCATGTGATTTGTGTTGGGAACCTCCACTTCCACTTTCAATTCTCGCCTAAGTCGGTTTCAGTGATTCTACCGCAAATTTAGAATTTGAATATCACTCCCAAAGACGCGGGTTGTTCGGTTCCGAAAAGACTTATAAGATTGATAGACTTTAGTCCTATCCCCTCCCCTCCCCTTAAGACCCTGAGAACTTTTGTCCTACGCTCGCTCAACTGCCAAGAAAATCGACGATTATACCGTCTAATTTTCCTGAGAAAACAAAAAGGCAGGAAACCCGTCTGTATTCATTAATATTCCATCGGAGGCTCTTCCACAACAGCAATTTGTCAACCACCAAGCGCGGGCTGACAGAGACTGATAACTGCGCCAAGATGGGACTGACAGACCACCCTAGCTCACCTGACAAAGTTTAAGGTCAGGGACCTTGAATGATTAAAAACAAGGAAAGATTGATTTGTTTTAATCAAGCGTTGAATTGAATTAACTCAAACTGAACATCTAAAACGATGCGAAATATCACAAAACGGTTTATTATTTTCTGAAAGTAGAGGTCACCTTTTTCTCTGCTGGTTAAAATCCCCCCCCCCCCCCCCCCCCCCCCCCCCCCCCTGGAGATGACTGACAGCGCAGGCCAAGCTTCAATGAGCAACTTACAACACCTGGATGGAACTTTTTGACCTGTTTACCTACCAAATTTCAATAATTTTGGTCGTATCTAAGAAAAATGCCGCGAAAGGAAATAGTTTTTAAAAAATGCAATTTTTAGGGAGGATTTTAAACATTTGTTTATGCTCAATTCCAAAGGTCTACATTAAAATAAAGGAATAGAAGTATCCTCCTCAAAAACAGTTTGCTGTTGTAAAAGTTGTGCCAATATGAAAACATAAGAAGGACACATACTGAAACTACCTATGATTTTCTTCTGTCGCACATCTAACAATCACAATAAGAATGGTCCTTGAATGATTCAAATACAGGTGCCATGGATGAAAAATATAGGTGCCAAAAGCCGGCGTAACTTTTCAATCTGGGTAGGTGTCTTTACTAGCCCACATGAATCTTCAAAAACTCGACCTAGAGCTAATAAAAAATGATCCAACCAGTGTTTTGAATACCTTATGAATACAGCTTCAACGTTAGGTGGGAAAGAAAAGGTTCCAGACTGTTTTTTGTGAAAGGTTTAAAAAAATAATCCCGGTATTTGACTCGTTATATACTTCAAATTACCTTCCAAATTTTAAATTCATTGTGGTCAAAATTCATGAAAATACCCACCCACCTATATATATTTTATGTAGGTATCAGTGATACGAAACCTGATGAGATAAATCAGAGACAATGTCTTTCTTTTATCTCAGAATAGGTAAATATGTTTTTCCCATGGTGGAATTATTGTCCGAAATGATAGATAAACTGTTATTTCCATTAGAATCTTATCCTCAAATTTCTATGTAGCAGGCAAGTGAACTCCCTAATTTATTGTTTCATGAAACAATCCCGTACTTTCCATAAATGTTAAACAAACAAGACTCCCTTCTTCGGAAATTCGTTTGGTTTTAGCCGCAGGATTGTTTCTATTGGATGTTGACGATGATTGCTTAAAAGAAGAAATGATTTTCCCTCAAGTCGTGACCGAATATCTAACGATGAGGGTTGTACGAATAATGTCTCATCGGGAGGGTTAAGTAACGAATCATTAGTCTACAAGTCCGCAGGGCATTTGCGTGTCCTCCAGAGTTTTCTTTGAAAAGCTCCAAAGTTTTCGGTCCTCGCCCTCTCGACAATCGATTAGTTATCTTCAAATTGGATTAGCTGCTGACTTGGACCTCAGGTGGTCATCCGTCCTCCTGGGACTTCCTTCTCGAGTTAATCTCACGATTCGGCCTAAGGGTTGGCGTTCTAGACTGTTGAAGAATGTTCTCTCAAATAAATAGTCCAAGTACAGTGGACACAAAATGGGCAAATTATAACACAAAGGTTCATTTGAACCTTCCTCTGTGTAGATCACTATTATTCAGTGGTAACTATTTTCGTGTTTCTCCAGTCAATGAGTGAAAAATCAACCACAATTATGTCCACAATCTTGTTTATTTCATAGAGGAGGTACCAGTATCAAATATCAAACTGTAGGTACATACCATAGTTCAAAGGAGTGTAAGCACGATTTATCAAATTTTTGAAGCTGTCGAATTTTGATTCCAATCACCTACCTAACATATTTGAAAAACATCAGTAGTCCTTAGGGACTCACCGACCGTCAATAAGCGTAGACGGAGTATGAAACTCGACTTGGAAATATTGAAATACGGTTGCATTGTTTGAAAATACAGTGAGATTCATTATTGCGTCCCTACCTATTCATCTGAACTCAGCCCAAAGGCATATTTGTCTGAAACCTGGTGAAATTAATTATATAAATTCCGTAGACGTTCCTGCTGGCCCCATAGTGAGTCTCGCATCCCGTTCTGGTGTCGCATGTTTTGAGGCTATTTGTCGAGGATTTGCAGAAATCTAATAATGAACATCACCACGTCTTTCAATGCAATAAAACACTAGAAAATAGTTTTACTACAATTATTGTTATAATGATAAATTATTACATTGGAGTTACGTTGGCGACAGTTCATTTTGCGATGGAATTTCATTGGGAATCCGATTCTGCAGTTAAAAAATGGGAGTCCTAATCATGGGAAACGAAGTTAGGCAAAATGTGAGATCTATTGAGATTTATACGCAAATCAATCAAGGGGAAACCGAAACCACATACCAAGAACATGAGTGTCTGAACCATGTAAAGGTGCGCTTTCCTCGGTACGACTGAACCGTTGAGTCAAGCACTATCTCTTTGTCTCTTCTATAGAGCTGTTTTGCTGTATGCGGAAGACGCCGGTTTTGATGGTCATCGGCGAGGTGATAATAAATTCATCGATAGTGTTCAACTACCTATTCAATTGTTATGACTAAGTCGTTGCGACTCAAATGGTTTAAGTGACGCCGAGGAAAATTCACCTCTCTGTGTCCCTACTCCTCATTAAACTACGAGTAGGTAGCTCAGGAATTTGGATCCTTCTAAAAAATGCTTCTTTGCACTTATTGAATTTAGTAGGTATAACATAAAAAATGAAGTCCGAGTTTATCAGTTATTTTCCATTGAAGTTTGTACTGCAAGAATGAGTACTGGGTAGGTCCCAAATTTTTCGCAAAAAGGTTATTGATGTCAACTGGTAGAATAAAGCAATATAAGAAAAAACGTCTCCCAAGTTGGGTGGGCGTATAGCTTCTTAACTTTTGTAACACGGACCTATAGAATCAGTTAGTGAACATTTCAAAGAAATCGGTTGAATAGTTTTGGAGTTAGGCATACCTACGACAGTGATTTTCAAGTTTGCGCATACCCAGTAGCCATCACTTATCCAATTGTGGCGAAATTCATAGGAGTCAGATCTCAACTACCCTCAAACATTAAGCGAAATCCGTCCATTAGGCACTAGGAAATCGTAGTTTCAGGAAATTTAAGTTAGCGCATGCACACATGCTACTAATGGTCCGATGGCTATTAAATTAATAGGGAACTGAGTAGGGGCTACCTCAGGCAATCTCTGAAAATGTCACCAGAATTGGTCGCGTAGTTCAGGAGTTATGGCTATTAAACTCATTTCACCTAAAATTGCGCATGCGCAGTTGCTATTACTGATAGAATCGTGTTGAAATTCGAAGGTAATTGTCAACCTCCAACTACCCACCGAATTAGATCGGCCCCATTAAGGTGTACCCCCAACCTTCACCACATGAACAAAAATGAAAC
>JAEMON010000002.1:12254742-12282836 GCA_030264115.1 Lygus lineolaris | reverse complement strand
CCCCCCCCCTCCACAACCAATCGCTGAAGCACAACCCCTGCCCCTCCTCCTCAACCCCCGCGCCACCTTGCCTCTCAACACCTGAAGGGTACTGGTAATACTATAATTAGTTTGGCAATGTCATGATATTTTAGAGGTAACAAAAACTATAATTAGTTTGGCAATGTTATCATATTTTAGGGGTAAAAAATGTGTTTCCTCTAAAAACAAATTGCCTCTCTGTTTTAGCAAGGGCTTGACAATTAAAGTAAATTCGAACTGGGCTTTATTAATCAAAATATTTACTCAGTTGAACGTTTTCCACTATCAGTAAAAATACACGAGTACATGGAATATGGATCTGTGGATAGTCTCAAATGCACATAGATAGTCACCGCTCATTATGCTATGCCTTGCCTGGTAGTGCGTGCGTGGCGGACAACCCACAACACTCTCATATTTTAAATTTCAGACCTTCCTGAACAAATTTGTTTCCCTATGTCCCGATCTGTCTATCTGTAGGTATGTTTGTGTATGTGCCTGTGAATCGTTGCCCCACGCAACTTCCGCACTCTCATCGCAGCAAACCCCAATTTCGTTCCAAAATTCGCAGAATTAGTAAGCTATTTGAATAGCATTTCAGCATCATCTTCTCTGTTCGGTATGTATGTCCGAGATGGACAGTATTTGTATTTCAGGTTCTAAACTTATTCCTTTTTAACTTGACGAATCAATCGAGCGACCTGTTTGAAAATTATTCTTCTTCAGGAAATACTAATGTTTTTTCCCTTCAAGGGATTTTGTAATCTACTTGTTGTAAACTAACTCGTTTGAGTCCTTCGTGTAACTACTGTATATAAATTGCTCAAATATTTTTTCTTGCCAGAACCTACTCGGATGGATTTATGGGGTTTCCGGGGCATTTGAAGTTTTTCCCGCACCTTTTGATGTTGATTCGGCTGGCCTCGACGTGACGGGGCACAGGGAAGTTTACGGTATTTGTGAGGGGAAGTTCTTTTGAACGGTATATTAGCTGGAGGAAGACCGTTCATCTCTTCGACTATGACCTCTTCACCTCTGACCTTTGAACCTTCCATTGAGAGCGGATCAACGCGATTCGTCTGAACGCAGGTTCCACAATTCCCGTCGGAACTACAAATAGGGATTGATATCCCGTATTACATTCAAATATAGATACCAAATAAGTGGAGGATTTATATGTTGATGTCTAATTTTTACTTCCCACAGACCACCGGGATGAAAAGGAAAACATTGCAATCGGCCGAAAATCAAATTTCCAAATTGATATGAAGTCGGTCGAAAATGCTTTTAGACATCATATGATTAACTCTTTTCACAATTTGGCCCCAGAACATGCCGACAAATTCTGGTTTTGATGCTCGATTTGTATATATATTAAGGTAGGATGAACAATTGAGTCCAGTTGGAAAAACCGGTCAAAATTCATTCATAATTAATTCATGTTTATCACATTTTAATTAATTAATTAATAATTTTAAATTAATTTTAGACATCTGGTTTGTCTTCGGTACAGACGAAGTAACCTTTTTGGGGGATTAAACTCATCAAAATACGTGAGGAACCGCAGAACTTGGTCGTTTTTTCGAGTACAAATTACGAGTACAACCACTTCTCAGGGCTGGCTTCAAGGATTATAGAATTTAGTAAAAAACGTTGTGCATTCATCACCCCCATGAGAGCACTCTGGCCACAATCAGCGTGAAAATTTATAATAGGTACAATAATATCCAATTTTGAGGGTGGGAACGCAGAGTAAAGCCTGATAACTACTTCAATTCATAAAGGATAATCCTTAGTAGGTAAGTCGCAAAGTGTTGCGCCATCACTTTTGAAATAAGTACTATCAGCGTTTTCGGTCAGTTTTACTAGCACTCAAGTTCGCCCGTCCCAAGTTGCCCTTTTTGGGTATGAAGTGAGGAATAATTAAATTTCGCCATCCCCACGTGTGGGTTGTACGAAAAAAGACGCGGTTTTTCACTTGAAACACTGTTTTTCCTTTGAATAAATTAATCGCACACGAAGTTAGAACGGATCCAGAAAAGAACCTCAAAATAAATAAAGTCCATACATTAGGTCCGTTTCTAATTCGGTTAATGTTTGAAGCGAAAAAACAGACATCGTGGAAGGCGTCGTTGTTAAAAGAAGGGTGGGGGAAGATAAATTTAACAATACGCGACATTCCGGGGACGGAGTCGCAGAGGTAAGAATGTTAATTGAACTTCACCTTAGTTTATTATTAGAGCGGGACTAAAGGGCTCAACTGCGCCGCTCGGCGTCAGGCTATAATATACCACCACAAGTCCATTTATATATATAAACTGAGAAATACGACTGTTTGCGTCTCCTTTTTCTAGGGATTTCCTCGCTATTTTTTCACCTGGAGAACTTTGTTTCAGTTTATTGCTGCTTGACGAAAGTGATTTGCAGAGATTGATCGTTATCTCGTAAATTTTAACATCGCACTTTGAGAACCGTTGGCCAAAAGGTTGAGCCTCGACGCGAACCAATCTCAGTTAGACTGCGGTGTTCGAATTACCTAATCTGTTTCTCATTCTGAAGAAAAGCCAACCTAATTTCGACGGAATAGAAAGTTAGGGTTAGGTTGGGTAATTTGTAATACAATGTCGATATTTCTCATTCAACTTATTTCCCACTCCTTGAATGAATTCATTGGAACAGGTGAATTCTGCCGGAGTTTCTTCTTTCATATAAATTAATAAAAACAAACCTAGAAATCCCAACTTGTTATCTCGCTAACCCCAATATTACACATACCTACAAACACACCAACTCTTGTCTGAAATGTGAATGTGGCTTCTATTTGAGTACCTAATATAAACCCATTCCCCAGGAAGTTTTTCTCAAACTGGTTTGAATTTCCTTTTACATTTCGGGTCAAGTACGGAAAGTGAAAAAGAGTGAGTTTCGAAAAGGCTGAAATAAAGTTGGTTTTTCATACTTCTCTCAGTCGTCGCTGATGAAAGGTTTTTATTGCTTCGCTGTAATGCTCAAAGGGGGGACGATATCAATAGCTTCAATATGAGAGGCCATGAATTGGTCACTTTTCGTAGAAGAGACTCAAACGGACCCTGTTTTTGTTGATTGTCCGTGTCCAGCAGTGAGTGGGGGCATTAATGAAAAGGCCGTCAGGGCGGTATAAAAAATTAGACGGTGAAATTCCACTTTAGGCTCCCGGTCGAGAGCTATGTGATTAGGAAAGGATCAGTCCAGGGGTAGCAGTAGGCGAGTTTCAGTCGGGTAATTGGGAAGAGCCGTGACCTTTGAGTGGGCGAGAAACAACCACCGGCCTTGTACAAAATACAGTTCACTAACTAACTCGCTACGCTGGATAGGCAAATCGACATCATTACGGGCATCCCACCCTCCATAAGACCTTTATGCTAACCAATGCATTCTCACCCGAATAATTTTTATGCAGTTAATCACATATCAACGGATTTCGTTGATTAATTTTTGACATTTTCATGTCTTTGCTGTGGCACACAACCAAAATTATGTTATGTACAATAACCGTCCAGTTCTGACCATTTCCGCTTACAACCGAGTCGTTCTGTATCGATACAAATGGTTCTAGTATGCAGGCTCCTTGAGACTCCTTCTTGACAAATCGAGAGGTCCAGATCAGCTGAGTGGCTCCTAAAGCAAAGGAGAAAGTTGAAAGGGAAAGAAGGAGGGGGAGAAAGACATGAAAATGTCCCAATGCGTTGCAGACTTGTATGCAAGCGTTTTTTCCCTAAAGATCCCACGATTCTGTGATTTGGTATGTGGGCAAGGGCCTCAAGGGAGGGACTTGACTTCTGAACACAACTGAGTCGAAAATGGAGCTCTCAGATCAGCTGAGTCGAAAATGGAGCTCTCAAATCAGGTGAGTCGAAAATGGAGCTCCCAGATCAGCTGAGTCGAAAATGGACCTCTCAGATCAGCTGAGTCGAAAATTTTTTTTTCCATTGAATCTTGATAATATTTTATCCATTATGAATATGATAGTACTTAATGAAAATTTCGACTCGGTTGTAAGCGGAAATGGTCAGAACTGGACGGTTGTTGTACAATGTCACGTTACGTAACATAACATAATTTTGGTTGTGTGCCACAGCAAAGACATGAAAATGTCAAAAGGGTTCAACTTGGTGAGATACGCCGTGTCTTCATGTGGGTCACACGTGAGAGTCAATATCTTCCTCATCCAGGCAGTTACCTTCAGCATCATTCAAAAACCGAGCCGTTTGGGACGGACAACAACGGGAATCACAGAGAGAGGCGAGCTTATCTGATAAACCAAGAGCCGAAGAGGGACATCTCTGGGTTCTGCATTAAACGTACATTCGAAATATGATTCATAAGCTGTCGCATTCTAGCGGCCTTCGTGAGAACTATCGAGTTTATAGATGACCCACCACTTTGAGTTTTGGAGATGTTCCTTTTTGACCAAACAATCATGAACCAGCCTATGAAAACTTGAGGATAGGAATTGATAGGAATTTCTCTTCACGAAATTAAGATAAGATAAGAAAACAATAAGATTCAGCGTCGAAATACTATCAGATACGTTTCATTTTGATGTAAACTGAATGGGTTTTTCGATGCAGTTCAGGTAGTAGATGTGAGAAATGAAAAAATTTTTTTTAAAAAATAAATGGATATTTTCCCTTTTGAAAGTTTCCTCCTCATTATGGATCTATACCACGCTTTTAATTATTGGAAGCCCATTGGTGCTATACTTTTTTTTCTTAATTTGGCTTCGTGAAAATCATTCATATAGCCATAATATAGGTACTATTACGATAATTTACATTAAGTATGTAGATCATAGAGATGATTAAATTATGCACAACATGTAAACTTGAAATTAACTACCAGACTAGGAAGCCAATTGCCGAAAATTGTACAGTATTTCTGGAGGCTACGAGAGTGTCCAGTTTGAGGAGATGCACAATTTATGGTTATTACTGGTGAAGAATGAACATAGCCAGTGCTTAACAGGGATGAGTGCGCGAGATTTACTGAACTACCTACTAGCCAACAGCCTTTCGAGGCTAATGTTTGGAATCGGCTCCGAGAGATTGTGTGGTTTTGTTAGAACATTGTAGCTTGTTCGTGCGATTGAGCGCTACACTTTATGAAAGTGAAGAGAACTGTGGAGGTTCTGACAGATGGATGGGAAGTAAGGAAAGTTAATTTTCAGTTGTCTCCTAAACCCCTGACTCTTATATTGCCTTCTTCTCTTGGTTGACCTCTTTCCAGTAGTGGCTTTGGTAGGTAACTTGGGGGCCGGTGACAAGCTAACGAGGAATTGGAATACATTTTAGACAAGGCAAAAATTATGGAAACAGCAACAACCTGCAAACAGAACATAGCTCCGTGAGTAGGTACGGATAGTGTTTTCTTTAATGAACCTTTGGAGAAGAGTATCACATAAGTATCATGTTACTCATCTAAAATCTGTATGGAATGGAAATTCTACTGTATAACTACCTCTCACTTCCTTATTATGTTGTTATCCCCTCAAGTTCCATTGAACGTAATATGAGTTTTAATACCATTATAAAAAGGCACCTCAGAAAATATATTACAATATCTAACGAATATCTTTCTGTTAATTCCATTTTTTTAGGCTGGGTAGTGCCTACCTTGCCTATCCTGAATGTAAAATAAGTATTTTTCGTTTGATCTGTTCTCTGAGCAGAATTTGAGTTATCGATTACTCAATATTCATGATTATTCTGAAAATTCAATCCCTACCTTCCTACCTACTAAGATCGATCACAACATGACCTACTTCTTTCAAATTTCCGCTGAAGAAGGAAATCGCTAGCCCTGGTCGGTATTCCACCAGATCATTCTGAGCAATTATGCGAAGGTATCTTGATTTCCTCTCTCTTTTTAACTGGTAATCTCTATTTATATAATTCGGTAAGTGTGTTTTTGTCGGTGACTCAATCACCCTCAAACGAAAACACCGATTTTGAAGCAAGTTACAGACTATAAAAGACATCTCTCACCCTTCTATTTCGCCTAGAATCGACGGTCCATTACCACCGACAACCAGGTGAATACGGTCGTCACTAGGGATCAGGTCTTTTATAATTTTTTTATCACTAGGTGAAGAATCAAGAGCACGAAGAAGCTTCTAGCGAGGAAATTTTGAGCCCCTCTAAGCCACTAGTTTTTTAAATAAATACGCTGACGATATTTAATAGTTGCCGGTAGGAAATGTTTCAGTTTTTAGGACTTGAATCTTGAATATTATATCTTGAATATCCTTTGGTATTTAATGGTAAGTACCTTTCGATAGATCGGAAATAATGTCAGATGAGGGTAATTATTGGGTGATCGGAAAATTTCATATATCACATCGGTGAAACAATGTGGCTCCGGCAGGACTGGAAAAAATCGATTATTTGGTTTCTAAAATTCAAATCCTTTCATTATTGGATAACAGCGTTCATTGTACAACTAGACTTCATAGGGCTCGAATTTGATTTTAGGATTCTACGAGTACGTATCTTGAAACGTACAATAAACCATGTATCGTAAAACATCAAATTTTGCGGGAAACAAATTGATACATAAAAAGTATTTTCCCTGCTCGATTTTTATTATTGAAAACTATATTGAAGTTTCATCTGTTTCAATGAAATTATTGAACAATTACTGAACAAATTATTACAATTTTTACTTTCGCCTCCTTCAAATAATTTCCTTGTGTCAAGGGACTTTACAAAAAAGGTGTGGGGAACTCGGAAAATACAACAGTTCACATAATTAATACTTATTTTACTCAGTATCTAATTCAAAAATCTTTTCATATAGTCACTTTGGTAGTATAAACTGAATAAACTTCTATTATATTTCTTATATTTTTGTTTCGGAATACGAGTAGGTGGCAGGTACCTACCTACATTATAATATATGGAATTGAGTTTGTGAATGTCACTATTGTTGTAGGCGTTCGCTTTATAATATCCCAAGTCTTCTTTTCTGCCCCCCAGTGACGGCTTGGCTGACGACAAGAAAAGTTAGTTCTCTGTCTGAACCACTCAGCGTATTCATAAGGTCGCCTCGGGCTGTCGAAGTAGTCTCAACTCCGTAAAATTTCATCACGTGCGTGAAGGTCTCGGAGGAGTTTTGGGAGTTTAATAAACGTTTCAATAGAGGGAAACTCTTACAGCAGGGCTTCCTTCACAAACCTACGTCGGAAAGAAATTCACGTAGGTTCATAGTAATAATTCGCTGGGGAGTTGTATCGGCAGTCCGACCTTAGGCTCAAACTCTGCTTCTTTTTGACATGAGTTTACTACACCCAAAACTCGGCACTACGCGCCCCGGTTGGTTCTACTTCAGCCCTACTGGCTAAAATTAAAAAACATGGAACATGCTTCTACTAGCGTGCTTCATATGTTGTGAAGGTATCATAATGCCAAACTGAAAACTCCAACCGACTTGCGTTTGTTTTACCTACGTACCAGTAGTGCCTGGGGTGAGAACAGTAGTGGTGTAAGTAGAAAAATTGTAGTTTCGAGAAAATGGAGTTTGAAGTTTTGTTTTATTAGGATTCAATTTTGCAGGATTTCATTCGTAGGAGTTTCCGTCAATAATCACATTTTTTGGTGAATATGTAGTATGAAGTGTCCTAATCCTGTTGTGAATCCAGGGGGGGTTGTTGTTGGCCTTGAGGGTTCCCTTCTGGATTTACTTAGCAAGTGTGTGGGTCGTAACTACTAGTGATTCCCTCTACGCCCATCCTGTTGTGAACCCCTGGGTTAAATGAACTTACTGAGCGTAGTTGTTGCATGAACTTACTGAGACTCTAGTTTTTTAAACTGCTATTATAGTTGTAGCTTTCAGAGTCCCACGAGATCACAAACTCGGACTCATCATCGTTGAATGATTTCATACAGGTAAACTAGGTCACGAAGAAAAAAACACTAAAGGCTCAGACTAGTTGGTGCATCGTGCAAATTACGAAGAGGCTCACGTTCCAAGCGGGGGGACACTTTCTGTGTTTATTTCGCTGAACTTTCAAGATAATGGCTTTCTTGCTCCCACTTCTGTACAACGAACTTCTGAATGAACCAATTACAAAGAGGAAGGATTCAAATTAAAAAACTGTGTTCAAGAACAACGTCGAACTTTGAACGTTGAGAATTGAACTTTGTTGATATGGGAATTGACGCTGCAATGACTTCTCATTAAAAAACGCTGCAAATTATTATACAACGGTTTATTATTTTCTGTTTAGATCGCCCATCTACAAAGACCCTATTGACATAAAATATCCACAATGAGTAGGTACCTTCTTGTAATTATTATTATCGGAGAGTTGTATTATTCATTCTTAATGCAATTCAGTAACTAAGGAAGCTTCCGAAAGTAAACAACAAACTTGGTTCGGTGGATCGAAAAATAGTTGCATTGGAACAGCTGATATTTGAACGGAGATTTTGCCTACTCGGGAAGAATTGCGATTCACTCTCGTGTTTCTGCTCTTTTTTTCGTTCAACGAAGTCCCTTAAGTCCTTACAGGGAGCGAACGGTTGGTCCTAAAACGCTCCGCAAGGTCTCATTCGACGCAAAAATTGTGTTCTATTTTAAATCGATGGAAAAAAATATACCTTACTATTTGAAATTTTCGAGCTAGGGCGTTTTGAAAATTTCATCCCATATTTTCTAACCCTTAGAGAACACTGACGGTAACGCCAAGCTTCGCGGCACAACTAGACCCCGAATGGGGCCGGTATACAAAATTTCATTAATTTTGGTCCATGGTAACTATGGAAAGTGCCACGTACGGCGGACGGACGGATTTTTTTTATTCGATTTTTGGATTCTACGTATCTTGAAACGTAAAACCTCAAATTTTGAGGGGGAGGGTTACATTTTTTTTTCGTGCTCGATTCCAAAGGTTCATTATTGAAAATAATAAACCAATGTAGAAACAAAACTTATTGGTGCATTACCTACCTATTTTTTATAATAAGCTTGTCGATTTTTTCTTTGACGATTATTCTAAATGAAAATAACAACGCCCACACATTTATGGACTTATCGGTATAATGGTGGGTAAAGTGAAGTACATTAAGGGTGGCTCTACGAAGTGATTAGTTCAGTTGTTTTCAATTCTTAATAGCTATTTTTTTGTTATTATGATATCTTACTTCGCTTAGCAGTACTTTGTGGGTTCCATGCAATCGAATGATATGGACTAGCGAAATGACAAACGGCTTTTTTAAAATAACATTATTTAAATAATTTATTTTATAATTAATGTTATAATAATTTATTTTAAATACTTTTGGTGACAATTAACATTGTCTACGATTTGACCTCTTACCTATTGCAGTATAAATTCTAACTTATTTTGAGGATAAGTATAATAAAATTTAGTAAAATTAGTAAAGTCGCGACAAACTACGAGAAAAGTGTAGTATTATTTCAAATGGTTGACTGGAACCAAATCAGAACACACTCACTGGAAAACCAAATATAAGGGAAAACAACAAACAGATGATAGGTCCCTGCTTTAGGGTGGGGTTTGTTGTTTTTGGGGGTTTGGATGTTAGTGTTCCACAGTCTGAAGGCTGAACCAACAGACAACAAAAGTCGATTAGAGTGGTGTGTCCAATTACACGGACAGAACCGTCTACTTAGATCGAATATCGGGTGACAGCAATCAACTCCACGCTTGTTTGAAACTTCGTACTTGGTCTTGCATACATAACAAGAGAAGATACACTCGAGTAGTAAGAAGTAAAAATTATTAATGTCCCAACTATACTAGTAGAAGCTCAATCTACGTTGCGCAAGGAACAGGAATCAATGATTGGCCAAGAGAAGATAAGAAAATGTCTTCATCCTTAATCATCAGCATCAGGATCATTGATGCATTTTCCAAAAAATAATATAGTTCTGATATCTTTTGGTTTGATTCGAGGAGAAGTTTGGAAACCGTTTCATCATAGCCTCCATGGAAGTTGGATTGAGTCCTACTTCTATGCATGATTTAACGAAAATTTGACTATTTCCTCCAACTGCTTGGTCTCCACTTTTTAGCATGCTTGCATACATTTGCTGTAGGTAAATTTTTACAGCAAACCAAGTGATTTTTATCTACTCAAAATAGTATAGGTAGGTACCAATGTCGTACTAAGTATACAGAAGTAGTAAATCTCAAGACGCGGACATTAGTCAGGAACATTTCAGCTGACTGGAAGTTCTAGCGTCGGGGGCATGAAATTTATCAACTATAGAAGCAAAGGACTCACAGAAATCTGGCCGAATAATATCCCAATGGACCTGGTGGAGAAAGCGCGCTTTATTATGTATGAATCTCAGACCCGACACGGCCCAAAGCTCAAGGAATCAATATCCGGAATCAGAATATACCGAAATGTTGGAATCAGATGTGCCCACGCAACCACATTCAAACCTCTATCATCACACGTGGGCCCAAACTCATTCATGTCGGTAATAATACATCTCCATTATAGAGAGAGTGCGAGTTTTTCGAACGTTTTTCAGGATCGATACATCTCCCCCTGAAACGGCAAATTCAGGTGCAGTTGCAACCTGAATACCTAACTATAGGATCGAGCGTGAAGTTAGAACTCTGTCAAAGTAGCCGTGTAGAACCTCAAAGTAGTCGTGTAGTGTTGACTGGCAACTGCCAGTCAACACTTTATCAAACTTTGATTGAGCCTACTGTTGGAACCATGTCAAATCAATATTAGGATATTTCCCCAACTTTTGGTCGAGGCATCATACTACGTATGCCCTCCTAACGAACGTTGATTGTGGTCTTATAGATGTCTGAAAGGGCCATTTCTAAAACAAATCGTCATTCTCGCTCATGATTGAAAAGGGAGGTGTCGGTCTGAGGTATACGTCAAATAAAAATAAGCAGACTCTATAAATACACTTTTCTATCTTCTTTCTAAAACGTTTTCGGGCAAGCTGGTTAGCGGGTAGCTCCCCAAGCTAGGCGGTAGAGTTGAAGACTCCCGATGCGGCTCATTTGTGCCCGCTAATTGCCTGGTCAGGAAATGAAAGGCGTGGTCGGACTGGTGCCAGATAAGCCTGTTGTACCACGTGAGACCCTTATTGTGCCACCAACACGAAGGATTTTATAGGGAAAACCAAAGATAACTCTTCGTTATTACTAACTCGGTTCGTTGTTTAGTCGGCAGGCTGAACAAGTGAACAACCTTCAATGCAGCGCATTTTTCATTTTTTTGACGTTTTGTTTTGGGATTGAAAAAATTGGTGTCCTCTAAAGTTAAATTTTTCACTCGCATTTCACGTTTTAGAGCTTCCTCAACAAATTTGGTTCCGTGTCTGTCTCTCGGTCTGTCTGTTTCTTGTTACAGCCATATCTTCCAGTGTTTTCATCCGATTTTGTTCAAATTTTCAGGGATTATGCGAGTAGGGCCCACTGAGGTCCCACATGAATTTGATAATCTTAATTGTCAGTAAGTACCCAACTTTCTAACATAGGCATATAAAATGGGCTCATTACTTATAGGTATCTGCATGCTCACAGTAAAGATGATAGTGACGTTACAATTACACGATAAATAGGTATGCAGAGATGGGCAGTATCAATTTGGTGCTTTTGTAATTGAAACACGGTTCAAATACAATATACATTCATGCATTTGTAATAATTTTATGTTTTTGTAATAATTGCATGTATTTATATAATGTAATTTGTAATAATGCATTTGAATGTTTTATTTTGCAATTATTGCAAAATAAAACATCCAAATGCATTATTTTAGTGATTGTTAATACTTTCTTCAAATACCTACTCTATTTGTAGTATGTACTAAATTGAAAATACATTATTTGTACGGAGAAGTAATTTAAAATACAAAATAGTAATGTATATCATGGACGAAAAAGTATTTTCATAAATACTAATACCTACACATAGTTATTCTATTGAGTATATGGGCATATATATACATAAATAATGTGGACATTCGGTTTCTCGAAAACTATCAGAGTTTCTGTTTCATGATGTACATTGGACCTATACTTCGGCACTCTTGGCTTTAATTTGTGGGAAATAACCTTCTAGGCTCTAAAATCTCGTTTCAGCAACTTCCAACTCAATAGCCACCCTGAAGTTGAGAAAAAGAATTCGAAGTACACAAAGCAATAATTGTAGTAAGGAGTGATGGGGTGAATTAGAAACGTAAAAGTATTTTGTATTTTATTCGAATAACATTTTTAGGCAAAATGCAGATTAAATTATTTGGTACTTGGAAATACCAAATACTTTTCTGATTCTCATATTTGAAACGTGATCAAACAAAAAATATTAATGTATTATGTACGTATTAATATTTTTTGTTTGATCACGTTTCAAATATGAGAATCAGAGTGGTAGCGTGGCAACTACTTCAAATGAATTTGTATTTTGTATTTGCATTTGAAAATACGGTTTGCCCAACTCTGATAATGGTAAGGTAAGTGCCTATTTAGTGAGTTTTATGGATTTGTTGTTTCTTATTTCCAAAAATGTAATTTTTTTTTAAACTTAATATTTTGTCTCAGCAGTAGTTTTTTTTCTTTGCCCCCTCATTCAGAGTTCTCAAGTGAACGCGGGAATTCAATCTATTTGCACTCCAAGAATAGAGAAAAGAAGGGCAAAAGGGTAAAAATAATATAGCGTTAATGGGAAACACTGAATGCTATTCTAGGTTGGCAACTTGGCGAATAACCGATATTCTGTGTCAGGTTCTATCACGATAGGAATGATTAGGTATGTGGTCACAGCAAAGGCAAAGTCTCGTGGGTCAAGGAGGCGGTGGTTTCGGTAGGTGGAGCGACCTGACGGGCGTTTATAAAACGAGGGTTCCCTTTGATGTTTTTCTCTTCTGGCAACTCCCGGCATCTTCAATGATGAGGTCAGATCCGTTTAACCGCACGGCTTCATAAACTCCTCCTTTGATTTTTCATCATTGTATATTATTATTATGCCCTCAATTACGGCTTGGAAGTAGGATATCATTAGCCTTTTTTACCGAGTTGGCAACACTATAGGAGGTCGGGGCGGAGTGGATTTATGAAACGTTTCAGCCGATCTCTGCCCGTGACGAATGCGCTGAATTTGTAAAGCTGACGAAAAAGTCCCATTCATGCAGCATGAGTTGATGAGCGAATTTTTGAAGAATGATTTTAACCGATTTAGTGGGTGATTCTTATAGAAAATTTTATGCTGATTCTGAATATACTGTTCCTATGTTTAAGATGGTAATTCACACCAAAAACCTAAAAAACGCGTTTTTAGCGTTTTTTGACTAAAAATTTTCAAAATTTGACCCCTTGGAGTACTCCAAAAATTCTGGCCAATGAACTCACCCTTTATTTTGATATTATTGACATTTTGAAATGTTTTCAGATTTTTAGCTCGATTCCTCGGAAAATATAAATATATGTATGTACATGTGTACATGTGTACATTTAAAAAAGTGTTAAATATCAGGAATCATTTTAGGATGGTCTAAAACGGATTTCCATGAAGAAAATCTTCAAAAATTTGCATTATTTAAATTTTGAAGCCATTGCAATCATTACTTCAAAAATTCGCTAAAAGGTGAATGGGCCACGCCTTACTTTCGCTCCAATATGTCGAGTTTATCGTTCTCATAACGATAGGAAAGTTGACATGAAATATGATGCGTTATGGACGCAGGTATTTTCATCGCACTGGAAAAATTGATATTATGGGTCGGAATATTCGGAGTATGCCCTCATGTAGCGATGAACAAATGAAGTGTTATAGAAGTGTGATATGAAGAAAAAGTTTTCGAGACTTACTTTGAGGTTTCGGGCAGCGATAACAGAGACCGTCAGCCTGTGCAGGTTTTCGTTGTAGAATAGAGACAGAAGGAGTTCCCCCAGATCCGATCCTGGACCTTCAGATTCCTACAAACAACGAACATCGAAATAATTGTTGTCCTGGTGCTGGTGGTGGAGTATGCCATATGACACAAAAGACAGTGTGCTACCTATATCCTAAGTAGGTACTCTTACCTACTCGACGGAAGACCAGCCTGTGTTTTTCATCACTACAGGTTTCGTATAAATTATGAGGTGCATTCAAAACTATAGGTACTTTCCACGGTTTGGTGGGAAAGTGACTAATGAATTTTCGGATTACCTTCTCCAAGTCCATTTTGAGGAGCTCAAGCTGGTCTGTGGGATGTTCAGAGGCTAGATGCCTGAGGGGAAACTTGATGTGGCCGATAGTGCCGTTGTTCTTGTTCCTCCCCGTGTCAACGACTGTCATCCTCAACGAGTGATCCGCCAGCTCTTTTTCCGACACCTGGAAAAGAATAATAAGTAAATTTATCGTCAAAATTAAATGACTAGTGAGGATTTTATAGGGAGCTCATCTTTTCATGTGGAGCTAAATGAAGAAGAAAGAACGACCATAAAACAGATGTGAGTTATCAATGATACAGCGAATGATGTCTTGAGTTCAATAAAATACCTGGAAGACGAAGGTTTCATCGAAAAATGGGTTGCAGGTTTTCTTCTTCTGCCTTGACTGTTGGATCCTTCTTTCATTCGGTATCAATTGCACTCTGAAATGAGATGCACTCTGTAATACTATAAAATGAACAACTACCATCTCACTGACAAGAAGTAGTAATCATAATGTACTTATTAGAAAGCTGAAGGTAAATAATGTTGCAAAATCATCTGCACTCCGAGCACCAAGATGGGAACTATATTTTTTTGGGGGGGAATTCCACAATACATATTTTAGGTCGCAGTAGAGGGGTACTGAAAATCAGGGTCCATGAAGTCCCCCTACCCTCTTATATGAAAAACTACTATCTATGATAAGTACAGTTACTGTATAACCCGTATATACCTACTGTAGGTAATTAGCAAATTCGGGAGAAGAAATCGTTGCACGTTCTTCAAAGTTCATAGTAATAATGCGTGCTCAAATGTGGTCATGCTTGTTTTTCCCTGTTCTTAGTAGTAGGTACTGCGGTGTTCCAAGCGCGTCAATGAGAGATAGGGGAAAGACATGTAACTTGGGACAAATTTTTCGTTCTCAAATGATGAAGGCGTGGAAAAGTGAATTAAAAAATCTGTCAACTTAGGCACCTACTAACATCTCATTATTAGTCGTCATGCATTTGTTTTTTTCTTCAAATTTTCCAGAGCACTTCAAGTAGGCCAATTATCAATTTTTCAAAAACCTTTTTTTTTGTCCCAAGGCACAAACCTGGCATGTACCGTGGGGCAGTTATGTTTGTACCTTGGGAACCTTCTAAACCTTGGGAAGGAGTAGGAAATCTGTATTAAGAGTAAGGCAATGTGTAAGCATTCAAGTGCACAACATTAAAAAAAAAAAAAAAACTTGGCGCTCCGCGCCTTGTCGGGGATGGACATGTTGGACTTATAGGTATGAATCGCTGAAAACACTGGAATTTAAGCTATCGCAATGGGTCCACAATTTTAGGATTAAAAATTTCTCAAATGTTTTAAGGAACGAGTTTTGCTTGATCCTCAAGAGATCATGGAATCCTAAAGTAACAAAGGAATGTTATCAGAAATACTGAAATTGAAGTTATGAAACGATTAAAAGTGGTTTCCCAAGGTACAAGACTAGATTTGTCCCCAGGTACAAACACAGCAAGTTTTTCTGTTAGTGTTCATAGTTACAAGAAACGTGAAATAAACGTTGGTAATGAAAACGTTAGGGACTTCATACCGAACCTCAATTAGTAGAATGCAACTGAAATTACTGAAAAACAAATTACCAACCCTTTTCGAAATTGACGATTTCTGAAGACAAAACCCTTTTTCCAAAAGAGCTCAAAACAAACAAGTTGCTAAAACAGTGTTAAGGTGAATGATTACGAAAAATCCGGTTCAGCCAATGTGTCTATATCAACAAGGCTGTGAAATGCCGCCAGAGATTAAATTTTTCTTGCATCTTTCAAACTGATCGAGTGTTGTCCCAAGGTACATGACTTTCCCCCACCTACGAGTGTATTTCACATTTTTTAATGAAAGAATGTAGTTTATATAACGAGAATTTTTACACCAACCGGACTCTTCTACGATAAGTAGGTATACCTAGTTTCCTTTCTATGATTTTAGCGAATTTTCGAAGAAAATGAAGCTATTGCAATGGCTTCAAAATTTTTGTCATGCAAATTTTTGACAATTTTCTTCATGGAAATCCGTTTCAGACCATTCTAAAACAATTCCTGAAATTTAACATTTTTTCATATGTATATATATTTATTTATTTATATTTATTTATCATTTATTTGTCACTCCAGACGATATCTGCCCGTGGGATCGAGATAAAAAATCCAAAAAAATTTTAAAACTTAACACAACTTGACACTTGTGTTAACTTGACACAAAAGGGCACCCGATGAGACCACCCTAAAATTCCGCGACGACGCTGGTGTGTGGGGATTGGTGTATTGCTGCCTGGTGTATAAGTTATGATGTGCGTTTCTATAGTGGCGCGCAGTTGTCAAATGAACCCGGAAGTAAACTGGAGTTTGGGCCACACCGGAACTCTTTCAACCGTTAATCCGAAACGTGTGGTTGAAACAAACGTATTGATGGCTTAAGTCCACCGATGAAAATCGAAAGTGGTCGAAAGGGACTCGATCGCATCGACGACGTACCCACATTCTCTAGGTGGTATCACCGCAAAGCACACACCCGTGGCTGTTCAAAGTTGAATGATTCCGGTAATCTCGTTTCTGTATTTGGGCGAGTCAAACAAAACCAGCAATTCATGTGGAAAGTGCCGTTCTCAACGCGGGAACTTCGAGGCTTAAATTTAATACCAAACTGGATATGACTGAAACTCATCGCGTTCGCATTTCTATGGTCTTGAAACCACATGTTCATTGCATTATGTACTGGCTGGTTCACTCGTGCGTACGGACGATAATATTGATTAGTTGTTTGTTGTGAATATTAGGAGTTAGGAGATATTAAGAGAACCCCCGATGGTTCAAACCATTATAAATTACATTACCTTTATTACAGGGTGATTCTTGAGAAACGAACGTGATTCAAATAAATGAATGTGTAACTCCACAGCATGTGTTACGACCCATTACATAATATAGCCCACGTGAGAGGATATAGAGAGAAGTTCCGTATAGAAAGCGTCCTCAAATGTGTCAGAATAAAAATAGACTCCACTTAAAATAATGTCATTATTTTTAGTTGATAAGATTATGAAAATAAATGTTCTGTAGTCCCTATACCTATCCATATTCTGATTGCAGGTACATGTTTTTTAACGCGAATAATAGAGTAGATACTGGTCGTTTGAAAACGTCTGTTTCCCAAGAACCAGTCTGCGTACGAGTATGAAACAATCCTACTTCTATAATATGGGCATTATTCGATTGATAATTTAGCACCATATTCGAAGGTTTGCCCAGTGTTGGTTTACCTTCAGTTTTACAGTTTTGTAATGATGTGTTTCCAAGGCAATTTCGAGAACCATGATTGTATGAATTACGTATTTTTATTCCAAAAAATCGGCCCCTACCGCATGCCGCCCCTTTTTTACAACTATGGGAATCATTCTAATCATTCGTGGAAGGTTCATTCTGGCATGCATAATGGAGTTTAGTCCCATGGCTGAGAGTGTACAAGAGTGAGAGTGTTGTACCTTTTTTTCGGCGTTTTGTTAAGTTTCTGTTAGCTATGTCTACCTCCACATTTATCTACCCTATTGCAAAAAAAAAAAAAAAAACTCGGCGCTCCGCGCCTCGCCAGGGGGCAAGCCCCCTGGACGCCCGGTTAAATCTATTTACATACTTCGGACGAAATTATTGAAACACAGAATGTGTTTTAGCTCACGCGTTTCACATAAACCCCTCTTCAATCTTCAATTTTCGACTCAGCTGATCTGGGAGCTCCATTTTCGACTCAGCTGATCTGGGAGCTCATTTTCGACTCAGCTGATCTAGGAGCTCCATTTTCGACTCAGCTGATTTGAGAGCTCCATTTTCGACTCAGCCAATCTGAAAGGCTCCATTCTCGACTAAGCTGATTTGAGAGCTCCACTTTCGACTCAGCTTAACTGCGAGCTCAATTTCCCTACCCATGCACGGCTCGGTTGTACGTGAAAATCATAAGAAAAAAATTTCGTCACCCATCCGCGTCACCCATCCGCGTCACCCATTCCGCGTGACCTTTTTCGGCAAGTTAGTCCAAGGCTAAAACACATTCTGTGTCAATAAAAGTATAATGTTTGTGTGCAGATTGACCTTCCCACCTCACAAACATTCCTACCACGGCAAAGATTCACAACTGCCGTTTAATCTCAAGCCGGAAGTAGGCATAATGTTTCCTAACCTGTCAGTTAAGTTGTTCAACTCTTTCTATCATTGTGGCGTAGCAAATGAAGACAACTTTAACTAATTTCCTTATTAGGATGGATTTCTTGGAGCCGTTCGTGAACAATATGAAGTTTTCATGTGCGACATAGGTAATTTATGTTACCTTAGTGTTATAATCGTATTTTGTTTTTTTCCCCTAAAGTTTTGACGATCTGATATCAACTTTTTTGGTGACTTGCAGATAAATATTATTATAAATATTATGGTCTTCCAGCATCCGGCCGCTTCAATCTCCTGATTGTGCTGGGATGATGGCAAAAAAATTTGAAAAATTTGGCTTCTAGAATTTGATAGGAGACAATATTTATTTTCAGAAGTATGATTTATTATTGTCTCCACGTTACGGATTTAGATGCACGAGCACGACTAGGGGTGCAATGACAGGGGTTAGGGGTTAAACTTACAAGAACACAGACAAGCCTAGACGAGATTAGGCGATGTGGTTTTGGCGAGGGTTGAGAGAGAAGCCCTTCGGATATTTAGCCCGCTCAGGAAGTCTCTCTTCCGTCCGACGAATACTAATCTTTCATAAACGACTCCGCCTGAGGCTTCTCACAAAATTAACGCTCTTACTGAAGCATTTCATTTCCGTTAACGCTCTTAATTACCCGACGAAGATGTAAGGAAGGAGGATGTAAACAAGGTTAATGATGAATAAGAAACATATTCCATATACAAAAGAGGTTAATGAACTCCATTATTCAAAATTACTGGAATTCGTTATTACTACTTATTTGAGCATCAATGAAATAGCTAATTTTATTTCTTCTTAAATGGAAAAATGATTATAAAATTCATTTCTTACTCACACATACATCCATCCATCCATACATTTTTCTGAATCGTATACCTTGAAATAGTTCCAGATTGATTAAAAACCCATATTGTGACTGAGCCCCAGAATTTGTCTTCTATTTGAGGCCAATTGCATTACCTTTACTCGTGTATTGAAAGTGACTCATTAAATTAATATATTTTTGAATGTTTTCGGGCAAATAAGTTATTTAAAAATGAAAGCTGATTTCATTATTTATTCATTTTTCTGTTAATTATCTATTTACTTCATCAATTCTTTTTCAGAGCTGGGATTTCATTATCTAACAATTTCTCTACCTAGTAAATAATATTGTCAACACGAGAAATATTGAGGTAAACCAGCATTGAATTCCAACCTTGTTCTGCAATACTAGGTGGTATTTGTGTGACATCACACTAACATCGATTGCTGCGATAATCGAGCCTGGCAACACCCTCGTGAGAACCCGCCATTTTGTACCTGATTTGTTTACTGACACCCAAACCCATACAATTTTCTTACTACGGGTCTGCAGGAATGAAATCAGAGGTCTACAGAAGAAATTCCACAGAGCTTAACAACAAACGTATTTATGTCCTCTAGCTATAAGATATAGCAGAGTTCATAATGAATAAACCTTTTGGATATTTTTCCATTTAAAGGAGTAATATTTTATGTGTCACATTATATTATCTGATTTATTTCAGAGAATGTAAGAGGAAATACCCATGAAAAATGTTATACTGAATATTGTAACAAATGTACATAATGTACAAGTGTAAATTTATCATTCAAGAGGAATGTTATATATTAAATTAGCAGTAGTTACCTACTATCGAACAACTCCGTGCTGGGTCACAGTGCTACACTTTCCAGCACGGTCGTCGGAGCCTTAACTAAGAAAATAGCAACTAATAACTGGTATTGCATAATTATATGCACATGTGATATTTATTCTGTACGATGTATGATGACAATAAACTCATTCATTCATTCATTTCTAATAATCGATTATTAGGCATCGAGCTTACCTCCTATACCAACGAAAGATGAGGAAACCAAATAAGTTCTGGTGGAATGCTGCGTGTGCAGAAGCTGTAGCCTACAGAAAGCGATCGTTCATCAGAGAGTTTAAGGGCCGGTTTATCAATCACATTTGCAAGCCCGAATAAAGTCTGACTAAGTCAAATCTCTGATTATCTCGCACATTCCCGTTTATCAATTCACTTTAGCAGCTGACTATCCCTAATCACTGATTATCTTTGACTGGAGATTCGAGGCTCTAGTTATAATTTAACAGCCTAGTCAAACTCTGATTTGCTGGCGGCCATATTGCATTTTCGTATTTCGTATCTATTTCAATTCCCATCTCTGTGACAGTTTCGCGAATCTTTCATTCAAATAATACATTATTGTGAAATAGATTCTGATTTATGTATTCACTGGAGATAGGGATTCGGATTTTTCAGATGATAAAATGCAGGTAGGCACCTACGCATTTCTTTGAAGGTATAAATCACACGGGGGTAGGCCTAGAGATCTCCCGAAATGACTCTTCAATAAAGGAATAATGAGCGGGAATGCGCATATTGATGAATTGTCATCGAAGACAGAATCGCACCTTACCATCCTCAGGGCATTTAAAAATATAAGTTGGGGAGCTGATCCCGAAAGGCTTTGATTGTTTACAGGCTAACAATCAGAGCGGTGATCGAATATGGGTCCTCCCTTTACGGCTCTGCTTCAGTCCGCACTTTCGAAACTAGACAAAATCCAATACCGGGCATTGAGACTCAGTTTGGGGGCGTTGCGAATTATAGACACCTTTACTTGTGTGTTTGAATACCTAATACTAGATTAGGTAGGTACATTAAGACACAAGACTACATGACACATGTTCTCAAAGGGTAACAGATCTACGGGCTTTTGAAGTCAAAATATCAGCTCGTTTGCTTACCATACAGTGTTGTAGAGGCAGAAATATGTGTTGGCCTTTTAATACGTCAAGATTCCCATCCCCTTCTTCTTAGGAATTCCCATATCTGGGAGCAAGTTTCCTCGAGAAAGCCACCATCGTCTTTTCAAGGAATTTCTTCGCATAATACCTGAATGTCGAGCCGTGGAAGTGGCTTATATTCACGGAACCCACTGAATAATTACAGTTTTCACTTTCCATACTGAACTGTGGCTAAACACCTGGTTAGTAACTTCGCACACAACTACCAACTGAGTAGTACCCACCAAACAGAACCCCTTTAGCGAATTTTCGAAGAAAATGAAGCTATTGCAATGGCTTCAAAATTTTTATAATGCAAATTTTTGACAATTTTCTTCATGGAAATCCGTTTTAGACCATTCTAAAACGATCCTTGAAATTTAACACTTTTTCATATATATACATTCTTATGTCACTCCAGACGATATCAGCCCGTGGGATCGAGATAAAAAATCCAAAAAAATTTTAAATTGTCAATAATATCAAAAGTAAGGATGAGTTCGTTGGCCAGAATTTTTGGAGTACTCTAAGGGGTCAAATTTTGAAAATTTAGTTTCAAAAATCGCTAAAAAATGTGTTTTTTGATGTTTTTGGTGTGAAATACCATCCTAAACATAGGGACATATGGTATATTCGGAATCAGCGTAAAATTTCTTATACGAATCACCCACAAAATCGGTCAAAATTATTCTTTGAAAATTCGCTCACCAACTCATGCTGTATGAATGGAACTTTTTGTTCTCTTGGAGGGTATAAACAATAGTTAGTTGTTCATAGAATGAAGTTGAGTATATTGTCGCCGAACCAATTTTCGGGATCTGATGAAATGCAGAGTTTGCAACTTAGAATACATCAAATCTATATCTACGTATACACCCACACACGAAACTAATTATATCTGTGTGCTCTGCAAAACGTCTGGGTAATAATTTATATTTTCAGGTTTATGGGTTTTGGGATTTTGGGACAGAAAACATTATCCTAAATTAATCATATATTCAGTGGAATCCTCTTAATATAATTGCTATGAGACTGATGACCAAATTATAATAAATTATATTTTTCTAGCTTTGGTGCTAATGGCTAAAATTTACGTGGACCTAAAAAGTTGTCATCAATCTATCGATATTTCACGGCTGTTTGCAGTTACGGGAAATATTGCCACTTTATCAGTGTTTTTACATAATGGACTCCCACTTTTATTTTTATCTCACATCATCCAAACGATAGGATCCAAGACCCTTCCATAATTGACAATCCTACTGATTCTCCAACTGTTGTAATCATTACTATAATTGTATCGTTAATTATTCCTAAAGATGTCTGCTCTTCAAAATCTTACGATGGTTACACCGCATTCTACTCCATTTCATTTCAGAGCCGCGACGCGGAGGATGTAAATATCTCGATGTTTCAGGCAGTTGAACTTCCCAACAACGCGACCTACTGCTAGCAATAAACATATGTGCGAGCATTAAGGACAGCTGCCATCATGAGAGTCGTTGAGAGAAGAAGCAATTCTTCGGACGGCAGGAGCAACTGTAGGTCGTTAGTCGACAACGATGGGAGCTTTGGGACCACTCAGCCTCCCGCTTATTGTAAGCCCAGGGACGGTCCGTCCTCGCTTTTCTCGGCGACATAACCTCGAACGAAGCTCGTTAACCATGATATTCACGGCGAACAAGAGATCATATTTATGATCCCGTTTAAGTAAACCAATCTTTAAAGAAGCACAATATATGTATAATAATTAAATAAATTCCATTCATGCAGCATGAGTTGATGAGCGAATTTTAAAAGAATGTTTTTAACCGATTTCGTGTTTGATTCTCATAGGAAATTTCACGCTGATTCCGAAAATACCATAGGTATATATGTTCCTATGCTTGGGATGGTAATATACACCGAAAACCTAAAAAAACGCGTTGTTTAGCGGTTTTTTACTCTAAATTTTCAAAATTTGAACCCTTGGAGTACTAGAAGAATTTTGGCCAACGAACTCATCCTTTCATTTGATACTATTGACATTTTGAAATTGTTTCAGGTCTTAAGCTCAATTCCTCGGTCAGATATCGTCTAGAATGACACATATATAAATAAATATATAAATGTATAAATAAATATATAAATAATATATATACAAATAATAAAAAGTGTTAAATTCCAGGAATCGTTTTAGAATGGTCTGAAACGGATTTCCATGGAAAAAAAATTCCAAAATTTTCATTATTTAAAACATGGAAATATGAATCCACACCACCATACACCGTGGGATGAAGGAGTTTTCTTTGCCACCCAAAATAGCACCTAGGTTTACCACCTATTAGTACCTACTAGCCTCGTTTTAAAACGTGCATTAATTTACAAAAATGGCATTTGCTACAACTGGCGTATTATACAATAGGAACTGATATTATATTTTGTTGTTGAGCTATTTACAATTTTCTTGTTCTTGATGATTAGTTGACAACAAATCATTATAGCCAAGCTGATTTCCAGACCGTAAGTATAATATATAGCACGGATAGTTTCAAAATCAACCTTCTCCCACCTTCTCATGGAACTTTTCTATGTGGTTAAAAAAAAAAAAAAAAAAAAAAATGGCGCGAAGCTTCACCTACTTTACTATCTTGCACTTATATAGAAATCATGCCTCTAGATTGTAACCACATTTTGGCTAGGTTTCTTTTGAACACAAAAATATGAACAAAGCTTCCTCTACCTTGGTATAATATGCATTATTCAGAAGCTAAACGCTTAGCCATAATACTTAGAGGGACTTGAGTATTAGAAGGACTTTTGGCATTCCAATTTAACAAAATTGAAAGCTCTGTGGGAAAGTTCATTTTATGGAGAACCCTCCTCCATCTGAGAATGCCCGACCTAAGATCGAGAAGTCAAGATATCGACTTCCCGGGTATCAAGTGGCGACACTAAATCAGATAAAGATTGTCTAGTTCAACGACACGTACGGAGTTCGAGGAAGATGATGAATCAGAAAAGATTATATATGGCACTCTATCTTCTATTCAGCCTAGGAGAATACTAGAGGTATTGAGTTTGAGTCATTTTATTGGTCAATCGTTATTTGACCGAATGTCAATGAAATGAATACAGTGCTGTGGTCCGAATCACTTGCAATATTCTATGTTCGTTCGCTTCTATACCTTCCTACTATAACCACCTGCTGTTGGTGGAGGAGTGAGGATGATTTATACTATTGAAATTCAACCAATGTCATAGTAATAAGTATACGAAGCTACTCGGAATTTTGAGTCGTATTTAGTTTTCCAATCCTTATGTCGCAGAGTTGCGAATATTTCACCCAGTTAGTTATTTTACTTTTACAATATTCAACAGGTGATCGCCGGTGGTGACAGGGATTGTGTTTGTCGTAATAAAAAATGCTGCAGCATTTACAACAGTTTATGCTGTTTATACAGCAACACAACAGTTTATTATTTTCTGTATAGATCGCCCATCTGCAAAGATCCTATTGACATAAAATTCCCACCTACCGCGAGGTTCACAATCATCTCTTGGCGACAATGAGTAGGTACCTTCTTGTAATTATTATTATCGGAGAGTTGTATCATTCATTCTTAATGAAATTCAGTAACAAACTAAAGAAGCTTCTCACGGTAAACAACAATTTCGTTCGGTGGAATCGAAAGAAAGTTGCATGTGAACAGCTGATATTTGAACGGAGATTTGCCTACTCGGGAAGAATTGCGATTCACACTCGTGTTTCTGCTCTTTTTTCGTTCAACTCTAAGTTCTTTCAGGGAGCGAACGGTTGGTCCTAAAATGCTCCGCGAGGTCTCATCCGACGCTAAAAATTGTGTTCTGTTCGAAATTGAAGGAAAAAATATACCTTCCTAGTTGAAATTTTCGAGCTAGGGCGTTTTAAAAATGTCATCCCCTATTTTCTACCTCTTAGAGAAGACTGACGGTAACGCCAAGCTTCGCGGCACAACTAGACCCCGAATGGGGCCGGTATACCAAATTTCATTAATTTTGGTCCATGGTAACTAAAGAAAGTGCCGCGTGCGGCGTACGGCATACATCGATTTTTGGATTCTACGTATCTTGAAACGTAAAACCTCAAATTTTGAGGGGGTTACAATTTTTTTTTTCGTGCTCGATTCCAAAGGTTCATTATTGAAAATAAAAAACCAAAACATTCATTCATGCTAGAAACGCGAAACTGACTAGGCATTCCTAGAAAGTATAGATAGAAAGATAGAAATCATAGGTAGTTTGTGGATATATTCAATACCTTATGAACGACTTATACCACCGATAACTATGAAGAGGATCGTAAATGCTTTTTTTGGGAAATTAATCGTGAGAGAACGATTTTTGAGCACAAATCACAGAACTTTATGTGATTCGCATGTGATTATATGCATATTCACTTAAGAAAACGCCTCTCATTATTATTTGAGAAGCTAAAATGCAAAACCGTCTACCTGAATGCTTCATTTTTTTCATAAATGAAATTTATGCCGTTTGTTACTTCGGTGTTAGGCCTTATATAATCCAATAATAAGGTGACGCCCAAATCCACTTCTCTTCCATTCGAAAAGCGATCCGTTAATTACAGTTTGAAGCCAACCGAACTTCACCCACCGTTTGGTTCGATGCGGCATCAACTTCATCCAATTCACCGATGAGATCACTCGCCGAAACAAAATGTTTAATAGCACTCACTTCAGATTCCACCCAGAAAATTAATTTCAATAACTTCCCTCCGAAAATTTGTTTCACTGTTTCCTCACGACCAAGGATCATAATTTGATTTGTAGCACATACCCAAAAAAATGCCGGGTTTTCGCTAATTGAAAAAATATCACATCTGGAAAATTTGTTGAGCCAATGAAATAAAATTGCATCAATTTCCATTGAGAACATTTTCAAAAATTTGCGGAATTGAAATTTTGAAGCTGTTGCAACAGCTTAATCTTCGTAGGAAATTCTCTAGAACGAGGACACTGTTGGAAAGGGCGTTAAATACTAACCCTTCCCTTGTATCGTGGTAAAAGTGGTTAGTTTACCATGCTTCATTATTCTACTTTGCAAATGAATTTCAGCACCAGGGGTAACCGAAGTTAACCGTGCGTTGTGATACTCGATCGTGTTGATGCACGGGGTAGGTATTCTCTCTGAAATTGTCATCTCCAGTCTCCACACGGCCCCATGACCCGAAATAATATCCGCTGTGTTTAATTGTGTGGTTAACTTGCCGCAAGTTCGCTGGAGTCAAGTGAGGATGTTTGGGAGGGGATGGTTGAGATGGAGGATGCCCCAACTAAACCGATTACAAGTTAACTTGGAGAGAAGTTGAATCGAACATGGAAGGAGGGCGAAGCCACCTGTACAAGTCAGAAGCTCAAGTCACTTTAGATTCCATTAGCTTGCTGATTAGTTGATCTTACTTCAAATCAATCAGATCAATGATAGTATACAAGAAAGTCGATATAAAAAGTAGGTACTCTGCCCAGTGAAAATGGCACATGACTTCCTCGCGTCCTAGAAAATTGTGTTAGATCAAAACTCTTGTTCGTGTCGATGTTTCTCAGTTTAGAAAAATGTCAACATAATTGTGAACAAGATTTACGTTAGTGCATATGGGTAGAGCGTAGGTGGTACCGTTGATTCAATAATTATGAAATTCATATGGACGCTCAAGGGCCCCTAATACCCGCTGAAAATTTGAACAAAGTCGGATTACAACTCTGGAAGATATGGCTGTAATAAGGAAATGTGGACAGACACACACGGAACCAAATTTGTTCAGAAAGCTCTGAAAAATTAAATGCGAGTGGACATTTAAATTTGGAGAAAAATGTTTCAAAATGTTTTTCAATTTTCGATTTTTTTCACAGGGAAAACAAACCTTAAGCTACCTACTGTAGACTCGGAACCAAATAAACTCAACTTTTATACCTACCTATCTGTGAACAGCCGAGGGAAGGTTGATGAGGAGTGACTCTGACTTCCAGGAATCCATCAGTCGTCTCAACAGCAGAAAAGCTCACATAGAATTCTCTAATCCAGTATTAATTTTCAAAACGGTCGATTCACAAAGCTGTGGAAACCGATTTCATTTCAAATAACGGAAACGACGTAGATGAAGAAAACCTCTTAAAGATATATTTAATGAGTTAAATTAGATAACTATTGATTTTGATGTTAGGTTTTAATTAGGGGAGTGAGGGACTTACTTCTTCCTCGAATTCAATGACTTGAATAAGAAGTTAAGGAATAAGTTGATATTTTTCCAAACTGACAAACATAACACGATTTTGCCCTCGTTATGTTGATATTGAAATTACTGCAAGAATTGAGCACATTGATGAATTTACTGATCGAATGAAGCATAAAACCTTTCATTCTGAACAGGCCACGAGGGAATCATATCGAATTGGAATTCATCTAACCCACTTCATCTGTAAGATCGATGGCAACCGTAACAACATTATAATTATGTAATACAAGCAAACCTCACCTCTCTGGGGGCGGGGAAAGATACTACGTACGTAACAGTCACGTCATAGCTAATTGCACCATACAATCGCTACAAAACATTTCTTGGATTTTCGCACTCCATTGTGTTCAGAAGCCACCTTGCGCATGAGTACTATATGATTTAAAAGCATATTCTTGAAAAATCAAAGGGTTATGTAGCAGAGCAGGAATCACCAGAAAGGTATATATCATGTAAATCATTGATAGAATAAGGTTTTGTCATATACGCCCTTTCGGACATTTGCCGACCTCGTACCATGTGATTGGCAATCAAATGAGAGACCAATGTTTCAGTTAGTAAAGGTGGGTTTTC
>JAEMON010000002.1:12244011-12254732 GCA_030264115.1 Lygus lineolaris | reverse complement strand
AAAACCCACCTTAATGGAATTCACTATGATGATTTCAATAACAGATTTTGCTTCCGAGTTCACCGAAGGTAGCGGAAGCTTTGTTTTTACTTCGAAAATCGAATAAATGTATGTTCTCCAAAATTGAAATTTCGTCTCGCATTTTATGTTTCAGAGCTTCCTGAACGAAGTTGGTTCCGTGTCTCTCTGTCTGTCCACATTTCCTTGTTACAGAGTATTCTTCCAGTAATCTTCCAGAGTTTTAATCCGATTTTTTTCAAATTTTAAGGGATCTTGCGGGTAGGGGAGCCCATATGAATTTCATAATGATTGAATCAACGGTACGCTCCACGCACGCGCTAACCTAAATTTCGTAAACGATTATGTAGACATTTGTCTGAGAAACATCAACACGATCGAGAGTTTTGAACTCTCAATTTTTTATTTTAAATTTATGTTGTCATTTTGTCTAAGCCGATAAACATTAACACGATCAAGAGTTTTGAACTTGCGAGGAAGCTATGTGTCATTTTCACTTGGCAGAGTATTTTATGATCGCGTTTTTACTTAAAAAAAGAAACATCATAAATCCAAGATCATCTGATTTCATCTGTCCACTCCAGTATCGCAATCGACATCACATTAACCATTAGTAATAATATTATTGAGTATGCTATTTTTAATTTATTGGGTTTCTGATAAATAACTAAAATCTCGTAAGAGAATCTCCGAGTGAATTATGAACACCACGGAGAATTATTGAACAACTTTTCCGACCCTGAAAAGGCGTTCGGAAAATGGCACAGAGTTTTCCTGTTTCCGCGAGATAGACGCGGTTTAAAACCCGGGTTTCTCCACAGCAAACCTCAGGCCATGTTTTCCCCGGAAACTCCGGAAATTGCGGTGGCCTTGTGGGGTTTCTGGGCCGAGTGTTCTAGATTGGAACACCCTTCTGATGCCTTTCACGGTGGATATGTGTCGATAGAACAGGTTGCTACCTGCCTACGTATGTAGACAAATAGGTACGATTCGTATGTTTAGAGACTCTCTGGTCGTTGGAAGGCGGAAATATGTTTTATACATGGGGCTTTCTTTCACCATGGTGGTTGGGGAGGCTTAAAGAAGAGCTTACGAGGTGAAAACGGGTTTTCGAATCGTTACTGACACGAATGAACGAACGACTTTTTCCATAATCTATTCTTGTGAAAAAGAAAAGGGATCCATTTTTATGGATGTCAAGGTTTACTCAATTGACTGCCGAGTGCAGAATTTCACGTTCATTTTTGACACATAAACAATAGTATGAACTTCTGGTAAGTAAATCTGGCTTGAAGGAAGATTATAGTCACATTATACTCGTACCACCGCCGTCAACGAACATGAGCGAACAAGCTAGAAGTATCCTACTAATATTAGTGGAGAATAAGAAAATTCAGGCTATGGCCAATTCGGTAATTTGTCATTCCTATCGATTGTGATTGTCGATCTGCATCGAAATTCTTCAAACTGTTACCTGCTTTAAATGAGGTTATGATGGTATTCTAACCTTGCAATTGTCTCGTTCTCCTCTGATATCCTCTAATACCCTCCTCTTCCTGGTTTTCTCATGTTTATAGATGGTGGTGAGATGCTCACACTGTAATCTGTTCTTCACTGAAGACGGTGATAAAGTGACCAAAAGCTCAGCGGGCACGTATGCATTAAAACCACACCATTTCTTGCTACCTACACAATTGTCTTTAGAAGAATTTATGCATGGATACTGAAGAGTCTGGAATCCTCTGTTCTACTTCTACTCTTTAATAGACACAACTACTTTCTGTCTATATGGTTGAAGTTGTTGATCGCTGCGTGTTTGTAATCAACAAGCTTAATTAAGCATCCAAGATGTAATCATGCACAGTGATTACGTTACTCTAGCTGGTTACATTTCATTTTGATCATTCTAGCACACCAAACCACACCAATGGAACCACTAGAATGTCTAGAGTGCAATGAAGCTGTCAGGAACGAATAGCAATCGTAATCACTATGGTTTGTAGATGGTTAATTTCGTTATACTAGTTGGCTCCACGTCATTTTGGAGATTCTAGTGTTTTTATTGGAACGGCAAAGCGGGGATTGATTGAGCTCCTCAAACCCTCATGACTCAACTAATTTCAATCAGTAATGACGTTTGAGGTTTGCCCCACATTTATTGGAAGTAACAAACGTAGGTATACTCACTTGACCACTGGGTCACACCCATTGGCAGTCCCCACAGTTCTACTAGGCAAGTTCTTGATTTTCATGAGCGTGATTAGGAGTTTTTCGCACCCCGGCTCGTACCTGCAAGAAAAAAATTTCCCAGTGAAGACTTATTAAACAATTTTTTAAAAAACAATTTTAAATGCTTTTCAGCCATTCTTTAACGATATTGGAACTAACAAACGAATTTACCACATGTTACCATACTTGAATCGGTTGTTATAAATATACTGGCCGGTTAACATTTCATCATCCTAGGGGCGGGATTTTTAGACAGTCCTCGAGTTTCAAGGAGTTAAATCTTGCCCTAGGAATCTGTGATAACCTTACCAGGATCTTGCAAGATTTTGCGGTGTAAACTGTATGGCATTATTCGTTTTGAAGATCTTCTTCCACCAACATTTATAGTTCAAACCGATGAAAGAAACGGGATAGATCAGTAGTTACCTTAGATAAAACCAAACTCGTCCCAAATGGCCTTCGGGGTAATGTAGCTCATCTTCGAGCTCGCTGGGATTTCTATAGAGGGAAGGGTCCAGTCCGCCTAAACCACCGTAGCCACCACCTGAAACACCAAGGATGAAAATGTATTAAAAAGGGATGGATAATCGTGGACCCGTAGAGCAAATCAGTAGCAGTGTCACAGCAAAGTTGATTTACCAATATTGTTCTTTCTCAGTCTATTCTGCTACTGAAAATACAGTAGCGATCTCTTCAGCATGGCTCAAAGGCTAGGCGACAGAGTAAACATTACACCTCCGTCACAATAAGCACCACCAGCAGGTAGTTGGATTCCACTAAAAATAATGTATAAAAAATATCTTCCTGCTGGAGTTTTTCCTACTTGTTGCTATATTGTTAAAGCTATTGGTGTTATATTCCAATTTTATCATATTTATTACCAGTAGCCGGATTTTTTATACACTATTTTTAGTGGAATCCAACAACCTGCTGGTGGTGCTTATTGTGACGGAGGTGTAATGTTTACAATGTAGCCTAGCCTTTGAGCCCTGATGAAGGTATTATAATATATCGAAAGCTCGGCGAAGAAGGTGAACTTTTTTCAGTGGACCCCATTCCCGATCCTCGTTGAAAATCTCTTCAGCCTGATGATGATGTCTATACATCGAAAGCACTCGCCACTTGCCTACTCAGCTTGGTAGCACGGATTCTTCCAAAACATGCAATATCAATAATCAATTTATTGGACTAGTCAGTACATGATAGGACCAACCTTACACCTTCATATCTTTTTGTAGGTCATGATGCTGATAGTTTTTCAAAATTCATATTAGATCACTGAGGCCATTCCTGTTTCAAACTCGTTATGTGATCAGGTATTATAGCATGATAATGATATTTCATTTCGCAGCAACGAAGCAGGTATGTGGACTATTCGTCCGACTGATTCAGTAGTTATAAAAATATAGATATTTTTATTTTCACCGTGAACATGAATAAAAATGGTCAAGGGGTGGAATATTAGGTTCCTCTCCACTATAGCTTCAATGCGATTCAAACGAAAGAAGGAAAAAAAAACGTTTTAACTGTGGAAACGCGCAGAAAAATACACGAGTTTATGCTCAACGTATTGTGATGAGTGGATTTAATAGATATCACGCTCAAAACTAGGCCACAATTTATATATTACCGTAGGATGGTGAACTGACGTTATTTGTCCTGCCCTCAGTTCTAATTAGCAGTGGTTTATTTTGGGGTTTTGTGGGTTATTTATTTACTGAGCTAATCTGATAGGCAGAACAACCACGCATATCCACACTCTTCCTGAATTGTGACAATGAAACCTATCTTAAAATTCAACTATGTAACCTTCTTGCACCTTCTCTTGTGGCCTCCTTGACTATAGGTTAAATACAGTTAATCAAGAAGGAGTCGTGTCATAAGTCTGGAAGAGTGTGGATATCGAGTGGTTGTTCTGGCTATCAGATCAGCTCAGTAAATAAATAACCCAAAGAACCCCAAAATGCATATATTTCAGCCAGCCAGCATTCCGTCTTTCTGTTATTACTATTTTCTTAGGATATAACTTTAAAGTACCTATACTTGTGAATACAAATGTTGTTTTGAATTCCTTTCCCCGTGTTGATACGCTTCAAAATAAACATCAAAGGAAGGATTAAACACGTGAAAGCGGAGGACTTCTGTAGGAGTTCGTTATTCTCATTTTCAGTCGACAAACATTGTTACCACACAGAGAAGTTATGAAAAACGACTTCTAAAGGTATGTGGCGATTGGTTGTGACGAGTTTTGGAACACTCTCATTATTCGTTCAAAGAATCGGCATCGCTTATTCGGTTCGACTTAAAATTAATTAAAAACTATATAATTAAACTATATTAATTAAAAACTATACCAACTTTTGCAAAATAAATTGAAGCTTCCTATAATTGAATTCAACCTTCCGCAAACGGAATACAACCTTTCGCAGAATCAATTAAACTTTTTACCAATTGAATTAAACTCTGTGAAAATTACAATGATTAAACAAACATTTCCATTAGAATTAATTCAGATTACGATGGTACAAAAGATTAAATTCAGAATGCGAATGCTGTATCCAGATCGATTTAACGCTAGTAGGTGAGAAGCGTGTAGAGAAATGCTCATCAGCTGCAGGCAAAATGATTTTCGTTACTATCCTTTTTTTCTGTATTTGTAATCGACAATAAATAATTTTTTATTTTGACTCCTATTTTAAATCCTCCTTTTTGTCTTTGTTATTGAATCTTGCAAAATTATTTAAGACTTTTTAGGAGTTGTTGTTTGAAGTTGGACTTTTAACCTCTATATAATTATAAATATTTCGGCGTCAATACTTCGTCAATGAATCAGCATCTGCTTCCTATTCCAGATCCGGTTCCGAATTCTATCAACAGAACTCGCAACCAGCAGCGACCTCATCAGCCGAAATATCAAATCACGTTCCATCCTGACGACATCATGCGGACGCCCAATCTCGCCTTTCAACATTCACCAAGTTCTGATGTTCTCCAGATGATTTGCTAAATTCAGTGATATTTGACATCCTTTGCCTATCAGAGCAATAAAAATAGTAGCTGCATGTCCAGTAATTATTATCCACTACAATCTTTCTCCAATCTTCTTGATCGAGGTATGGGGAGGCTGTGTCGCATCGAGACTGAAAAAACTTGACATTTTGCAGAAAGGTTTGTTGAAGGTCTTGTTGGGAAGGCATCGTAGATTCCCGTCATCAGATTTGAACGATGAAGCTAAGGTTTTTACACTAAAACAATTGTTTGCCAAAGGATTGCTGCTGTATTTTCATAAGCATCCGTCCCTGGTCGATATCATTACCGCACGAGGTTGGCGGATGCGGGCTTTGCTCTTAATCCCCAACCGCGTATTGCCATGTTCACTCGAAGTCCACTCAATGTCCTTCACATGCTGCATAGGAACTTGCCTGCCTTGATGAAATATCCCTCTTCTTTCAAGAGGTCCCAACACAAGAAGCAAATCATGACCTGGCTTTTGAGGGAGGGGAGATCCAATATATTGTCGCATGTTACCAGTGTCTATTATAATCGGTAATAAGCCATAACGCTGTTATATTTACAACATTTCAGGTTGATACGTACATATTAAATTATATCAATTTCCTTTTTTCATTTGAATCTATATAAGGGTAGCCAATTTACATACCTACGAGAAGTGCGGAATTAAAGCTCTGTTCTGACAATATCAATTTAAATGATTAACTGGTGTTAATCTAATTAACCTAGTGCCAGTATTCTAGTAGGCTTGAGACTCATGCTCAACAACACAGGCTTTCACAGAAAAACACTCATTAAATGTGCAGGAGCACGTAAGTCTAGTGAAAGAAGCACACAAAAAAGCAAAAGGGATCCGAACCGAGGGAGAAAAAGAATTGTTAAGGGAAACCATGGAAAAGTTCCCACCAGAAAGGAGGAGAGCAATAAACAGATCAGTCTCAGAACTCTCCAAATGTAAATCTTCTGGCTGGCTGTCGACTATTCCATACAAAAAGCATGGATTCGATCTTTCTCCACTCGAGTTCCGAGATGCATTGACAGTCCGGTATAAAAGATCATCTGAGGAAATGCCTACCACCTGCGATGGCTGTGGAGAGAGCTTCACCCTGGAACATGCCCTGGGTTGCAAAACGGGAGGATTGATCACCAGGTGACACAACGAGATCAGGGATGTTCTAGGGGAAATGATGACGGAGGCAAGGGCAACTGCCGAAAGGAGCCCGTCATTTTAGAAGCAAATGACGTATCTCCAGCTCTGAAGGGGGATCTTCAATGCCGGGGAGTGTGGGAGCCACAGAGGGAGGCGTTATTTGATGTTCGTGTCACAGACACAGACGCTCCCTCCTATGGTTCTCGCACTGTAGCAGCAGTTCTGATCGCCGCGGAAGAAGAGGAAAAAAGGAAGTATCTGACTGCATGTGAACAAAGACACTCTTCGTTTACGCCATTGGTGTGTTCGGTTGACAGACTTTTCGCCCCCCAAATGTCCAGCTCTGTAAAAGTATTATCGGAAAGGCTGGCAGATAAATGGATGAGACCGCAAAGTCTTGTGCGAAGGTGGGTAAGAGCCAGACTGGCATTCGCTATAGTAAGAGCAACCAGCATGTGTATTTGAGGGTCAAGAAGGAAGTGGAGGTACGTGGAAGACCTCTTGGGATTCGGGGATGGGGCGGCACTTGGTCTGGGAAGGGATTGGCGTTGAGGTGAAGGCCCGAGGAGGGCCCAGGTGTGAATGGTGTCCTGGTGAACAGTCCGAGGACTTATCTGCCCGTCCTTCACTCATTCCCCCAACAACACGGGCATTGCCTACAGTTGAGCATTATTATTCAAAACTAACCTATGGTACAGATTTATTTATTTTTTCAAATGTATTTTCTTTTTTGTCTTGTTACCATACATACCAGTTGTATATTATTTTCATTATTCATTCAATAAACAACATTCATTCTTTATAATAATTATAATTCCGCATAAGGGAATATTTTGTGGACACAAACGTCTGAACAGATTTCGACGAGGATGGTCTCAAAATGATCAGCAAGTTCCAAGTTAGCATCATTGGTACGTTAAAATTACCGAGAGCTCCTCCTTCATCCTGAAATCAGCCTTTCTTAGTGCGTAAAGAGACGTAAACGAGTTCTTAACGAAAGAAAGGTCGTGCAGTTACATAAACTTTCCTGAACGGATTCGGACGTGAAGGAATCCGGCGAAAAAAGCTGTTGGTGACGATTTCAACCATATTAGAACGATTTCTGTGGACTGAGCCGTTCAGATTCTATAGAATTTATATATAAATCGGAATAGATCGTTGACATTCCGTATTCAAATCGCGTATTAGGTTCCGTTGATTGCCAAGTACAATATTAAGGCTAAAATAACCATGTTTGCATTGTTATAGTTGAAAAGTGATAATGAATATGAAACGGTCTATCTTTGGTTGAACTGATTATGATGGGGTCCTTTGCTACTAGGTATCAATTTATTATTACCTATCTTCCGAAGGTAGGTAGGTCCTAGCCCTCTACGGGAACAGGAAAATTAGGAAATAAGATCTGCTGGATGGGAGGCGAAGCTATTACTCTTTATCCATTGCTACACACATGACATTTGCTACACAGCCTTTTGGAGACACTTGAAATAAGGTTGAGAGGATATTAGATCAACATTGTCGGAGTTAACGCTAACTTCTCTCCTGTCCTTCCTAGGGTGATGAAATTGGGTACACAATGGGCATTTGTCAATCAGTTACCTATACGTTTACTGGTTTCTCAACATTATTATCTTCAAAACAAATAATGATAAAAATGGGCCTCACCCTAGAGTAGAGAGTATAAGTACAGCCTCACCCTAGAGTAGAGGGTAGAGAGTATAAGCCATCAGTGCCTGAAATTCTTTTCCAGTGGCAACCCCAAGCACGGCCTCACCCTAATCAGCTGAGTTTCCGGCGGGCTACCACCGGACCTTACTTCAGCCTCTGCGGGACTACTGATAATGAATTCACTCATTTTTGTATTTTTCCTTTCAACCGAACGCCATCGGACTAGATTGAAGCCCCAACAGGGGTTTTTAGTTTAGGTTTAGTATAAAAATATATATACAAAACACCTAATGAAACCTGCTCCCTTTACTTGTATATAAATTGAAATCCTATAATCTTGTCAATTTTTTCTCTGTAGACAATTTTCATTTTGTTGGTGTAATCCGATCGGCAAAACGGTTGACAACGTATTCACAGATTTCTCTTACGGTTCATCCACTGGAAGGAGTTTCCGAAAAGTTGTATCTGAGACGAGTTGAATATGTGAAAATGAGGCCATTTGATATGGTGATTCGGTCTGATGCTTATCATATCAAGCGACGCTGGATTGAATGGGATTCGGAGAGAAGCGAAAAAATCTCTCCCCGACCTTTGAACTGCCAAACAGCTTTGGGTAACAGCGACGTTTTAGAGGACAAAGTGCTAGAAGTTTCCACCAATGGCTTCGGGAAAAGTGGCTGAGTGCTTTGCTTTTGAACGCCTAACCGATTTCTTTGAACGAATTCCTGGAACAGAAACTTTTTAATTTATCAACAAATTTATCGCTTATAAATCCTTTGTCGCGCTTGAGTCGTACTGTACTCTCGCTTATTGAATGGATAAAAACAAAACACCTTCAAAAGCAGAACCACTGCTGAATTGTAAACCTGGAATAGTCAAATTGAATAAATTCGCGCTAATTTTCAGATGAAGGTACTCTGGAGTAAATGGAAGTTTGGGACATATGAAACCCATATACCCATACAGGTACTTAGGTACCAGAATGGAGAAAGAATCATGTGGGTTTCATTAAGGTCATATATTTATATATATGATAAAATCGTAAGATGTCGTGCGTGTCGTGTGTTAAGTTTCGTGTAAAGAATCGTGGAATTTTGCGTTTCTTTTTGCTTCATGCGGCATGAAAACAATATTATAACAATTGGTATCCGTTCGTTCGATACCTTTTCACGGCCACAGAGATCATCTGATAATTATTGATCCGAGTGGGGGAATTTCTTCGGATCATTGTAATGTAGATTTTTTATCATGTATTGTATCATGTTTATGTAGAGTTTTTCACATTCAAGAGGGGAGTTTTGGAGGTGAGGGTGGGGCAAAAATACAGGGTTTTCAGCCTCCTTGATGTCCCCATCTTGATTCGAATTGTGTGAAACTAGAGAAATATCCTAAAATCAGTTGAATATGTATGTCAGACCCTCAAAACGTTAAGGCACGAGGGAAAGTTTTGGGGGAAGGGTGTAGATTGTGGGTTTTACGAGTGTAACGTCCCCATAAATTATCTAAACTGTATAAAACTTGGGCATATCTAAGTATAAGCCAAGAATGAACGTGAAGGCCCTTGAGACGTTGAGTTGGAGGTGGAATTTTAGGTGCTTGCTTGATTGATTCTTCCTACCCCAGCTAACCTAGCTAGTGGCTACCCACAGGTTTTTTTTCCAGAAAATGTTGAGTAAATGCGACTGTAATGTACGAAAATTTCTGATTGTTTTTTAGTCATTTAAAACTTGGTTGATAGCGAGGCGTTGTGCGGACCTGGCTCCATCTTCACCATTCCAGGCGGGAAAATATGAAATAGAATGAAACCACCGTTTTTATAGAAACTATACATGGTCTTCTTGCTTCTTTTTCCATGAGACAAGAAACCTTTTGGAAACCATTGTAGTCGTTCAAGCGTGATTTAATGCAAATTAACAGACACATTTTCGATAACATGTTACTTAATAAAGATGTTTGTTTATGACTACCTTCAATACCTTTCAGTACCTTTTCAATCCGATTCCACACAACCCTTGAAAAATAGCTGGTTTTCAATCTATGACAAGCCACTGCCCATCATCTATTTATTCTCTGGACAAGCCGTTGAATAAAAGGAAACTTCAGGAAGAGTGAATGGTCGGATGTATAAACCTAATTAGTTTACCAACGCTCTTCACCAAATTATCTATCAAAAGGAACAATACAATGAACGAAACCACTCAAGATGATTGGCTTCAGTATTTTACTTATTCTATGATTGTTTGGCACAAAGTCCACGTATTTATCATTATACACACAGCTATACAGAGTGTCCCGCGCTATTATTTATACCACCCACTTATTTTCCTTAATTCACACCTTAATACACCTTCCTTAATTTACAAGATAGAAAACCCCGCTTAATCGCGTTCTTCATGATTTTGTTTGTAGATTCCATAAATTACATTTTCACAATGAGAACTCCCAATTTTTCATGTCATGTGGTAACTGAATACCTCCACAAATTAAGGTTTTTCAGGTTTTGCACATATTCTGTGGGTAGCTGAGCACGTTTTGGTAGACTCAAAAATGCTAGTGAATGGTTTTTCTGAAAGGAATTTCCTGTAGAATCCGAATCTGTAATAAAACGCTGCAAATTACACAACGGTTTATTATTTTCTGTATA
>JAEMON010000002.1:12187312-12198086 GCA_030264115.1 Lygus lineolaris | reverse complement strand
CCCCCCCCCCCCCCCAAATAAAATTCTAGATCCGCCACTGCCTGTGGCTCCTCCTTGTGTAGGTGAAGAAGCAAACTTCCGTTAAAAGGGCAAGGGTAGAAGGGTAGTTTGATCATTCGAAATGTAGCTGGACAATTACCATTCTTCACCAGTGGCTTCGTATACAGATTAAACAACTAAGTTGGAACAAACTTCACGAAACGGGTTTACATGATTTCCAACAAAAAGTGTCTCTGAAAGTTTTTTCAACCCCTTTGTTTTCGTGTTTTATCACATTCAAGATTTTGTTTTTCCTTCAACCTTACATCACTCAAACAGCCACAACTACCTCAACTTCCAGTGTGAAATTAAAACTAAATATACCATTAGAAAGAGCTGTAAATTTCCTATAAGAAAGGCCTCCTATCTTCGAAAGTTGTTGATTTTCGAGGCTCAAAAATCAACCAAAACTTCACATTTTCCAAAGTAAATAATTTGAGAAAATGCAAAAAACACTCATACGCAGCAAAAAAAATGAGTAGGTGCTGTTAATATGTCCAACAAATGCACTATTTTGTCTGATAATCTATTTTTCATCAGTAGAAATTAATAAAAAGTGTGACCATCCGATTAAGCATGAAAAATTACTTAGAAAACCATAGTACTTACTCAACTCCTCCACCCATGAAAACCTTATCTAAATCGAATAACCTACCGACCTACCAGGAAAAAAAGTTGAATGATTCTTTTATTGGAAGAAATCGGTAGAAAAACGTAAGAAATGAAATACCGAACTGAGATAGGTAATATGTCTTGTTTTAAATTTTCTTTTCTTTAAAATAATGGGCGAGCAGATGCGAAACAAGCTTTACTAATTTTGATTTTTGTAAAAATATTGAACAACTGGATGAGATACAAATACATCACATTTTATCTATCTTGAAAACCCCACGTTGCTTTGCATTCAAACCCGATTTTCTCCCTTAATTAGTGTACCGAAATTGAAGAGTAATACACCGTTGAAAATGAGAGCCTAAGAGAGTTTTTCCAGTTGAGTGCCCAGCCCAATAGTATTGGTTTATAAGCGAACAGATGAGTCAAAGAAAAGTCGAATTTCGGGAAATCCTCAAACTTTGGGCTGATTTTGAGTCTTTAAAATCAACTGTTAAAGATAGATAGTAAAATGATGTTATATGAAATTTAACGTTCTTTCCAATTGTTTTTTATTTTAAATTTTACACTGTACATTAACAGAGTTATGCTGTTTTAGAGATGGAAGGTTGAAGGAAAAATCCAAATCTTACAGTTGAAAACACTCATGAAAAAAGGGGTTAAAAAACTGTAAGAGACACTTTCGGTTGAAAATCACCTGTAGAATGGATTCCTGGAGTCCCCACTAGTCCCAACTGTATAGAGCTGTTCCCAGAGTGTGAAGTTGTGATAACTCTTAGGCCCAGTTATCCAGTCAAATATGCTCCAGAAGATAGTAACTAGGAAAATATGACCGCAATTCAAACATTTTTCTCTTACGAAACTATATATAGCTGTTGGCAGGCAGGTATTCCAACTGGGACAATCTCCTACTTGAATCATAGTTGAGTATGAGTAGGTCGGTAGGTATCTTATAGCAGACAATAACGATGTGTATTAACAAATTATGAATCGTAATACTCACTAAACTGGGGACCTTCAACACAGCTCACCAAATCATTGGATTTTCAAGTACATCTTATAAATTACTGTGTTGCCTCAACAATACTACAACACGCGTTGAACTATTAATGATGAGAGTAAAATGTATAAAATGTTAATTTATTGAAAGTGGTTGTCTTCTTCCGAAACATTTCCGAGTTTTTGTCTTTCCGGGAATAAAATAAAGAACTCTACGTAGCGACAGATCATGCGATTTCACCACCTACTTTTCTCGTCGAACTTGAGCGTGATGGAATACAGCGAATGAGACGCTTCTAAGGGTACCAAAACGATTCATGTGGGTTGAGCCGATTTCATTCATGGGAATCGATAGTTGAAATGTCGTGTACGAAAATTCGTAATAGCTTCCGTTGATTGTCAAGCATGATGTTTGTAGTATTGTGTACTTACTAGCAATGAATTAAGTTTGTCTACACGATCTCAGTGAACTCCAAATCATTGTGTGTATTTTGCAAAATTGAAATACAAAAGTAAAGTCAACGTATCCAAGGCAACTACCTCTTTAACACGTCAGCGATTATTACCATAGCTACTGTAGGTAGGTTGGTCAGTGCCTACAGACGATGCTACAATGTTGATCGTTACAATCGCATGTTTGCATTGTTGAATGCAAATAGATACGAGTATTATAACTCGAGCTTTAGGCGAACCGATTTTGACACGGTTGTTTTGTGCTATTCCCTTCGCTTTATCTGGCTATCTAAGGTTTGCTAGTAACCCATAATTAGTCAGGTATACATATAATAGAGAAACTGAACTAGTATAGTACCTATATCCATATACGTACCTAGTGCTAGTAAAACCTTGATTTGGTCTCCTTATTTATTTATTACATATGTATAGCTCTATGAGGTCGATATTGCGAAAGCGTTAAGCACAATGTGGTTGATTAAATCATCAACCTATAGAAACGCCCAAATCTTCTACCTCAAACCCGATCATCCTCGTTTTAACAAAACTCATTTTGGGTTTTAAACAAATTTAAAAAAACACCACAATTTGAGTGTTTGAATTTTGCACACCTTTTTCTGTTTTTTTTGTTTCATAACAAATGTACTCGTATCTAGGAAATCGCAGTGATTCGAGAATTCCTTGTTGTTACCCACGTCCCATGTCCCCGCATAATCCACGTCTTATGCGTGACGCTTCTCCATCCAATCATCCGGAGTTGAAGAATGATTAGGCCGCCGATTAATTAACTCGTCGATTGTGTATTTTGTTTTAGATTTTGGCTACATAAGAACGACATTCAGCCACTCATTGAGACAGGAACCCGCTGAAAGTTACCCGAAAACATCGAATAACAAAAATAGTTTTGTCGTGAATGACAATATGGTTGTCATTTGTCAACATTGTTGGACCATCAATATTTTACGCGTTGGCACTGTCCTATTACAAAAAGTTAGGGGGATGAATATACGGCCATTTGAAAAATATTCTACGATCCCCTACTGAAATTCTGTGACCATATTTTATACAACTTTTCATCGATCTTCCGTCAGTGGAATGTTATGGATAGAGGATGATTGATATTTTCCGAATCTGATATTTAATGCATTGGAATTTTCCCGAATAAAATGAACTATTTCATGTACAGAAAACAAAACGGGTGCGATGAAGGACGTACCTGTTGATACTCCGCGGATGGGGAAGTTGCCGACTGTAGCGGATTTGAACTGTACACTGAGAACCTTTGGGGGTGAAGACCGAGGGTGGATTCTACCCTCGCGGACACGCGCACCTCCTCCAGGGGTAGGGGGAAGTATAATAAACCCCCCCTCACCCCTCAGCATCACCTCACCGTTGTCTAATTAGCAGAGTTACCTACCCCTGGAAAACTTGTTGGTTGATTTCGCTCGATTGAACACAATTTGTTTCTTTTTTTGTGTGTGGTTTTTTCTACCTCTGAAACAACAACAACGTTATAACGAAGAGTGACATGATAAATGAGTATCGCTGCTGACAAGTTTTTATCTTAACAGTAGGTAGGTGATGACCTCCGGATCTCACCGTTGTAGAAATTGCCCTGAATTTTAAAACAACCCATAAAGGTATAGTAGAAAAAGTGCATCCATCTTTTTTGGTTTCTCCCTCAAAAACGCCATCAAAGCTGGACCATTGGATAGTTGGATGTGACATGGAGTTTTGCTAGAGTATGGGCGTGGCTTCTTCGTGTCTAATAACATGAATTACATCATTTGAATGTATACATAATAAGTCTCATTCGTGCTGCGTAAGTTGATGAAATAATTGTCGAAGAATGATTTTAACCGATTTGGTGTCTGAATCTTATTGGAAATTCCACGCTGATTCCGAATTTACCATATGTTCCTATGTTTAAGATGGTAATTCACACCAAAAACCTCAAAAAACGCGTTTTGTAAAGCGATTTTTGAATCTATTTTGCAAAATTTGAACCCTTGGAGTACCCCAAAAATTCTGGCTAACTCATCCTTTGTTTCGATATTATTGACATTTTGAAATTTTTTCGGATTTTTAGCTCGATCCCTCGGTCAGATATCGTCTGGAATGACACATATATAACTATATACCTGTATAAATATATATATATACATATAACAAAAGTGTTAAATTTCAGGAATTGTTTTGGAATGGTCTGAAATGGATTTCAATGAAGAAAATGTTCAAAAATTTGCATTATTTAAATTTTGAAGCCATTGCAATAGCTTCATTTTCTTCGAAAATTCGCTGAAATGTAATCCAGTGAAGGAGGGCCGTACAAAGATCAGCTCCCAATTACCATCCACGTTTTGGCGAAATCAATCAGCTGGGGGGAATCGATTCCTATCTGAAGGATTTCACGTCCGCGAATGCGCTGCAGCTCCCACTAATCCAAGCCCCATGGAATGCATTGAACGTCATCTAGAGCTTAACCCACCCAGCATCAATCCCAGAAAATTAATCTATATCGGAAGGAAATTGTAAGGTTATCAGTACTAAGGATTTCACGTTTCTTCGCGTGCAGTAGAGAGGTACTGTTAATGCAATCATGATGAGATCAAGTTAAACCCGAGCGAAATATTTAAGAACGCCTTAAGTACTATGAACTAAATCACTCGCGGCGAAGTTGTGGAAACCCAGTTCTATAAAAAGGAACGGGAGCTAATGAAAAAACGTTGTCTATTTCCACGAAAATAATGAGTTACAAAGTTAAATCGATTTCGACGGCTAGGCCACCATCAGTAACAAACAAGAACTTCTTGTTTATTCTGTTCAAGAACTTCTTTTTGAAAAAAACCTTCCTTTCTTTTTTCTTTTTTTTCAAAAATCGCTGAAAAACGCGTTTTTTTAGGTTTTTTGTGTAAATTACTATCTTAAATACCTACCTATTATGTAATTATAAGAAATTGATTTTTGAAGGACTCAACTCATACCTACATCCAGTCGTTTGGTCACACTATTATCCGATCACAACAACAACACCGATCACAGGGAGCTGACCAAGTTAGTGGAACTCCCTATACCTCACTATACCGAAGGTGCAAAAAGTCAAAAACATTATTCTCACTTGCTTTTTACGTTTTAAAGCTTCCTGAACAATTTTAATTCCGGGTCTGTCACTGAATCCCTTGTTCCAGACAAAACAATACTTACTTAGAGTCCGATTTTGGAGACATTTTCAGGGATTGTGCGGGTTAACCCCGAGACGGTCCTCTAAGAATTTCATCGCCATCGGGCCAAACACATATGTCTCAGGAACTGGCGATTTCAATCAAAGTTGGGTTGGTTAGGGGGGTCCATAGTTAAGGTGGAATATGCTTGCCTATGATATTCAACGTAACTGAATTAGTACTAGTTAATGCCCATGGGTGAACGTGTAATTTGTTGCCACGAAGGATAAACTCTGAATCTATTCGACACACTTTCATCGCTTCCTGACTGATGACAGCCACTAGTGCCTACGTCCATGTTATGCAATGGGAGGAAGCTATACTAATGACCCAACTTGGCAGACTTTTTTGTTCGTATGAATTTCATAATATTATATTCCGTTAGTATCTAATAGTGTTGGACTAAAAAACCATGAGTCAAGATCCATCCTATCCTTCACACCAGCAATTTATTTGCGACAGCAGATTCCAAGTGGGAATTGACTCAGAGGGGTGTCCACTTGCGTGACCAGCGTAAGCCGCGACGACTGACCCTGACCCAGTGGACGGAAATTATGTGTTGTAAGTAATGTCGTTGGTGCCACTTGATACCTTCAAATTGAATCAATAATAATGTTGCCTTCAAGAAACCAAAAATGTATATTAAATATTAGGTACTATACTTATTTCTACCTGCATGTAGACAGGATACATGAAATCAATCATCAACAATATTTTATTTAGTTTACGTTGTAAATCTATATTTTTCAGTTTACACCGTGGATATAGTCGTTCGTTTCGTATTTTTGTCATATTCAATTTGGATACTGTCATCCTCCTGAAAATACAATAATTCTTTCATGTAATAAGTAAACATTAAATTATTAAATATTCCCACGAGCAAATTTGGGATTTTTGTTGATAATGTTTAAGAGCGAAATTCTTCGAAAAAATCAGTTTTTGTGATTGGCTCATCATCAACTGCCGTTAATACGGCTGAAGAACAACATAAATATGTCGAAATAAATATTAGGAGTAAGAAAACAGAAATATCATTCATGTTTCATGCATTCAAATTATGGGGTTTATTTCAACTCTAAGGTAAGAAGGTAAAATTAGAGCAAAAGTCAGTCCTACCTCGTCTAAATGAAATATACAATGTTGCATGACATTGAAATAACAGACAAATTCTGATTTTGTGCTATTTTTCAGCATGGCTAATCAACTACGATTTTGGGCATTGGACAATAGTATCATCATCCTTTGCCAACAATAGTATCATTTTCCCCCTCTTAAATGTTTATTATTAACAAATAACACGTAACACATTATCACGTAACATTCACTTACCTCAAAAGATAGAAATATTGTTTAGTCAAAAAACATTTCAATTTCAGTCAAAGTAGATTGAAAAATTATTGAAAATGATCCCAAAATTAAAAAAAAAAATGTCTTTAAATTGTATGAGAGTACACCTCCGTTAAAAATTTCGGCAGTCAGTGCAATATAATGTAAGTTGAATGAAAGTGCAGAGGAAGATTGATGCCAACGAAAAGTGTCGTTTTTGGGACGTCGAATGACTGCCTTGGTGATTCGGTCGCCCCGTTTCGATATTTCAGGAGTTGTTGTTTTGGTGGAAGATGTTCACCACCTGGTTGATAGCAAAAGGGCTCTTGAAGTAGTCATCATGTACCGAAAATATTCTGAAAAAAAAAAAATTAGAAACTAATTTGTTAAAGTACTTAGTCATAATGTACCAAAAATATTCTTAAAAAAATAACAGATTAGGCACTTTATTTGTTGAAAGTAGCATAATTTTATTACACAAATTTTAAAAAATCTACTTAAAAACGCAGCAAATTATTACACAACGGTTTATTATTTTCTGTATAGATCGCCCATCTACAAAGATCCTATTGACATAAAATACCCACCTACCGTGAGGTTCACAATCATCTCTTTGCGACAATGAGTAGTACCTTCTTGTAATTATTCTTATAGGAGAGTTGTATCATTCATTATTAATGGAATTCAGTAACTAAGGAAGCTTCTGAAAGTAAACAACAAACTTGGATCGGCGGAATCGAAAGAAAGTTGCATTTGAAAACAGCTGCTATTTGAACGGAGATTTTGCCTACTCGGGAAGAATTGCGATTCACACTCCTACACACACACTCCCTTAAATCCTTACAGAGAGCGATCGGTTGGTCCTAAAACGCTCCGCAAGGTCTCATTCGACGCTAAAAATTGTGTTCTATTTTAAATCGATGGAAAAATATACCTTCCTACTTGAAATTTTCGACCTAGGGCGTTTTGAAAATTTCATCCCCTATTTTCTAACCTTTGGGGAACACCGACGGTAACGCCAAGCTTCGCGCCACAACTAGACCCCGAATGAGGCCGATGTACCAAATTTCATTAATTTTGGACCATGGTAACTAAGGAAAGTGCCGCGTACGGTGGACGGACGGATTTTTTTTAATTTGATATTTGGTTTCTACGTATCTTGAAACGTAAAACCTCAAATTTTGAGGGGGGTTAAATTTTTTTTTTCTTTCGTGCATTTTTTATAGGGTTTTTGGTGTACTGAATCCGAAAATGAAAAATTGTTTTCATGATAGATGGGTTTTGATAACTTCCATGATCACGATCAGTTCCTGGTCAACACTTGCATGGATTTTTTTTTTTTTTTTTTTTTGCTGTACACCACTAATAACTACTGTACTTGTTGTAATTAAAGCACAATAAATTATAAACACAAGTGCCTACTTGAGTAATGGGCCAGGATATGTACGGTACTAACTTCATTTCAATTCCAAGTAAAGCAGCTGTAATTTGTTGTTCTTTAACTCTTTCACGTACTTTATTGTACTTCTTACTTGTAAGTACCTTTTTTCTCAAGTCAAAATTTTCAAATCTTCTAGAAATAACGTTTATTATCCGACATCTAATTTGGATTCAGTGTGAAAATCGGGTGCTACAACACGTTATAACTAAAATACGAATTCTTCTGAAAAACGCTCGTGACATGAAGGAATTTGTTATGCCGAAAATAGGGATTTTGTAAGAAAGACATTTCACGCTGAAGGGGTTCTGAAGGCGCTTTCCTCAAGAGACTACTTTTAATTCTTTGTTTTGTTTTTTTACAATAAACACGATAAGTCGTGATATAAGTAAGTAAGTACCGAAAATAATGTCTCCGAAAAAATTATTATTGTTTCTGGATTCAGTACCAAACACCCATTCCAGAAACACATTCCAGAAAACACAATACTATATGTCAATGGTTTTATAGTTTCACTGATATCGTTCTCTTACCTATCGAAGGGAAAGCCGGTCCAGTGGTCCATATAGCGGGGTTGACCACAGAGCGGAAACGACTTGAACTCCCTGATATGCTCGTTCTGAGGCTGCACGTTGAAAGGCGTGATGAGAGCAATCATCCGGAACTTGGCGCCCATCGCGTCTCCCTTCGGCAGCATCAAATTGTTGGGCAGCCCGCAGAAAGCGATTTCCTGAAGGGCGCAAAGAAACATTATTAATATTGACAGTAAACTACAACAAAGATAGAGAGATTCCTTGGAAGAAACCCTCTTGAAACCACATTAATTGATTCGATAATATGATGTTACAACTAGTTTTTATTGCAAGACACATACCACGCCAAAGATAACATAGTAAAAGAACGATAGGCAGAATCAACAAGGATGTCGTAGCCAACCCCCTTTTTAAATTGCAGTTCAGATTCTTACGCAAAATTCAATAAAGAACTGACCCCTCACTCCAAAATTTGAGTGCTTGAAAACGTGCGCAATTACGCTCCAAAACGCTGCAAATTATTACACAACGGTTTATTATTTTCTTTACAGATCGCCCATCTACAAAGATCCTATCGACATAAAATACCCACCTACCGCGAGGTTCACAATCATCTCTTGGCGACAATGAGTAGGTACCTTCTTGTAATTATCATTATCGGAGAGATATTATTATCATTCATTCCTATTGAAATTCAGTAACAAAGGAAGCTTCTGAAAGTAAACAAAAAATAAAAAATAAAAATAAAATTAAGGAAATAATAATTTAAAAAGATGATAATAATAATGAATCATTCAAAAAACGCTGCAAATTATTACACAACGGTTTATTATTGTCTGTATAAATCGCCCATCTACAAAGATCCTGTTGAAATCAAATACCCACCTACCGCGAGGTTCACAATCATCTCTTGGCGACAATGAGTAGGTATCTTCTTGTAATTATGATTATCGGAGTTCATTCTTAATGAAATTCAGTAACTAAGGAAGCTTCTGAAAGTAAACAACAAACTTGGTTCGGTGGAATCGAAAGAAAGTTGCATTTGAACAGCGGATATTTGAACGGAGATTTTGTCTACTCGGGAAGAATTGCGATTCACACTCACGTTTCTGCTCTTTTTTTCGTTCAACCCTTAAGCCCTTACAGGGAGCGAACGGTTGGTCCTAAAACGCTCCGCAAGGTCTCATTCGACGCTAAAAATTGTGTTCTATTTTAAATCGATGGAAAAAATATACCTTCCTATTTGAAATTTTCGTGCTGGGGCGTTTTGAAAATTTCATCCCCTATTTTCTGACCTTCGCGGCACAACTAGACCCCGAACGGAGCCGGTATACCAAATTTCATTAATTTTGGTCCATGGTAACTAAGGAAAGTGTCGCGTACGGCGGACGGCGGACGGACGGATTTTTTTTAATTCGATTTTTGGATTCTACGTATCTTGAAACGTAAAACTTCAGATTTTGAGGGGGGGGTTAAAATTTTTTTTTTTTTCGTGCTCGATTCCAAAGGTTCATTATTGAAAGTAATAAACCAAAATTGGAAAAACCCATCAATTATGAGTTATTTGAGTTGCCATGGCTAGTTAACGCTATTTATCAGGACAAAAAACTCCATGTGGGAGCAGAAATCGTCATGTTAAAATGGAATGTTCCGAAATTCGCAGGGGCTGTGACGTAGGTACGTCCAGAGGTACCTACGTCACCGTACCCTGCTGTCCCATCCAAAAACCGTTCCGATGGTTCCGACATTCTCCGCATGGATGCGCTTCGACCAATCAGCGCGCTCCATTTCCGCGCGCATTTTTTCAAACGTTCACATTTCTGTTCGTCGATAAAAAAAAAAAAAAAAAAAAAAAAAAATAGGGAGACCATATGAAATAACCCCACTTTGGCCATTTTGAATCGATTCCCTTTCAATAAAAATTGTAAAAACAAATCATGCGCAGAATCCATTGTGTCTCCCACACCAAGTAGGTAGTAATTATACTGCCCTTTATGAAAAATTATTCCCCGGAGCACATCATTTATTTCTGAACCGTCTGTATGATTATGTTTGGTTAAAAACAAAATTACAACACAACACAACATAACAATACAACACAACAATTTGAATACTGTGGTGATCGGATTCCCCCTGTAGGGGAATACCGCCTC
>JAEMON010000002.1:12168482-12178846 GCA_030264115.1 Lygus lineolaris | reverse complement strand
CCCCCCCCCCCCCCCTCTCTCACGACAGGGCTGGACCTAACTACAGCGACCTAACCAAAGCAGCGCTCGTTTTCCTGATGTTTTTCACGTACAACCAATCGATTCTAGGGAGAAACAAAAATAACTTCATCATTTTCACCCCACCAAAATTGTTCACCTCTTGTTGGAAAGCTCTGAATTTATTACACATCACACCACATCTCTACTTGTTTTAGAGTCCTCCCTTGTATTCTGGTCCTGGTATGATCACAATTTTACTTATACGCACAACACAATAGATTATGAGTATGCCTACTACTACTACTAATAATAATAATCAACTTACGTTCAATAGGAAATCGGTCGATTTCGACAAAGTAATGTTTTGAGAGCTCGAACTCCATTTTCTGGCCCCTCCAATCGTTTTCGGGGCCGAGGAACAGGCGGAACATGACTTTCGTGGTCTTCTCGCCGTTGGCCAGACCCTCGTAGCTGCTGTTGAGGGAAATTGTGACGTCATAAGCGAATGGCTTGTGGCTCAACTTGAGGATCTGAAACGTTTTCCCGTGAGTTAGGTACATTTTGAATGGATCATAACTGCCATGTCACCCAGTATTCCATTTCTGTTTCGACAGAGCACCTCGTGCTGATGTGGTAGGTAGCTTTGATTTTTTAATTTCCAAAGAGTAGGCTGAAGTGTTGTATTATTTTGGAGGACTAATGTTAACGGGAAAACAGGATAAACTCCTTGAGAATTGTTCGCTCGTTGAAGAGTAAATATGTAAAGAGCGTTCACAAATTGAAGCAGAAAAGGATCTCATTACATTTGAGCCAACACAGCATCCCTTGCAAATGAACCAAGGAAGATTTCCTCTTCGGATATGATCGGTGGAGTAACACAAACCTTGTATTACGTAAGTGAACGGGAGGAATAGCCATATGTCGGTGTTTTTTTTTCTTTTAGCTAATTTTCGAAGAAAATGGAAGCTATTGCAATGGCTTCAAAATTTTTCTTCGTGGAAATCCGTTTCAGACCATTATAAAACGATTCCTGACATTAAACACTTTTTCATATGTATATATATGTCACTCCAGACAATATCTGCTCGAGGGATCGAGATAAGAAAATCCAAAAAAATTTTAAAATGTCAATAATATCAAAAGTAAGGATGAGTTCGTTGGCCAGAATTTTTGGAGTACTCCAAGGGGTCAAATTTTGAAAATTTAGTTTCAAAAATCGCGAAAAAAACGTGTTTATTGAGGTTTTTGGTGTGAAATACCATCCAAAACATAGGAACATATGGTATATTCGGAATCAGCGTAAAATTTCCTATGAGAACCATCCACAAAATCGGTTAAAATTATTCTTTGAAAATTCGCTCACCAACTCATGCTGCATGAGTGGAACTTTTCCGTATTTCGTTTCGTACCAGTTGTTTGTAAAGAATATATTAGAACAGAATAGAATATAGGAACATATGGTATGTTCGGAATCAGCGTAAAATTTCCTATAAGAATCACCAAAAAAATCGGTTAAAATTATTCTTTGAAAATTCGCTCACCAACTCATGCTGCGCATGAATGGAACTTTTTGTTTTTTTTTGTTTTTTCTCTTTTTTACCGTGGATTTTACTTGATTATATCCTGGGGGGATTATTTATTTTTATTTTATTTAAGACTCAGATTTTTGTTTGGACTTTAGTCCCCATGTTGTATATGTCGGTGTTTTACCAAAATACAGAATTTAAACTTCCATGAATTGGAAGTCCTAACAAGAGGCCAATTTTAATATTTCTGATAATCTGGGTCTCACACCAGGTAAATACGGATTATGTTCATACGCTGAGTTCTTGAGTAAATATTTAGGAAGGTAGGTACTTCAAAATGTTAGTTTTGTAGTTGCGAAATTTACATTTTCTTTCCGATTTACAAGGTTTTCCTTAAGAACGCTGTTCCATATTGAGTCAATGAAACACGTCCACGTCCCCTCAATATCCATTTTCCATCAATATTACTTTAATAAGAAAACATCTATTTTAGTTTTATGGAGCGATTGCAGACCATCAATATTTGATTAAAGACCAAGATTTGGCGAGTGTGGCTATAACGTAGGTACGTAACTAGAAAACAGCGAATTAAACGGTAGAGGGAAAATCGGCAGTGGGCACCTAACTATTGGAAATCACTCCAACTTGTTGTTTTATTATTTGTTTTGTTTAATTAAAAACTGATTTCCAAATATTACCTACTTGAATACAGTTGACAATTCCAACGAAAAATTCATCGTTTTTCATTTATAGCTAGTCGTAAAATGTAACAAGCTATAACTAACAGAAACCAACCTTAGCTCGATATTTTATGTCGTCAGTCGTCTCCCTCGGAGCCAAGTCGATCGCTTTGGTCACGTCGATTTCTTCGTAGTCAAAGTAAGTTGACAAGTGCCCAACTTGGACAGAGTCGAGCGAGAGACCGTGGTAGTTGTACATTTTCTGGGAAATGAGAAGTTGTAAACTTACCAGCCGAACAATCATAACTGTTAGGAACACACGTTGAACAGTTTTTTCTTGGCAAATATTGGGTTTTAACATCTTGACATCACCATAATAAGCGCAATTGACCGCTCGTTTTGATCTCCTGCCAAACATTCGGCACTCACTTTGACAGATATTTTAAAACGACAGCTGCTTTTCGGTTGCATGTCAGTTTTAATCAAATTACTACGTTTTACATGTGAATCTACAATGTCTCTCAAAGTGTGTTTCACAGGTTGGGCTGACTGACGGCCTTTGAACGTGGCCAGCAGTTTCTTTCCAATACCAAGTTGAAGGAGCTGGTATGTGATACACGTAAGCGATTCTATATTTTGTATTCTATTTCTTCTTTTTTTCCCATGGTACCTGCCCTGTATTGCCGACACCAACTACAAAACATTCATTTTTACGATTGAAATATTTTCATTACCTTAGTAGGTAGGTATTATTTAGAATTTAGAACATAAAATGCTTACGTCGATTTCCTTGTATTCTTGAAGGTAAGTGCTTGTGTAAGACCTGAAGAACGAGCAAATGTTCTCCAACAACTGGAAGAAAATAGGGTCTCGGAGCGTTGTCAACATTTTGAAGAAAAATCCTGGTTCTTTCTAGAATTTTAGAAAAAAAAGTATAATGAATTCTTTAAATTTAAACTACTACTAAAGTAGTACTAAAGTAGTACTAAAGTATATGTAATATATTTCAGCGAATATTGTGGAAGTTATGCGCATACGGGATAGATTCGCGGTAATACAAATCCCACATATCCTCACCCAGAGACCGACCAACACGGAAGGGAATTGGTTCAGTAAGGCACAACACTTAAAATACGAGTGACAATTTTGATGTTGAAGGAAAACTAATTCCCAACTTATAAAGGTGATGACAGAGCCTTAGTTAACTACATTCGATCGACTCACAAAGAAATATCAAGGGTCTGAAATCGTTGGTATTCCTTGAGGTTGGTACCCAAGTATAGTGCTATGTAATTTTGGTTTATTATTTTCAATAATAAACCTTTGGAATCGAGCACGAAAAGAAAATTTACCCCCCCCCCCCCCACCCCCCCTCCCCTCAAAATTTGAGGTTTTACGCTTAAAGATACGTAGAATCCAAAAATCGAATAATAAAAAAATCCGTCCGCCCGCCGTACGCCGTCCGCCGTACGCGGCACTTTCCTTAGTTACCATGGACCAAAATTTATACAATTTGGTATACCGGCCGCATTCGGGGTCTAGTTGTGCCGCGAAGCTTGGCGTTACCGTCAGTCTTCTCCAAGGGTTAGAAACTAGGGGATGCAATTTTCAAAACGCCCTAGCTCGAAAATTTCAAATAGGAAGGTATATTTTTTCCATCGATTTAAAATAGAAAAAACTTTAAGCGTCGAATGAGACCTTGTTGAGCGTTTCAGGACCAACCGTTCGCTCCCTGTAAGGACTTAGGGTTGAACGAAAAAAAGAGCAGAAACACGAGTGTGAATCGCAATTCTTCCCGAGTAGGCGAAATCTTCGTTCAAATGTCAGCTGTTCAAATGCAACTTCCTTTCGATTCCACCGAACCAAGTTTGTTGTTTACTTTCAGAAGCTTCCTGAGTTAGGTGCTGAATTTCATTGAGAATGAATGATACAACTCTCCGATAATAATAATAATTACAAGAAGGTACCTACTCATTGTCGCCAAGAGTTGATTGTGAACCTCGCGGTAGGTGGGTATTTTATGTCAATAGGATCTTTGTAGATGGGCGATCTAACAGAAAATAATAAACCTTTGTGTAATAATTTGCAGCGTTTTATATGTATATTATACAGGGTGTCCTAGATAACGAAGACCACCCCCTTAACTTCCTTAATAAATGGGTAAGAGGAAAATTCCAAATGGTAACCCACCTTATTTTTTTCTGTAGATCTCAAATAAGACATTTTTGCGCACGTGTGCATGCGCAAAACGTGTGCAGTGCGCACTAACTTTGTTATTTGAAATGGCAACTCCCATTGTTTAATGCAGATTCGGATTCTACTTGATTAAACCGAGATTACAGCCTGAAACATGTTTTAACGGAGTCAAATAAAAAACTGATATCACCAGGTGATTCAGCGCCTAAAAATAATGAAATTTCATGTTCCACACTCTGGGTTCCCAAAAATCAGATTTTTGCTCCATTTCACGTTCGAGCAATTTTCAGCGCTTGCCGGTAGGGTTGCGCGCCGTAGAAAAAATCGATTGAGGTGTCAAATGTTTATGAAATTTTGCGTAGAATCCGAATCTCCAATAAAAAATGGGGATTCCCAGTTCAAATAACAAAGTTAGTGCGCACTGCGTCCGTTTTGCGCAAGCGCACGTGCGCAAAAATGTCTTATTTGAGATCTACAGAGTAAAATAAGGTGGGTTACCATTTGGAATTTTCCTCTATCCCATTCATTAAGGAAGTTAAGGGAGTGGTCTTCGTTATCTGGGACACCCGATGTATGGTTACCTATATACAGCATTTTTTATGTGCACATTTTACCGATCCAATATGAAGTAATCTAGCCACATAATATTTCCTCGCATTAGCTCCATCTTCAAACAACAGTACTTCACTTGGTTGGTACGTTATTTGGTTTTTACTGTGTGTACTCACATTATCCGCGATGTCACCTTTTCCCAATATGTTGACGGCATCAGTCGCGTCGAAGAAGTAGCTGCCATAGTACTCTGGATGTGATGAGTTGTCAGTCCCCAAAATCATATTACCTAGTTGGTATAACTCTGTACCGGGATAAAATGGTTCCAGCTTCTGCTGTTTGATCTGCAAATGCCACAACGTCGATAATTATCAAAAATTGGATGAAACACTCGCGCAAAAAGTTTTCCTAGTTTTTCGTCATGAATAGTAGCATAGTAACATGAGATTGATGATTATTTAATTTTGAACCTCCCCATATAAGGGGTTGTGAGGGTTTATAATATTGTATAGTTAATATTATAGTTATTAGCTAATTAATAAGTAAATAGCTAAATAAATAGCTGATAAATAATGTTAATACTGCAATTTCCGGTGCTTGACATTTTGAAGGTGATTGGAATGATAGAGCTACTTTCGTGATAGTATGAGGTGACACTTGTCACCAAAACCTAAGAGTATTGGGTAGACACAATCCTGCTCCTTCATTACTTCACTACTCCCCCAATTGAATGTTTGAGTTTATAAGCATGATATGATAATTTTATGTATTCATATTGATCCGATCTCAATAGGAACCGACCAAAGTTATGCACCCACTCCATAACACAAGCAATCCCATCTATGAGTAAACATTATTCTGCAGTTATATTACTTGTTTATACTTCTGACCATACACTGAGATGACTAGCCGTTCTAACGGAAAGGGATTAGTAGGAACCATCGCTCGGAGTTTGGTCAAAGTTTGAGAATAGAGGCTCGAGGGTCCAATTACAGCTGAACAGCTCGCAAAAGGAACCATGAACTCCAGTGGTCTCGGACAACTTTTTGAGTTTCGAATAGAGACTGTCTATTTGATCGCGGTCGTAAATTTAATCTGGTCTCCACCTTTGTTGTTGTTAGGTTCGCAATTCTAAGATAACTGTCTACCGACTAGAGAACTTTCCATGGGATTGGCCGAGTTTTTCCAGGCTGAAAGAGAGGGAACCATTCCCATGTGGTCCCTACATCTCTGAGGTCGTGATTCCTTAGGTTACAGAGCATAGTAACTGTATTTTTGAGATTTGCAAAAATACAGGGAGGAGGGTAAACAATTTTGTCGGCAGAAGTATCTTTATGTAGACTGCACATCCATTATGTAGCTTCAAATTCAAGCGTTATTCTTACTTAAAAATCTTTCTTATTTAAATTTGGAATCAGATAAAAATTTAAACTAAATGAAAAATTATAATCATATATATTATTTATCGTGGTAAACAGTGGCCCTATGATTCAATGAGATCTTTCAGAAGGTAACTAACCAATTGGCTAGCAACAACAAAATACTCACTATTATTGACAATCTTCAGTAGATCAGATGATTGATATTGTTCGTAAAGTTTCCATATTGCAAGCACGAATCTATATAAATACATTTATTATCATTAAGGCCTAGGTTTAATAGTTTCGGTTCTATATGTGGGTACCTAATTTTCCCATCATGCACTGAATCTTACACTGAGGACAAGATTGGAGTCCACTGCTTCTCCGATTCTCTTCTGCCTCGTCTGGACATCTTCCATTCGCTTCCACCAAGTGTTCTGAGTGCTCGGATGTCCTGCGTGTCTGCCGGGGATCGGATCGCCGTCGTAGTCCAAGAGATCCAGCACATATCGACCCATCTATACAGATAAAGGTATCTCCGTTTGATTAAGGTAGTAGGTTGATTGGTGGTGGGTTGAATTGATACGAATTATAGAGGGTTTGGCTTTTTGAAATTCGTTTTTAATTAGCTTACTAAGAAAAATGGGACAAACTCTAGCATGTGAACCATTACCAGAAGATTGTCATGATTACGAAATCGACGTAAATAAGAAATTTACTATTGCATAAAACTCATACATTATGGGATCTTGTGACCATAAAATGAAGAAGAATTGACGATACCCTGGTGCGTTTATCACCACACATTCACATACCAAAAAGATTTACTTATCAAAACATACAAAAATCCAATAAACGCGTCCACTTTTTAACATCTGGGCAGAAAATGGCTAATTTCCAAACGAAATTATAAAAAATATTCATTATTGGTTCAATAATACACATGGAATGATAAATAACTGAGTGGATTTACCTCAACATTGCTCCAGGAAAGTCCGTCGACAGGTTCCATTCTGTTGGAAATCCTTTCAAGATTGTAACGAGAGACCAATTGCTGATGGAAGAAATAGAAGAGATGCCCGCGGTCTTCCCACCGCTCTACGTTTTCATTCTTAAAAGAAGATGGGTAGGTATTTTTATTAGAGAATTGGGAGAGAATCTCACTGTAGGTCGGAAGATAGTTGATTATAATAATATATCTATTTGGGAACTTTGTTCCCGTACGTGCTACGTGGCATATTCCCCCAAGTCAGCCTAATGTATGATTCAGATGATAGATTATTTGATTAGAAATATTCTAGAAGCTATTTTCCATAAACATATTTCAGTTGGTTCATGCTCTTTCAGAATAAGAGAGTACCTACCTTGCCAGCTTCCCGCCAATTGGGGAAATGGAGGTGCCAGTTCAGGAACATATTGGAGAGGGTGGTGTCATCCCGAAAGTACCTGTAAACGAAGTAGGAATACTTAAGTATGTAGGATTCCAATGAGTTACCTTTAGTTCAGTTCTAAAACAGATAATAATATTAATGTTAACTAATTAATGTTATTATTAACCTATATATTATATAGGCATAATCAGTGGCGTATATAAGTTCTAAGTTCGGAGGGAGGGGGAGGGGGCATTTTGGTTCAGGATTTCGGATCAGTCAAAATTAATCAGGAGTGTCACGATTCGATTCTACTAGAAAAATCCTCCAGTCATTGTCAGGTCGTCAACACCCTACAATACTCGATAACCTTGAAAAATCCATCTTTTTTAGCATTCAAACGCAATTTTCACGCTTTAAGTGCTCTAAAACTCAAAATTAATAGACATCAGTTGGAAGTTGAGATCCTGAGAAAGTTTTCCTGTTGAGTGCCCGCCCAGCTCACTAGTATTGGTTTAGAAGCAAAAAAAGTCAGATTTCGTTAAATTCTCAAAATTTGAACTTCGAGCTAAGTTTTGAGCCTTGGAAATCAATTGTTGACGATAGGTAGTAGGAGTTGACAGTAGGAAATTTAACGATCTGTTGTGGTTGGGAAATTGTTAAAAAATTATGGTAGGGGAAACTAGGGAGACTTGACCCCCCAGGAGACTTGACCCTCCCCCATTTTCTCAGCTCCTGATCCTAAAAAAAACAAATTTTCGCAACAATGGGTACAGTTTGTGTGGTAGAACTGTTGGCGCAGGGAAGTTATCTGCTATCAGCGTTTTCACAATAGATATGGTGTTTATTTTTTTTTTTGTCAACCAAAAGTAACTCTGGAGGGAGGACTTCTCGTTTGGGATACGGTGACCAATTCAAGGTAAGTTCTCAAGTATTACCACTCATTTTATTCCTCAAGAACTCTAGTTTTATTTTGTGCCTTCAAATTTGCCGAAATATGTTTGTAGCGTCTCACAATTCTCAAAAAAGCAAAAAAGTGCGGATTGGGATACTTGACCCAGGAACATCAAGGATACTTGACCCCTTAATTACCTTAAACTCCAACTTTTTTCGATCATTGTATTCTATGGTAGTTTTCATTGGTTTTGGATTCAGATGCCCCAGAAATACCGCCGAAAGGTGGGAGCAAAGGCGCGATTGAAATTCCAAGTATCCCAAGAGGTGGGGTCAAGTCTCCTCCACTTCGAGGAGATTTGACCCTTCTGAGGTACTTTCGAAAATTTGAAATTTTGCTACCTAAACACTGGTTCTACCAAAAACAACTCTTAGGTTATGTAGGCCAATTGTTCCTGAACAGAATGGAACCTTTTCCGATTCAACAACTACCATTGGAAAAATTAGAAAAATCAAAAACTGAAAAGTGGATCAAGTCTCCCTAGTTTTCCCTACTTCGAATGGGTTCGAACCTTTAAATAATTTTTTTCCCTCTGATTCGGGGGGGGGGGGGGGGGGGGGTTCCTACATAATTTAGGATCATAGTACCCAAAACTTATTACTACGTGGTGGCGCCACCTGTGACCATACTGGCACCACTAAGCCAATTAATAATGGCGCCAAAGTGTTGTGTATTAATGTTTCCCACTGATCTGATCCAGGATTATAAGTATTCAATATGCTAAGACGCAATATCTAGTCCCGTGGTGTCACCAACATTTAATCTATAATTTCATTATGGGGTACCAATGGATGACCCCAAGTCATATTGGCAAATTCGTAAGTTTACTGAAACCAAAAATAGTGTTTATGGGTATTACCCCCCCTCCCTTCCAAGGTTAATTTTGAAATTCCAAGACGCAGTGCTACACAAACAGATCGAACATCGTAAAAAACCACAGAATACTATTTTTTTTAAATCCGAAAAACAACATTTCGGAAGATTTTTCGGAGTATTGATCCCCTTTCCCTATATTTTTATCTCAACAGGGTTTAATTCCCACTAGCAATGTACATATTTCGCATTATAAGTCTGAGTCGAATAAGATAAGAATCCCTACTCACCACGAAAATCAGTTGAGATTGTGGCTGGGGCTTTGTAGAAGAATTTGACAATTTGATTAATTACCAATAATGTAGTGCAGATCATCACTACACAAACATCAGACCTTGTCAGATCGAACGTACGGTTTCTACAGAAGGCGAAATCTATCATCGGGTTGATGTACGTCGGAATCAAACGAGAAATATAAATTCCATTCAAATTTCCACAAAATAAGTACGTACAATAAATTTAGTACATCGTACATTATTCAAGTACATAACATAGTATATCGTACATGATTCAAGTACATAACATCACTGAAGGAGGATTTGGGGTATGCCTACCTGAGTTTAGCTTCAGGGTCCGTTTCACTGAAAGCGTTGAAGTATTTGTTCTTCCCGACGACCGTTTCGTTTGCAATGTTGACGTAGACGACCGTGTCCTTCACACCTGTAATGGAGTCCCTTAATTTAAGTATTTTGTTGGAACTTCCCTCTTTCAAGTTCATTGTTCACTTAAACGGTTCTTCCTATGTTCCCTTCAAGTCATTTAGATCCAGCTCATTGTTTAGTAAAACCTAATTCCCGATCAGGTATCAAGTCCCCACTTGATATACGCCCTCACTTCATTCATTCATTTAT
>JAEMON010000002.1:12146962-12167096 GCA_030264115.1 Lygus lineolaris | reverse complement strand
CCACTATGCGCTGCCACCTGAGAGCTTTATCCGCCTTGAGTAATAGCAACTGCGCAAGCGCAAACTTGAAACTAGTTGTCATAGACCCAGAACTACTCCAAAAATGTCGGTGAAATTTTCAGGGATTAAGCAGGTTAGACCTTAGAGGGTCCCCTACGAATATCATCGCCATCGGCCCACTAGTAGCTCGTGCGCATGTGCAAACGTTAATTTTCTGAAACTACGATTTCTCAGTTCTTAGTTGACCGATTTCGATCAAATTCGGAGGGTAGTTGGAGGTTGACAATTACGTTCGAATTTCGACGCGATTGCATCAATAATACCTACTGCGCATGAGCAATTTTGAAATGAGTTCCATAGCCATAACTCCGGAACCACTCGACCAATTTCGGTGACATGTTCAGATATTGTACGGGGTAGCCCCTGGACAGTAGTCTATTAATTTAATTGCCATTGGACCAGTAGTAGCGTGTGCGCGAGGGCTAACGTGAATTTCCTGAAAATACGATTTCTCAGTTCCAAATGGACCGATGTCGCTCAAATCCGGAGCGTACTTGAGGGCTGACACCAACACAATCACCTATGAATTTCGCCACAATTGGATGATAGATGGCTCCTGCGCATGAGCGAACTTGAAATCTATTGTCATAGGCATAACTCCGGAACTATTCTACCAATTTATATGAAATATTCACTAACTGATTATATACGCCCATGTTACAAAAGTGAGGAAGCCATACTGCCCACCCAACTTGGCAGACGTTTTTTAATTACGAGTGCAAACGTCCCCCCCCACACCCCCTCCTTCAACAATTTCACTACATCAGTTCATAAAGATATAAAGATCTGGCTATGAAACAGTGATAGTTCAAAATTGATTAATCGCCGTTAAATAATAACAGTTTCTAAACTAATATGAACTTTTTGTCAATCACATGTGATTTCAAAATTGTCGTCCAGAACATCGGATGGAACAAAATCATTGAAATTGTTTATATTTTTTGTAATTCCAAGAAGAATAAGAAGTTGGGCGTCAAGGTTTCCCAACCACGACATCAGCGCTCGGATGCTGGTCGCGGCGCAGAAGGTCTACCCCACCTTCAAGACCGATGAGTCTTGCGGGTTATTGCCTACCCGGCTCTGAGAGTATTTTGTGAACCACCCGGTTTTATTATAACTAAAAGACTCTTTTAAAGTCTACTCTTTATAGTTATAGCACGGATGAAGGGAGAAGACAAGGTTATAGTATTATTGAGGAGGCCTTGACTCTAGCCGGTACCCTCGAGAAAAGAACAGCCCAACAGCTCATCCAGCTTGGAACCAATGAGTCACCCACTTGTAGCGAGCGTGAGCGCTGGGGCCCAAGCCTCAAGTAGCCTCAGTTCCCATTCCAACGCTGTGTTGAGAGCATCTAGTCTTAGCTGTGATCATTATTATTGTTCAGTTCCACTTACTTTTCTTTATTTTCAAAGGTAGGTTGAAAAAAACCATGGCGCGACAGTCCGCAAGGGACCAGGGCCGGTACGCTACCACCTGAGCTACTCCGGACCCCCAAAGATAGGTACGTAAGTAAGAAAATATCAACAAATATCGAGGTTTTCTTCAAGAACAGAAAATTGTTTGAAAAACCACAGTTCCAGTTTCAGTGTTCAGTTTCACGACAGAGGAACAATGAAATACCTTCGTATTTACTAAGTGACTAGGTAATCGGTAAAGATAAAATAATTATATCCTGAAATGCTTCATTTACCTTTCATTTTGCGCCTGTAAAGATCTCGTAATGTGCTGGCTGGCAAAATGTAATTCGGGAAGATCTCAAACCAGTTTGGTGGCGCCATTTTGAACTTCTTGGGGTGGTGGTACACAGCTGTTGCGAGGGCATATTTCAACATTTCTGGGTGGGTTTTGTTCTTCAGCAATGCCACTATCTTAATATGGGAAGCGATAAGTTAATGAATAATAGGTCATACAAAACTCATACTAATAAGGTCATATTCATAAGGTCATAATACTAGGTCAAACTAACAATCATTAGTCAAGACAATAACAAAACAAGACTAAAAAGGCTCTTTCTCCATCTGCTGAGCACGACCATAGATTTAGGGTGAAGGCTCTTGAAACCTAACTCATGGTGGTACAAAAACAAAAGAGCATCAGATCTCTAAGCCCAGATTGATGCCCATTCTCTTCTTTCACTTAGAAATGACGGTCCTTCGCTACCAATACCCAGTTGAATACGTTCGACACTAGGGATAAGGGTCCAATCATCTACGTACCACAGTGAGTTGAAGTTTTAAAGTAAGGAAAATCATTAGGTACTCCAATATATTACTATTCGTAATACTCACTAGAAATCAATTAGCCTATGAATCAAGGGAAATGGAGGTTAATCGATATTCTGATGTCGAGAGTGAACGTGCCCCACATAAAAATTAATTAGGTAATTAATTAATTTAATTAATAATTTAAAACTTGTAGGTATGTTTCCCCGAAAATGGAAGGAGTCCTTTAAAGAATAAACGCTATACAGAAATAAGAGAGTCTCCCCTAGAAAACACGTAGCGCCATAGTATACTGCTTAGGTACGAATAGGTACATTTACCTATACCTTTTTCAGTGTCTCCCAGTCGGGGGCAGCAGAGAGGAGGTTATAGATTGTTGTTGTCTGCGATCGAAGATCGAAATCCAGGAGGTCGAAAACGCCGGTCTTGGTGAAACCTTTGCCGTTGAGTATATCTTCCACAGCTTCAGCTGGCTTTAGAATCTGTAGTAATAATACAATTCCGTCATGGGTGTACCCATTCAACTTTTATTGCAAGTACAGCAAACTGTGTTCTAGTAGGTATAGCACATAGCTGATCCCCCTAGGGAATTGACTAAAGAAGAAGAATTCCGCAAACGGCATCAAAATCGGCATAAAATTGACTGAGAAAAATGGGAAAAACTAATTACAACAGTTCCTTGGCCCCTTAAGGAGTTTGGGAAAATAGGATCTGAATCCTATCTGAATATCCGATCTGAATCCTACGATTCAGATCGGTACATATTTAATCTCCTAGTGTTTTCAAAAGGAAGTCACTTAGTTGTTTTTGTAGTTCGTTATCAACTTGGTGCATCGCTACTCAGCTTCCCGTAGTACCTACTACAGAGGTGGGGCGATTAGATAATTGAATTAAATTGAGAGCTATCCGAAGAGTAGTGTACGGTCTACATGGGATGAAGCTAAGGAGTTACATTTCCTTTTACAAACTGGTACCTTGTTGAAGCTTCGAAATGGTATACGTGAAAACTATCTTCGGCCGGTGGGCGTTGTTATATACAACCGTTGTTAATAAACTTTCTGAATTTGAAATATTCCGTCTCAACTTTTATTGCAATTACCCGAATTTACCTAACGTTTTCTGACACTGACTTTCACAAAACATTATTGGATTGAGGTTTGAAAAACCAACTCAGCCACTCTTCATGACGAGCAAGTATAACGTTTTGGTCCTAATTATTTTTTTACTGATTGTTCTATCCGGCATGATTTGCAAATGTCAACCACCCATGGGAAAATATTTGTACATGGCTTCGATCCAGTACAGATTCAACGAGACATATTGCTCCGGTAAGCAATTTCTTTATTCTTCTTCTGAATCAGCTTGAATATCAGGTATTTGTGTATTAATGTTTTTGAAGGATATGTGTAGCATTGAGTGGAAGGATCTACAATTATAGAGCCGAGGGGGGAGGACGTGGAATCTCACCATGAGTTACTCCCAAACCTATAGAATGTTGAAATGAAAATTTCCCCCCAGCAGCCATTCTAATAACAAAGGTACCTATAAGCTGTACTTTTAATAATAAGAAACTTCGTTGCCATGGCACAATTAATAACAATGTACTTAGAGCAACAGGTCAAAATAGGATGTACAGAAACTTCGTTGCCATGACACAATTAATAACAATGTACTTAGAGCAACAGGTCAAAATAGGATGTACAGATAGTGTAAGATAGTTACATAACACAAGTTAATATTGTTAATTGAGTAATAGTTGACTAGGTTTAAAGTTCCAAAAATCTCCTTTTGAGTAAAACTTCCTTTCGATCTAAAACCTCTAGAAATCCCCTTAAAATCCCTTACAATGTTACCCTTAAAATGTTCATACTTGGTATCCATATCACAAACGAAGCTCTGGGGATGGAGGACGTAGTGGTTCTGGAAGGCCACCGCGTTGCACTCTATTCCTTTTTTTAAAGAGTTAAAGATGATGGGATGGAATCTTCATCAGTGCTTGACCAAAGCGAGTCAAGTAACTGTGAGCAAATTGATGCGAGGCGAGTCTGGCGTAGTTTCGGTGGACAAAAAGCATCACTTCCAGAATATATAGAGCGGTAATCGTCAAGATACCCTCACCTCTGAATTTTCCACGGCAGGAGGCGTTAAGAGGAGTCCCTGTCATAATGCGTATTGGTCGTTTTTGGGCTTTAAATATAGCATTTCCCAGTCAAATTTAGTTTTTTCCCAACCAAATTTTGTTTTATCCAAATCAAATTTAGTTTTTTTCCAATCAAATTTAGTTTTTTCACAGTCAAATTTAGTTTTTTCTCAATCAAATTTGGGTTTTTCCCAATCAAAGATAGTTTTTTCCCAGTCAAATTCAAGGTGTTTAGCAACAGCTATCAAAATGTCAAAATCTTCTCATATTAACTAAAAACTGACTTGAGAAGTTCAAAGTGAGGGGTTTGAATAATAAGTAATAAAATCAGTTCCTGGATATAAGAAAACCAGTTAATTTTATTGCTACTAACACAACATACTTGTAAAGAATGGGAAAAAATAACATATTATTTGCAAAGAACAAAAAGGTGTGCAACAAAAAGTTCAACGCAAATCCATCCAACACAAAAAACGTACCAGCATGTCCATGACGTAATTTGTGCAGTCATTGAGGGTTATTGTTGTGGCAATAACCTCACATAAATCATGCTCCCCGGGTTCGCTGAGGACGCTTCCAGCGTGGAGTTTTATTTTTGATAAAGCTCTTTCAACAGGGTTAAGGGTTAGTGAGTACCTACGGTGGCTAACTGGCTATCTTACATTTGACTGGGAAAAAACTAAATTTGACTGGGGAAAAAACTAAATTAGACTGGGAAAAAACAAATTTGACCGGGAAAAAACTAAATTCGACTGGGAAAAAACTAAATTTGATTGGGAAGAAACTAAATTTGGTGGGGAAAAAACTGAATTTGACTAGGAAATGCTACACTTGATCCATTTTATGAGGATTCGTCCAATAAAGGATGCCGTGCCGGGCGTATACACGAAGCCTCCCAAAAACGAAATTTGTAGCCCCCAAGCCTCCCAGCATGAAGAAGAGCCCAAAGAGGAGATAGTCCCCAAGTCCCCCAGCACCCATTCCCTCGTTCGTCGATGAATTTGAAAATATCTGGGTGGTCCGAATAAAACAATCTATTGCACTTGCTGTGGGAACTCTCACAAGCATTCGTCGTCGACGTTTTTTCGCAAAGATCCTCAACAGCTTTTCGCTTCAGTTCACCTCTAGTTCTTTGAATTATAATATCCTCTTCTGTAACTGGTTCATGGTTGTGTTCTTCATTTCCTCCGATGATGTTCGTATCTTCCTCCGACACAGTACTGAGAAAAACTCTAACACGTACACGTCCAGCGCTTGAAACCACTTTTCAACACTTTCTGAAAACCAAATGTGAATTTCATGTTATTTTCAACGTTGCTTCGAACGATCAATTTCTTCCCATTGCGGCTAACACTCGAAGCACTCACCTTCGAAGTCATTGCGGTACTGAATTGATATGATTTCCAGTCAAGACGAGTTCACATTTTGTTCGTCTGATTTTCATTATTCGTATCATCTCATCTATTTACCCACGAACTGAGTTTCTTTTATTTATCTACTTTTGTTTCAGCTGTAGTAGCAACAAATGAACTGTGTACACAAATCTCCGGGAGGTTTCGGGCCTAAGGGCATGAGACTCGCCGTGTCAACTCGGGAGGCTTGGGGCCTACGGGTTTGTGGATCTTCTTATCGTCTAGGGAGGCTTGGGGTACACCACACCTTTTAGGGAGATTACTTTCTGGGAGGCTTGGTGTATACGCCCGCCGTACCGAACCTTTGATTAAAAAAAAAAAAAAAAAAAAAAAAAAAAAAAAAAAAAAAAGGCCGAAGTGACCGCTCGCAATGTACTTTTTGACGTCACTCTTTTCATTCTTCGAAGACAGAAGCAGGCACTGCTGCGTTGTGATAAAAAAAAAAAAAAAAAATACGTGGTGTGCTCGTAGAAGGTCAGGTTCTTGTCAATTTGAACACCCAAGAATTTCGTACTGTCCTCGAATGATACCATAGAATCACCAAGTCTCAAACAGTGACGAGTCAACCTGTCCTCTCGCTTTAAATGCCAAACATTTAGTTTTAGCCTCATTGAGTTGTAGCATCCAAACCTTCACCATCCAATATTTTTGCTCAGCTGAACGTATGCATTCATCAATCGACCGCCCCAAAACCAAAAAGTTCGTATCGTCGCAAAATGTATCACCATTGTAGTGCTGTCACCACTGATCCTATCAGGCAGGTCTTTGAACAATACAAAGAGCAAGAGTGGGCCCAAGAGGCTCCCCTGAGGGACAACTCTGGAAGAGTACCTATTTAATGGACGAGTATCCGGGTTCCTGAGGACCGTCAACAACCACCTTCCACGGTCTTCCAGTTGGGTAAGATCGGAACCAATCAAATGAGATGCCACGAATCCCAGCGTGCTCCAATTTGGAGAGCAAAAAAAGTTCCATTCATGCAGCATGAGTTGGTGAGCGAATTTTCAAAGAATAATTTTAACCGATTTTGTGGGTGATTCTTAAAAGAAATTTCACGCTGATTCCGAATATACCATATGTTCCTATGTTTAGGATGGTATCTCACACCAAAAAACACGTTTTTCAGCGATTTTTGAAACTAAATGTTCAAAATTTGACCCCTTGGAGTACTCCAAAAATTCTTGCTAACGAACTCATCCTTACTTTTGATATTATTGACATTTTAAATTTTTTTTTTTGATTTTTTATCTCGATCCCACGGGCAGATATCGTCTGGAATGACACACATATAAACGTAATATATATATAATAAAAGTGTTAATTTTCAGGAATCGTTTTAGAATGGTCTGAAACGGATTTCCATGAAGAAAATTTTCAAAAATTTGCGTTACAAACATTTTGAAGCCATTGCAATAGCTTCATTTTCTTCGAAAATTCGCTAATGCTGTGGTCTGCCAGATCAAACACCTTGGCTAGATGAATGAAACATCCAAGGACTTGATATCCATTATCGAGGGAGTTAATAACAAACTCGGTCATCCTATGCAGGGCTGTTTCAGTCGATCTTCCCCTTCGAAAACCATGCTGGCAATCATTGAAAAAACTCACCTAGTTCAAGAAGCCGGTCAAACGAATGAACATCAGACTTTCCAGCAATAACTTGCCCAGAAAGCAAAGAAAACTGATGGGTCTAAAATTTCGAACGTCTGTCAAGTCACCCTTTTTTGGGATAGGCTTAACAATGCATTCCTTCAATTGCTCCGGGAACATGCACATTGAGAAAGAGGTATTAAATATATCAGCCAAGGCAGGAGCTGTGATGTCAATTTTCTATATAAAGACAATCGCGGAAATTCCATCAGGACTACCAAATGAGTTTTTTAATTTATGGCAAGTTGAAATAATTTCTTCAATGGTGACTGGCTTGGGGGAAAAGCAACTACCTCCTCGACTACCAATTTTATCATTTTGAAGCGGAGATGAAGCGTTCACTAAAGTGCAGCTAAACTTCCCAAAATGCTCAGCAAATAGATCTGCCAACAAACTAGGGGACTCAACCAATTCACCATCCTTTCAAATCCAAATTTTCCCGATTGCCTCGCTCGTTTGGTTGTTAGACTGATAAATAGACCGATCATTACATTCCCGAGATACCTCCCTCAATAGTTTGGAGTGAGTTTTCAGCATTTGCCGATAAATCCTTTTGTTGGATGGTACATCCTTAAGGTGGTCAATTTCTCTTATTCTTTGACGTGAATTAAGAAGAGCTGGGGTTGAGTTTATTGTGGCCTCTACTTTATGTATCCTCACAGGATAGATCTTCTTGAATGGGAAGTTTGCTCCAAATAGCCTGTAGAAAATTCCCATAAACTGCTCATATTTCTCATCAACGGTGGAAGAGTGGCAACCGCAAACCCAATCAAAAGAGCGCAGATTGGATCCAAAATCCAGGACTCTCCTTCGAACGGGAGCCTTTGGGCTATCACCCGCAACCAAGCCTTCCATCCCCATGAGATGAATGCAAGAGTGGTCGGGATAGGTGATTGTCAACCACAAGGGATGCACCAGGATTCGCAGCATTAGTGTATATGTCGTAAATGCACGTACCAGAAAGTGGCTTGGTAACGTGACAAGTAGTTGAGCCAACGGAGAATGAAGCCAGCAGATCCAGAAAGTCATCCCTTTCACGAGAAGACTTCAACTAATCCCCCGCAAGATACATAAGATCACCTCCGTTACGAGTAGTTCTCCACAACAACTCCTCAAGAACCACCATGAATCCTATAAACGAGGATCCACATGGTTGATATATCGAGCAAATCACAACAGATGACGATGACTGAACATATTGACGAATTTCCACTGCAGATCATTCTAGCACATTTAGTAGGGACATTCCCACCGAGTCACTTCTCTCGCGAGCATCGAGGGATGAATAAACAAAAACCGCCTACCCTTCATGTCTCCCCTCTCGAGTGACAGCACTGCGATTGGAGATTGAAACCATCAATGTCAACATGGAACAAATCAGATGCAGAACGCCAACGTTCAGTCAAGCATATAACTTTTATGTACCAATAAGTTCCAGGAGGGTCTTAATATCTTCTCCTCCTTCTTTTTCTTATTTAACTTGCCTATTTGAAGCTCTATGGTTTGAGTTTCTAACGAATCAACACAATACGATTTTCTGAAACTACGTCGGGAATATTACAACGGTCTCGGTTAATATTAAAATTAATGGAGGGAGTAATTCAACGATCGTTAGAAGTACTAATTCGAAAAGAGAAATCACGCGACATTACAGCCAGGTTGACAAAAAGTCTTTAAACAATTTCCTTTCGTATTTCGTCATATCACAAAAACTTGAGTTGTACCATGAATAGTGTACAGGGTTAGATGACTTACTCTACGTATTTTCATGCTCAATCGAATGAAACCAACGAAAAAACCTCACTCATTCCGAAGTAAATGCCTAAAACACCTGTTTGACGCGGCAAATCTGTGCATCGTGAATATGACGAAAAAATTATGAGAACATAATTAGAATAAGAGAGTAACCGTTCCCCCATTCATACATGAGTAGAAGCAACTCAACTCCGTATAAAATACCTAAAGGGATTTCTAAAGGAAGGAATGATATTTCATTACAGGAGCTATCGTAGGAGAGATCCTGGTCTTAACTACATGTGATTGCGTTTCAACTTACAACGAAGTAAACGGTACTTGGCATAACAGACCACCCTCGAGGATCGTTGTAGCAGTAGGGATCCTCGATCTCTTCACCGACTTACGGACGGGGCAGCTTCGCTTGGGAGAAGCCATTTGGAGACACCCGAACTGCGAACTAGATGTCAATGACCGTGAATGGACCAACCTCGCCATCATCCAAGTGAACGAGCCTTTTCTTTTTAAGGAGTTCTACGCAAATGTCGCGCAACCAATGGAAGTTTTTGCTTCGTAAGTCGGACATCTACCATACAGTGCTCGCTACGAATTTCTACTTTGTTTACTCTAAAAGTGAAGGGAAACAATATTTCTGGCACTCAACCAGAAGGTGATGGTCTAGTCTAAACTGAAGAGGTTAGATAAAGGGCAATTCTAGGGTCTACTCTATTCTCAAACTGAAACCGTATCCGCAATAAGCTTTGGAGAGGTGTTTAAGTATGTGTGTATGTATGGGTACTGTAACCTGTGCACACAAAAATCATTGTGAACTTAATTTAAGAGGTATTCTCAATTTTGCTATGTATTCGTGTAAGAAATGAAAAAAATTGGTGTCCTCCAAAAACAAAATTTCCACATGCTTTTTTTCAGAGCGTTCCGAACAATTTTGATTCCGTTTCTATCTGTACGTCTGTCTGTCTGTCGGTCTGGTCAATTCCTTGTCCCAGGCAAAACTATATGAAGTTATGATCCGATTTTGATGCAATTTTCCGGGATTGTGCGGGTTAGCCTCCTGACGTACGCATGCGCAAATGAGAATTCCATGAAACCCCGGTATCTCATTTTCTAATAGTCCGATTTTGCTCAAATTTGTAGGGTAGTTCGGGCCTGACCCCAAGACAATGAAATACATATGAATTTCGTCGCGATAGGATCATTATTAGCCAATGTGCATGCGCAAACATGAAATTCGCAGTCACAGGAATAACTCAGGAAATACTCGACCGATTATGGTGAAATTTTCAGGGATTCCGCGGGTTAGACCCTAGGAGGTCTCCTAACTGTTTCATTGCCGTCGGCCCAATAGTGGTGTGTGAGCATGCTTGAACGTGAATTTCATGAAACAACTGTTCATCAGTTCCTAATGGATCGATTTCGCTCAAATTAGGAGGTAGTTAGGTACTGACAAACTAACTAACCAAGTTGCGTATCAGTATAGCTTCCTCACTTTTATAACGTGGACGTATAGAATCAGACAGACCAAAATTGTTCAGAAAGCTTTGAAATATGAAAAGCAAGTGGAAATTTTCTGCAATAAGCTCTGGAGAGGAGTATGTATGTGTGCATGTATGGGTACTGTAACCTGTTTACTCAATAATAGAGAACTTAATTTACGAGGTATTCTCAATTTTTACACACAAAAGGAAGCTTCTAAATAAATTTCAGATTTTAAATCTATTTTCAGAAGAAATACCAGAAAAAGTACCTAGGCGACAAAACGTAATTTTTAGCACTTTTTAAAATTTGAATGACTACTTAGAGGGATTTATTGAAATTTATTAATATTATTTAAATCTTATTATAGGTAGGTGCCTTACGCAAGACCACTCATCTCCAGGAAAATATTCGTGGCTCATAATCAGTAGAAACACAAGCAAATAGCAATTTTGGGCCCAAACGAGGAAAGTAGTGTAAAGGTCCGCTCCACGGATATAGTGCAAACCTCACATAATCACGATATTAGAAAATTCACTTTTTTTTTCTAGATGGCAAGCATTCAAGTTGAAATCCCTGCTTATTTTTATGAGCAATTCGCCTCCAAAGGACTGTTATGCAGTGGGATGGGGATTCACAACTGATAACACTTCCGTTGCCACTTCAAAGATGCAGGAAATCCCCTTGAACCTCAAGAAGAAGTGCATTTTTGATCACTGTGAAATGGAATGGTGTAAAGCGAATTACTCGGTGCAGCCGAACATATGCGGGCAACTCGGTAATAACCGGTGCGGGGGTTTCAAAGGGAATCTTTTGGTTTGCTTTGGGAAGGTATACGGGCTCGTGTCGATTCCTTCTGTGTGTTCAAAGGGAGGAATTCAGAAGAGAATTCCCACCCTCTTCGTGCGCATGGACGAAGGACTGCCGTTCATATGGTCAGTACTCAAAAGTTTGGGGTCCAGCAAAGGATCTTCAGTCAGCCCACAAGAATTCCAATTTTTTCTTTTATCTGCTCCAATAATGATGTACTTTAAACGCTCTTGTATTTTGTCAAGTAAGATGCCTATAGAACCGTATATCAATCCATCTCAACTCTAGTACATCGTTCTTTTATCCTATCAATTAGCTGGTGAACAGGAGTTGAGTTGAGTAGAATAGTTCCAAACGCCGATCAAAGAAGTAAGTGCTAGCTCGAATAAAGAATTTTATTTATTTATTTTTTCTCATTACCAATAAAGTTGAATGGTTAATATTTTTCTATCAAATATTTATATCAGAAATTGTTAAGTCGGTAAGTTCAAAATATTTTTTGATAATTCTGCAAACAATTAAGGCAATGATAGGAACACGTTTAAAAATGCCGATTAGAGATGAGAAGAGGAACAACATTTTAAGTGAAAAATCAATCGGACGATTTTGAATATTTAGAAGAAATTGGGCTCCACGCAGTCATCAAGTTTGATTTCATTTGCACGGTAATATATAATAAATAATAATAACTTAACAAATTTACTTTACTTTAGCTTCTTCCTTTAATTTGGCGATACTGAAATTTTCGTCTTCCCTGTCGATGTAGCCAATGAGGTATTCGTCGAATTTCTTCTGGTCTATTGGATGACTGTTCGATATTTTAGCTGAAAAAGGGATATTGATAATGTCATTAGTTAAGGATTGTTATAGTTCAAATAACTGATTCAACATTAACGTAAATTCAGTTCCAAATTTTGTACATTGTTCAGATTCACTTATCAATTTTCTTTACCGTTTTACACACCTCATCAGTCTGTTTCGGAATCTGGACGGAGGCGGAGTTTGTTTAGGATATTATTGTATATATTTGTCATGGTAATTTATTCTATTCTAGCTAAATTGATTATCGAAGTACCTACCATATATGCTCCTTGTTAGACGTCAAAAGTGGTATTTTTTTAGGATAGTGAGCCTCTATTTCACTTGAATTTGACTTATGCTGAAAAATGAACCCTGGTCGAGAGTGCAAGCAAGATTTATTCAACCCCAGACGATTTTGGTTAAAAGGTGACAAAAATTATGTTGTTGCGGGTATTGACCGTAAATCCATGTTTAACAACACTTTTGGTCTTTGACCAACGCAAAATGCTACTAAGTCTATTCACGTTCCAAAATATCATTTTGGAGATCGTTGAAGCCTCAACGATGGAAAAGTTATGAGAACCATGTAATGGATTATAAGGTAAAAAACTTAAACATAAAATCACATGGATACCTGTCTTCAGGCTGGGGTTCAGTCAAAAATTGGTGACCCTTTTTTTCCACACCATAAAGCGTGGCGATGCCGATTTTTATACCTTATGGTTTGGATCGATCTCCAACCCACAAAGGAATCAAATCTGCAGATAGCTGATTTTTCAGTTGGGAGAGTTAAGGGGGTTCCGACAGTGGTGTGAAATATTGTTCCAACTTTTCTCAGCCAATAATCGATCAATTTCAAATCTTTTTTCGGCATTCTTTCTATTCTTTAATTGTGCAAGGCAACATACTACCGAAATTTCAAATTTAAAAAATTTCACGTTATCAATTCAAAATTTAGAATTTGAAATTTTGATAGTGTGTTGCCCTGCAGAATTTAAAAAACGTCTGCCAAGTTGGGTGGGCAGTAAAGCTTCCTCACTTTTGTAACATGGACGTATAGAATCGGTTAGTGAACATTTCACCGAAATTGATAGAATAGTTTCGGAGTTAAGAGCATGCCTATGACAATAAATGTCAATTTTGGCGAAATTCGTAGGTGATTATGTTTGAGTGAGCTCACAACTACCCTCCAAAATTGAGCAAAATCCGTCCATTACTAACTGAGAAATCGTAGTTTCAGGAAATTTACGTTAGCACATGCGCACACGCTACTAATGGTCCGGTGGCTATTAAATTAATAGGGAACTAAGTAGGGGCTACCTCAGACAATCTCTGAAAAATATCACCAGAATTCGTCGAGTAGTTCTGGAGTTATGGCTATATGAAACTAATTTCAAAATTGCGCATGCGCAGTGGGTATTACTGATAGAATCGTGTTGAAATTTGAAGGTAATTGTCAACCTCAAACTACCCTCCGAATTAGAGCGAAATCGGTCCATTAGCAACAAAGAAATCGTAGTTTCAGTAAATTCACGTTTGCGCATGCGCACACGCTATTAGTACTCCGATGGCGATGAAATTCAAAGGGGACCCTCTAGGGTCTTGCTCGAGAAATCCCTGAAAATTTCACCGAAATTAGTCGAGTAGTTCCGGAGATACGCCTAAGGCAACAAATTTCAAGTTTGCGCTAATAGCTATTACTGAACCAATCGTGACGAAATTCATAGGTTATTGTCTTGGAGTCAGTCCACAACTAGGTACCCTTCAAATTTGAGCGAAACAGGTCAATTAGGAACTGAGATCCAGGGGTTTCAGGAAATTCACGTTTGCGCATGCGCTCACGCTACTAGTGGTCTGATGGCGATGACATTGATAGGGGGCTGTCACGAGACTAACCCGCACAATCCCTGAAAATGTCATCAAATTCGGAGCACATCTTCATATAGTTTTGCCTGGGACAAGGAATTGACAACAGACCGACGGACCGACAGAAAGACAGACAGACCGGCAGACACGGAACCAAAATTATTCAGAAAGCTCTGAAACGTAAAAAGCAAGTGGAAATTTTGATTTTGGAGGACAAAAATGTTTTTCGTTTCTTGCACGAATACATAGCTTCCTACCATCGGTAGTGAGGAAACAAAAAGAAAGAATGCCGGAAGAAGATTTGAAATTGATAGTTTATTGGCTAAGAAAAGTTGGAACAATGTTTTAACGGTAAAATGGTAACGGTCATCTTCATCGTCAAAATTGTCTTCAATTACGGTGGGGTTTTTTTTAATGATTATTTTTTATATTGAAATGGTTACCTACAGAACTAAAAACTAAAAAAATATATGAAAACTGAAAAAAAAGTGCATGAAAGTCGAACATGTCAACTTTGGTTTGCTACCCGAGCTCATTCACTCAATGAGAGAAAAGTAATTATATTCACGAGTGGATACTAACAAGATCATGGAAAGATGTCTTCTGATTTTCTTGTATTGACCATGTTGAGGGGCCCTGGGAATTCTAAATCAACTGAAGATAAATAATTTATAATGTGTATTTGCATTTGATTATTTTACTATATACCTACCACCTTACACGGGTGACTGGATAATGGGAGTTTTGAGATACCCGGCTTTGTGGCGATTACCAGTCATCCAGCTAGCAAGTATCTCTTTGATGTGTCTCTTTGTTTATCTCGCATTCCCGTGAATTATTAATGCTCCGGGTCGACGCGGGTATTAAATTCGTCTCTTCGTAACCTACCAGACCTTTCAAAGGATCCCTCTGATTTCTCAGGCGAAACAATGACCAACAGCGGCCTCTCCGGCCCACTTATACCAATAATGAGAACTAACTGTCGGGCAACCTCACTCATTAATAAATTATTATAATTACATTATTATTACGCTAAAAATAAGATTGTTGTCTGGTTAATATAGCGAAAGTTCAATGGTTAACGAATCATGCAAAAATAGGAAGGAATAAATGTCTTCTTTCGATCAATCTCTGTTTTTTGAGAGAGGGAGCAAGGTTTACTCTAACCAGGAGATCTATTGGTGTAATAGCTCCTCATATGGACACATTTGTCAAGGCCTGCACTAAGACTGGTTGAGAAATGGGGGAAACCACAGTTGCCCATTTATTTGTCCACAATATTGACAGTGTGTTTGATTTTTTAGCCAGATTTTAGGGTCAGATATCGTCTGGAGTTACACATACATAAATATGTATACATGGAAAAAGTGTTAAACTTTAGGAGCGGTTTGGCCTTTTACCGTCATGGCTTGTTCGGGCTGACTGCTAACCTATGGTTAGGTTTTCAAGAAAACCTTGTGTGCAAGACACCCTCCTTATCAAAATGAAAAAGTTTGTTGTACAATAAAAAAAGACACCGAAATGATTGATAAACAAAACATCTGTCAAAAGGCTTCACACTACTTTCCTCAGCTGTATTTGGCCCTCAATCTATTTTTGTGGATATGAGAGGTATCGGAACATGTTTCTACTTGTTAGAAGAGTAAGTCCTGTGAGTTTCATCAAAATCGTTAGAGCAGTTTAGGAGAAAAGCTAAAAAATGTGCTAAAAACAACGATTTTTCACCAATCTTGAATATTTTCTCCCCCTAATAATTTACCTGGAGGGCTGAAATTCTTAGGGCCTCATCCTCAGACACGTAGAAACCAATCCTCAAAAATAGGAATTTTTTTAAATCATTTTCATAGGGGCCGTAATCGTGATCATACACGATTGAAAATTGATAAGATGTCGATTTGGACCATTTAAAGGTGGTGTATCAGAAATTGGGTTTTCTGCTGATCGCAATACTTTCCATACACCTTCATTTGGCTGAGGAAAGTAAACATTTTTTATAATTATAGATCTTTCTGCATCGAATGCACATAAATTTTTATTGTCCTTCTGTTAGGTGAATTGAAGCTCGGTTTTATAAAAAAGAAACCGGAGTCAATTCAATGTGTCTATTGTTGTCTATTTCCAAAAAAATTAGTAACAAAATTAAATCCATTTCGACGGTTCTTGTTCATTACTGATGATGACCTAACGTCGAAATCTATTTAACTCGTTGTAATTTGTAACTCATCATTTTTGTGGATTATAATATAGACATTTTCAATGACTCCAGTTTCTTTTGATTGCAATGTTTTTCCACAACTAAGTACCAACATCGCGAGTGATTTAGTTCGTAGCTCCGTTCCATATACAAATTTTGGTTTATTATTTTCAATAATGAACCTTTGGAATCGAGCACGAGAAAATTTTGTTTACCCCCCCACCCCTTAAAATTTGATGTTTTACGTTTCAGATACGTAGAATCCAAAAATTGAATAAAATGAAAAATTCGTCCGTCCGCAGTCGTCTGCACCATGGACCGAAATTGATGAAATTTGGTAGGGATACCGGCTCCATTTGGGGTCTAGTAGTATTCCGAAGCTTGGCGTTACCGTCAGTCTTCTCTAAAGCGTAGAAAATAGGGGATGGAATTTTCGAAACGCCCTAGCTCGAAAACTTTAAACAGGAAGGTATATTTTATCCATCGATTTCGAATAGAACACAAGTTTTAGCGTCAAATGAGAGCTTTCGGATCATTTTAGGACCAACCGTTCGCTCCCAATAAGGACTTAAGGGTTGAAAGAAAAAAAAAGAGCAGAAACACGCTTGTGAATCGCAAAAATCGAGTCGAATCGTGAACCTCGCGTTATAATTAATCTTATAACTTAATTAATCTTTACGGATGGGTGATCTATATTAGAGAAAATAATAAACCGTTGTGTAACAATTTGCAGCGTCTTTACGAGTGCAATTTACCGTGAAGGCACCTCTAGTTTATACTTTGCGGTCTTTTAGGTCGGCAGTCGAATTTCATCAGCCCTTTCCCTTGTTTATTCACCCACTTATCTTTCATGATTGATATTAATGCGTAATTATTATGTCTAGAGTTGTTAATTTAATGTTCAGTTTTTATAGTCAAGTTGTATTACGGTTATTTTCAGTGGGTAGTACTTACTAACTTGACTCTCCTAACACACCCTTCGAATGTACAATAGGCACCTATTGGTGAAGTAACAGATAAATAGACTTATTTAGAACTTGACATTCAATCAAACAAGATAGATTGTACCTGCAAGAATGTGTGCAACATAATAAACCAGCTGGGAAGGTACCTAATACTTTCGAACCTTAATTTTCAAATTGTTCAACCATTTGGAAAGTGTAAGAGTTACGAAATCACCAACCGTACTTCCGAATGTTTTATAGATACGACACGCAACACCCCCCTGTCTCCCGTGTTATGTATTTGACATCTGGATGATAACTTGGGAATGGATTTGATTATGATTGATTTGATGATTTTCCTTTTTATTTCAGACGTATAGTGAATCAATAGCCAGGAAGGGTAGCGACCCTTCATCTGGAGAAGGTTGTGAAAAATGAGGAGTATAGCTGTCAGATATGACATAGAGACGTTCTATTCAATTATTTTTTTTTTTAAATATATTCTTTATTGCACTTTTTCATCCCAAAAGAGGTATTGTTATTCGGAGGCTATCCACACTGAATGGAATTAGCACCATCCTCATTTTCGTCATCCGTGGTACTAAGGCTACCGACTTCCTCGTCAAAATCCTTGTGTCTGAAAACGAAAGGTACGTCGTCGAACGAGAACCCAATGTCCGTATCTTCGATATTCGTTTTTTCGGAAGAACTTTTGTTGTTTACGCCATCACTTTTATTGGGTTCCATTTCACCCCAATTTTCTTCAAAATCATCATTCATAAGATCCGTTGGGGAGATGAATCCGGGTATAAGCAACACACCTCCGCAGAGCTCGCTTTCCTTTCCTTCGAACATCAAACAGTGGAAGAAGAGAAACCGTCGAGATAAGAGTAGGTACTTGAGTTGAAATGAAATGAAATTGCCTAATTGTACACAGGCCTTCCGGCGCTACAAAGTTGCCATAGTACGAGATACAAACTACTCATACAAAGAGATATAGGTGCGAAAGTAGTACAGACATTATAGAAAAGAAAAATCTAATTTCTACTGAGAGAAGAAAGAATACCTGAAGAGAAAAATCAAATTGAGAAGGCGCAGAAGAAAGAGATCCCTGATCTTTAGTGCTTACCAGATCTATGAATATAAAACATCATAGGTACCCTAAATAGGAATTATATGTAGCAAAATCTGGAGGGTATGTGAAGGTGCAAAACTGCTTAAGACTTTAACCCTCAAGAGACGAGATTGGAAGATATAAAAAAATAGAAGAAAATAAGTACCTAAACATAATTATGTCGGTACATTAAATGATTGTGAGAAACTTAACATAGAAAACCCTAAGGACAAACGCTCGAGTTTTTATACAATTCGCCAAAAAGAAAATCTTTTTTTGCAAGAGCTTATGAACACAAAGAGAGCACTTAAAAGTTACTCTCATCTCGATGAGAGTTTCGTGGTATTAGAGATACTCCGAGCGCTGTTTGTTCAACCTATTTAAGTTTAAAATAACATCTTAAACGTTGGAACATAATATAATTATGGTACCTATATTTGGAATGAGCGCAAAATGGTCTATAAGAATAACCCAACAAATCGGTAAAAACGATTCTTCTCATCAATTCATGCTGCATGACTGGAACTTTTTTATTCATGGAAGAGGAAGAAAATACCATCTTCTTGTCTGAGGTTTCAAAATGTGCTAAATTATTGTTTTATATCGGCTGGAAAAGGAGTGTCGATAACTCGAACACTTGCCCGGTTGATAATTGACAAACCGTTGGTGAAACAATTATTGCGAGGAAAATTATCGTGAGTGTAAAACAAAACTGATTCTGTATAATACGGGTAGAGTGATAGAAAGTCTTATTAGATATATAGGTACCAAGTTTTTTGCGCCTTTCTTCCATTGCCAACCTCTTCCGTGTTTCCCTCTTTTCCTTTGCAGCGGCTGCAGACGCAAGTGATTGACAATGTTGTTGTTTTTTACAAGCCATCAAACGATACGTTTTTAATAAATCCGATGGAACAGTACCGGAATTTGGGTTTGAAACTATCGTTCTGGCCAAGTCCTCCAATGCGCCAGAACTGTTACCCATACCGCTTCTTATTAGGCTCCTCTTGCAGTACAACAAACAGTTCTTGTCATCAATGGAAATTGCACTAGTATAATCGGCCTCAGCCAAATTGAGTTTGTTCAAGTTCTTCCAACAATTACCTCTGTGGTGGAACAAGTCTCTAAAACGGGAATTTTTTCCGCTGATAGATAGTTTTATGGCATTTGTAAATTTCACTATAGCATCATTCCAACGCTGCTGTTCCACAAAACACTCTCCAAAGTATTCTTCTTTTTTAGACAGCACTTCAGTTTGGACCCTCAAACCAGCCCTTCTGACGTGTTCAGATTCGTCCACAGCCAGAAATACCAGGTCATCGTATTCACATCTCACAACGCTCATTAGTAACTCAAATTCACGCTGAAGCTCCATTACTTTCACCAAATCCAGGGCTGCGAGTATGAACTTGTTCTGTAGTTTCCTTGATTTGGATCTTCTCATGTAGGCTTTGATGAAGTCGTTGTTCAACTCCAACGCCTTTGTGCAGTCAGCTTCTGCATTCTGGTTATTCAGTAAAACTTTGCTGTACTTCGTAGCTGTAATTCTAACATTACCTACATAGTATTAACTATGTTTCCCCACTTTTCAGGAGAGCTAAAAGAAAATCTACAGCCAATCTACAAGATTGATTCTGTTTCCGTGCACCCTTACAGGGGTTTTGGTTTATTATTTTCAATAATGAACCTTTGGAAT
>JAEMON010000002.1:12114183-12137075 GCA_030264115.1 Lygus lineolaris | reverse complement strand
CAATAGCTTCATTTTCTTCGAAAATTCGCTAAAAGGCACGAAAATTGCTTGAGAATAATTAACCCCTGGGGAGCGCACACAATATTTTGTTAAAAAACGCGCTTTTTTTGGGGATCCCCCCTCCATCCCCCCCTTTTTTGACACCCTCAAAATGCAAATTTTGAAAATCCAGCGATGTAGTGCACAACTAAGTAGACAGTTTTAAAAAATAGACAGTAGACAGAAGTAGACAGTAAATAAAAAAAAGCACAAAAATTGCTTGAGAATTAAGCCCTGGGGAGTGCACACAAGATGTTGCCACACACACACACACACACAGACATTCACTTATGGTTTTTTACTCACGGATTTGGACAGGGTGGTCTGAAACGGATCTGTACACGTGGTTCTTTTTTTTGAGCCCCCAAACTACGGGAAACGGTTTGAAAGAAGGCCACGTCCTCAGGTCCTTGTCACTTTCAACACCCAGCCGCATTTTCAAACAGCGAATACCCAGTCCGTAGGATCCTAGGTCCATGGGTTTTGACAAAACACAAAAAGAGACAACGCTAAAAACAAGAAAAACGCTGCAAATCATTACACAACGGTTTATTATTTTCTGTATAGAAAACCCCATCTACAAAGATCCTATTGACATAAAATACCCACCTACCGCGAGGTTCACAATCATCTCTTGGCGACAATGAGTAGGTACCTTCTATTATTATTATCGGAGAGTTGTATCATTCATTCTTAATGAAATTCAGTAACTTAAGGAAGCTTCTGAAAATAAACAACAAACTTGGTTTGGTGGAATCGAAAGAAAGTTGCATTTGAACAGCTGATATTTGAACGGAGATTTTGCCTACTCGGGAAGAATTGCGATTCACAATCATGTTTCTGCTCTTTTTTTTTTTTTTTTCGTTCAATCCTTAAGTCGTCACAGGGAGCGAACGGTTAGTCCTAACACGCTCCTCAAGGTCTCATTCGACGCTGAAAATTGTGTTCTATTTAAAATCGATGGAAAAGAGTAGGTACCTTCTTGTAATTATTATTATCGGAGAGTTGTATCATTCATTCCTAATGAAATTCATTGACTAAGGAAGCTTCTGAAAGTAAACAACAAACTTGGTTAGGTGGAATCGAAAGAAAGTTGCATTTGAACAGCTGATGTTTAAATGGAGATGATGCATACTCTGGAAGAATTGCGATTCACACTCGTGTTTCTGCTCTTTTTTCCGTTCAACCCTTAAGTCCTTACAGGGAACGAACGGTTAGTCCTAAAACGCTCCGCAAGGTCTCATTCGACGCTAAAAATTGTGTTCTATTTTAAATCGATGGAAAAAATATACCTTCCTATTTGAACTTTTCGAGCTAGGGCGTTTTGAAAATTTCATCCCCTATTTTCTACCCCTTAGAGAAGGCTGACGGTAACGAAAAGCTTCGCGGCACAGCTAGACCCCGAATGGGGCCGGTATACCAAATGTCATTAATTTTGGTCCATGGTAACTAAGGAAAGTGCCGCGAACGGCGGACGGACAGATTTTTTTAATTTTTTTTTAATTCGATTTTTGGATTCTACGTATCTTGAAACGTAAAACTTCAAATTTGAAGGGGGGTTAAAAAAAATTTGTTCGTGCTCAATTCCAAAGGTTCATTATTGAAAATAATTAACCAAAAGGGAAAAGCAAAAACGACGGAATCACAGCAACAGATGTTGGCCATATTGAGAGACCTCATTGAAGAAGGAGTCTCCTTCTTCCATGGACCTCTTTTGGAACCAATCGCGAAGGTGGCGGCGTATGGTTTCCCTTTCAAACTGGCAGTACAATAATTATTCTTTATTATCAATCAAGCCCATTTATTTGACTTCGAAAAATAATTCCCTTTACATCTTAGTTAAGATAAGATAAAATAGGTAGCAGCATAGTCCCTACACAACAAATCCCCTTTCGGTATGAATTTGAACTAATGATAACTAACAAAAAATCGTCAAATTTCACACGAAAGTTTCACCATGGAAGTTGCCTCCTCTGTGGGTTTCGTCACTCCCACCCTTTTTTTCAGATCATAGAAGTAGAAGATTCTTTGAAATGTTATACACGAAATTCAAACCTCACCTCACCCGTGTCAACATCCGTAGTGGGTTGATGGATGGATGGATGCTCAAATTACACTGCCAAGGAGAAGTCCCTGTTAGGGGAGATCAGTGGGAGCCTGTTGTGTTGATTTCCTCGGTAGTTACTGGGACCCAGATTTTGATGATGATGATCGATGATCCGGATTACATGGTCTGCATGTAATGGAGGAGAGAGAGGGGGGAGGGGGGTTAAAATATCATGAGAGATGAAGACATTATACATAAAATTTTAACAAGGTCACAGAAGAACAGTCTCAAAAACAAAAGGTAAGCATAAGAAGTATCAAAATATGAATAATAGGCTAATAGGCTTAAAAGTAAAAGCACAGTAAAATTTTTTCTTAAATTTTTTTGTAATTTTTTTGTTGTTCTTTTCTATTATTAATTTTTTTTTTTGTATAATGGTGAGAAGAGTACAGGTACTTACAAAGCCAGTGAGACATTCTGGGAAATTGGGGAGAAATCAACTGAGGCCGTTTAAATTTGGAACTCAGCAGTTTCGAAGCACTCCAAAATTGAAGATACCCTGCTGTCAGCTTGCCCAACGTCCGAAAGTACGTCAGCAATGGTCCTACCATCTAGTGCTTGCTGGAAAATAGTCCTATGACGTCTACATTCTAGAATGATGTGCTCGGTGGATTCGATGGAGTTAGGATCATCACAGTATCTGCACACTGGAGAATTAGCTTTTCTCATTCGGAATTGGAACAGCCTGTTATTACCATGCCCAATAAGCAGCCGATTCGTTCTAGTGATGTCTCTGTTAGATTTTTCCTTGTTACGATACCAAGGGGTCTTAACAGGTTCACTTTGGAATGCTGCAGTCCAGCTACCTCCTGTTTGTAGCTTAGCTCTATGAGTGGCAAAATTCACTTCTTGACCTACTGCGAACTATTTAGGTAGTAAGTCAGTGTGTGGCACTGTAATTGTGGGATCCACAAAGTTCCGAGAGCATGCTTCTTTAGCGCACTTATCCGCAATTTCGTTGCGCTGAACATCTACATGTGAAGGGATCCACTGGATATTTAACTTAGCACCAGGTTTAGAAGTAAATGAGGAGATTTGTAGGACTATTTGCTGCATATGAGGAGGGATTAGGGTTCCTGGTTTAACCCTAGAACGGTACACTTCAAAACTGGTCTGTTGTTGGTACACTACGTAAAACTGACTTGTTGGAGCTAAACTTCGAAGAAATTTGTTTTACATCGAAACAAATGGTATATTCGGATTCAGATCAACTCATGCTGCATGAATGGATCTTTTCACTACCTTGTAGGCATGGCAAAATTTACGTTTATTAGTACACTACGTAAAAATGACGTGGTAGGCTTATCAATCAACTGCTGTCACGTGGTATAATTAATCCCAGGACACCTTTCACTTTCACAGTTCTTCACCACTTCGTTTTTAACGTTGAGCGCGGCTTCTATACGGTAGTATCAGTATTCTATGCACTTCACTACTTGTTTCCCAAGGCACTGCTGAGAGTAGGGTGCGCTCAGGCAATAAGGAGGGGCGGTGGAGGCAGAACTTCCCCAACCACACGTAAAACTTACGTAGTGTACCGTTCTAGGGTTAAGGTTGTTCAAATTGGAAATTGTGGATTTAGAATCAGTCAACAGTAAGTTGAGTCAACAGTAGTGGGTTGAGTTGAGCTCCTTTCTACGAGGGTAGGTCGGTGAAACTTACATGTGAGTGGAAGCTCATGGAAGAACTGAAGAAGGAATTTCCTTCTTCCATGGTGAAAGCTAATCGATTGTTTCTACCCATTGATAAGGACTGGCTTCTTTTTTTTTCATTGGCTTGTTGTGATTTTTACGAGTTCTCAGTTCTCTTGACATCTAACCAAACGTATTTTTTAGTGGTGATTTGTATTTATTTTGTGCTACGAAGAATAGTTTTTGTTGTCCGCCAGCTAGTCGGTTGAATTCCTTGAATAGGAGGTTGGTACCTACGTGCAGTGTTGGAACGGATCAACATTTTCAGTTTGCGATATTGAAATTCGGAGGTGGAGTTAAACGCACTTCGAGCTCCTAATCTCATTCCTGCTAGAACACTGTCCACGATTCTCCATTCGCCACCGTCAAGTATGTAAACAATCAAAGATTCTATTCGAGTTGAGTTAAAAATAGATAGTATTTAGCAAGTGGCTTCTGGTACTTGTTGGAAACCACGTCGAGCTTTTTAATTGTTCATTTTCAAGAAACCGCATTATTTCGTTCCTGAAGCATTTTGTTTGGGGGTGCCGCAGAACCTGTTGTAGGAGAATGTCTGACGAGAATGGAAACGATTCAGATGAAGAGTTGGTTTCTAACTTTGTTGTGGTACCATATTTGAGAGACGAATCTGATGTTGAGGCTGAAGGAGAAGACGAAATTACAGAACAAGTTGCTGATACTGACAGGCAGGTGTTTGATGAAGACTTACCCATCACACATAGCTACCTGGGTGAAATGGACAGGGTAAGTGGCCGAACCATTATCCCAGATAACGCTGTGGTGACCCTACCTTTGCTACCAGGATGTCCGGGTACGTGGGTTCCCGGACAGACGTTCCCCTTGATGGTGAGAGACCACGTCCGAAGCGAGCTGCTGCGGCGGGCTGTGGAAGGTGATCATACCTTTGGCTGTAGGGCCAGAGGCTACAGGTTCAACTCCTCATCTGAAGAAATCTATGGCGCTACCTGTGAAATATATGAATTCTCTGACACCCAGGATTTGGTCTCGATCAAAGCAAAAGTGAGACAACGATTCAAGAAGCTGAACATTAAAAAAATCGACGGTCCCGTCGCATACGCTGAAGTCCAAATCTTACCTGAAATCACTTTGAGAAAACCTCTCACTGTATTCAATGTCCCATCGCTGAATCGTGTACGTCACCAAGTTCCCAGGAAGTGCCAAATCAGAGAAGCCTATACCAGTCCATGGCCGGTGTGGGTGCATACCCAATATGACACTGATTACCTTAGAAAGAAGGTAGGAAATGAATTGCTTTTTTTAAAGCAGGGACTGAAGAAAATTAAGCATAGGCCTCCTATGCCAACTGACCCCACGGAGCTATCATTTTGGCTTGGAACACATTTAGGCGCTGACGAAAGACTGTTTTTGATCAAGGAGAACTCTCCAATACGTCGCTTGAGATGGATGCTGAGCCTTATGATGCAATGCCAACAGTACTGCTGCCACACCTGTGACAACTTGATTGGATACCAGAAAGATTTCTTTGCCATGTCTGTAGAGGGGGCACAAAGCACGTACGTCAACCCTGGTGGTTATGTTCATGATACCATCACCCTTTCCACAGCCACAAACCTCATAATTATCTCCAACCCTTCGACTGAGTACTCCTGGTTCCCAGGATACGCCTGGGAGATCGCGGTCTGCTGCCATTGTCAGAAGCACATTGGCTGGAAGTTCACGAGCAAGAAGCTCGTTCCTAAGACTTTCTGGGGCCTGTCACGCCAATCGCTCCACACTAGGCTGGCATGGAGCGCTGATTCGTTTGATGATGGTAACATCCCTGTAATGTAATCACACCCTATTTACCATGTAAGTACCTAATACAAAGCGATCCTGTTATTTTATGATAAAGGTGTTACCTAATATTGTATTTTCTGTGAATAAATTAGTTTATTATGTAGAGACACACTAGTTGTTTATTCCTCCTCTGTCTCTAAAGCCAACACAAAAAAATACATTACCATCACAACTGAACCCAGTAGGTGGCTTTGTATTTATTGTAACACCTACTCCAGTTACAATACAAGACTACAAGAGGACCCACCTTGCTGGATTGCAAATTCGGATTCAGCGCCCTTCAAAACCCCCTGGTGCTAAATTACGGCTGGTTTGCAAAGGAAATGAGTTGAAAGGGAGCGCGTGACATCATTCAGGTTCTGCCCAGGCAGGCAAGGAGTCGGTGACGTCAGTTAGGTTCCCCTTTTTGGAAAGCCCATATTAAGATCTTTCAAATTACAAAATAAAAAATAACCATCCAAGTTCCCCATTCCTAGAAAATTAAGATAGCTCGCTCGCTCTCCACTCCCAGCCATTTCCCCTACCATCACTGCCTACCCTTATCACTGTTTGTTAACTATTTTTAGGTCAGGCATCGGACATTTCTGTTTTACGAATCAAGTGTATGTGTCATTTAGAACTATTTGTTGTGAGCACCAATTCTTTCCTTAAATTTAGGGAAAGAATTGGGTAACATGAAAAAGATTTCAGGGATAACGAGGGTGATTCTGCCTTCGCAAGTCATCTGAGTGAATCCAATCATAACTTTAGTTTTGATCTGACAAATAGAAAGTTTGTAGAATTTCTTCATTTTTGTCCAAAGGGAGGCATGTTGAATGTACTTGAAAAATTCAAAATAATTAGAAGTGAGGTCTGGTAAATGTTTGAATGATGTAATTCCAAATCATATTTCATCATTAATAGGATTATTCCTTCAATAGCTTCGTTTTGTCCCTTTTCGTAATGTTACCCTCACCATTGTTTGAGCCCCTTTTCACTTCTCTCAGCCATTAGGATTCAAGTTCCCTTTCACTTTGCTTGCACGCGATTGGGTATTCCTCTCGTCCCCTTCACTTTTGTTGACCAATGGGACAAAGTAAGTTAAAGTTCCCTGTGACTATATTTAAGCTGTGCTCTTCCTGGTGTACCTTCAGTTATTGTTTGTTACTGATCATGGCCTCCATGGAAATCGATTTAACTTTCTAACTCATTATTTTCGTGGAAATAGACAACGTTTTTCTCTTTAACTCCGGTTTCTTTTTTATTTCTGGCATATGATTTCGAGTGAGAATTTTTCGTTATAATCCTGTCAGCAATAAATGCATTTTTGTTCTTGATTTTTTTGTTAAATTCAGTGCTGTGTTTTTACTGTAGCACCTAGGAAATAGCAATTGGAAATTTCAAGGTCAGGCTAAGCCCTCAAGTGGTCATGAAACAGGGCAAAACGATTTTATGAGCCAAAGAATAAATTCCCTGGTTAGGAATATTCCCCAGAAATATTTGCCCATCACTGGCGTACGTAACGTTTCCTCGCAATCCAATTCTTTTGTTCGATACGTGCTTCGTAGTTCGTAGGCACAACCAATAATTGAGATCCCTCCGAAATGAATGACTGCCTTTTCGCCGAGCCTCCGGTGATTTTTCTTAAGAAACCTCTAGGTGTACCTAGAGTGTTCAGCATAAGGGAATAAAACCTACTAATTCGACGATCTTGTCTAATTTCAACACAACACTACCCGATAGAGATAGTAGCACCTTGTATCCAACTAAGTAGTCCCATCAGTGGCGTAGCTAGACCTCAGGAGGCCCGGGGAGGATTCGATTTGAGAGCCCCCCTTTTATGTAACACATACACGGAAAATTAAAAATTTTTTTTAAAGGAAATACTAATTTTGAAGTTACTTTTTTTTCGACGGAAATGTTTTTAATTCTTTATGAGGCTAAAACACATGAGTATCAACCAGTTAGGGTTTTATAGTGAGTTCACACTTAAGATCGAGAACCTTCTAGAAATCGAATCTACAACTAATTTCCAACAAAAAGTGTCTCCGAGAGTTTTTTATTTGAACCCTCATTTTCGTGAGTTTTCTCACTTTTAAGATTTTTTTTCGTGTTTTCGACTGGTCATATTAACTCATCATCATAAACAAAATGTTCATCACTCCATTAGTTTATTGATTTAAAAAAAAGAAGGAAATGGAAACACCGTTAGAAAGAGTGTTAAATTTACTATCTCCTTCGTGCACTATAAACAATTTTACTGTAGGTTCAGTGGGCAAGAAATTGGACTAAAATGAGAGTTTTACAAAATTTCCAAAATCATAATTTTTTCCAACGGTTCTATGTCTCCAATGAAATAAATAAAGCCCAGTGCATGTTATGCACTGAAGTTGCATGTTATGCAACTTCCTCAGAATCTCAGCTTTTCAATGAAGTGGTTATTTTACTATGGACATTATGGGATAAAATTAAGTTTGAAAGCAAAAACATTAAGGGTTTTTTCCCGAGGAAATCGAGTGTTGGGGTGTTTTACGACTTGAGCATGGCTAGAAGAGTTTGGTACCGTTTTCGACGTAATTTTTCACGCTGAATCGAAAGGTGACACTCCAAATGCATTCTGACTGTTGGAAAATGGATTTTTCGAGACAATAGTTGCAGTTACGGACACACCCATTTTTTGTTGAGCTAGTGAAAACGCTGCAAATTATTACACAACGGTTTATTATTGTCTGTATAGATCGCCCATCTACAAAGATCCTATTGACATAAAATACCCACCTACCGCGAGGTACTATATAAATTCGCCAGCCTCACAGTGTGCATTGTCTTCAATCAAAATTTCTAGCCAAACTTCTTCCTAACTTTCATATGCCTACTTAAAAAAATAACAATTTTGCAGGAAGTCTTCATGCTGAAGTTCATTTTGCCAGCTAACTAGGGTTTGCAATCCCGGGATCCCGGACAATTTTCACCAATTTCAAATCCCGGGATTCGTGGGGCCAATCCCAGGATTTCGGGATCCCGAAATCTCAAAATACAAAAATTTCAAACGGAAATTTTTTTAGCATTACAACGGAAAATGTGAGTGCTCATGATGAAAACCAGAAAGGAAGTTCTCAGCATTAGGAAGCAAGTCTGTGACTGCAAGCGATTGCACAGCCAGTTTGCAAGATCAACTGGAGGCCCGAATCCAAAAATCCATGGGCAAACGTCAGCCTGTCACGAAACATCAAAGAGATCTGATAACCACAATCAAAAAAGAAATGAGTCTCTTTGACAATGGAGGTACCCGAGCCACCATTTAAGGGTGCGCGGACGCCCGGCTCAAGAACGGCCTCAACGATGCCCCGACGCTGCTCAAAATCCTTTTTATTATTGTTCACGTTTGTGATTTCGAAAATTCATCGATTTGCTTATGTTATTCAATAATGGTTACATACTTTACGACGCGAATCATAATTTTAAGTCTATTCCATCAAGAGAAAACTGGAAGAAACTGATGAAAACCTGGTTTTTCATAGGTTTCTTCCAGTTTTCTCTGGATGGGATAAACTTAAAATTATGATTAAAATCGTAAAGTATGTAATTATGATCGTACAACAAACGTAAATCGTTTAATTTTCGAAATCGCAAACGTGAACAATAATAAAAAGGATTTTGATCAGCGTCGGGGCATCGTTGAGGCCATTTTCGAGCAGGGCGTCCGCGCACCCTTAACCATAGTTTATAACTATCTGTTGACCATCCCGCCAGCCAGTGTCGAGCCGAGAGAGCATTCTCAGCAGCAGGATTATTTTCTACGAAACTGAGGAGCAAACTGGCTGATGGGACATTCTCTCTGCTTTCTGAGGGCACATTTGATGAAAAATGAAAAAAAGTAACTTGTACGTAACATGTTCGTAAATAAAATTGAAAATTTTAAAATAATTTATAGGTAAATGAGTTAAGTGTGTAAAGTTATACTTAGCATTTAAAAAAATAAACGATTTTTTCGGTTTTTACAATAATTTTTATATTTTTTAAATTAATTCCTGAATCCCGGGATTGAGAACAGGTGATCCCGGGATTGGTAAAGCTGGACGGGATTGCAAACCCTAGAGCTAACTTTGTTGTGGTAGGTATATTTTCAAATGAACATTCATTATGTCTGTGCTAGATTCCCATTTAGTAACTATCAGAATGCTAGTGTAAAAATTTAAGCTGAAAAATGTACGAAACTGGCGCATATATATACATGCATACCATTTGCTTGCGTTCACTAGTGACTAGGAATTTTTTCATTATTTTTCCCGTGATCAGCGTTCAATTTTGATTAAAAAACCGTCCTAAAATAATTTTGTCCTCCTAGATTGGTCATTTTGCCAACTGTGCGGCGTACGGCGGACGGACAGATTTTTTTTAATCCGATATTTGGATTCTACGTATCTTGAAACGTAAAACCTCAAATTTTGAGGGGGGGTTAAATTTTGTTTTTTTTCGTGCTCGATTCCAAGGTTAATTATTGAAAATAATAAACCAAAATTGAGGTAAATCTGAGCAACACTAATTTTGGAAAAATTCAATAAACAAAATAATTCAAAATAAGAGTTAGATGTGCTGGTTAGTTCAATAATTATCAAAATAAGAGTTAGATGTGCTGGTATTCAAAAAATTCACTATTGTTCTCAAAAATTAATTTTGTAATAGAATAATTCTGGAGTGTCACCATTCGATTCAGCGTGAAAAATTACGTCGAAAACGATACCAAACCCCTCTAGCCATGGTAAAGTCGCATAATCCCTTAATTTAAAAATAATAAATTAAACTTGATATCCCATAATTTCTACACTGAAATTAAAAGTAACCACACAATTGAAAAGATGAGATTCTGAGAAAGTTGTTCCCGTAACACTCACTGGGATTTATTTATTTTATTGGCGACATAGAGCCGTTGGGAAAAATTGTTTTTTGAAAATTTTATGAAACTCACTTTAGTCCAATTTCTTGCGCCCGCTAGATCTACTGTAAAAGTTTTTACAATGTAGTAGAGAGATAGCAAATTTAATGTACTTTTTGATGGTGTCCTTATTCTCGATTTTAAACAATGAACTAAGGGAGTTGTGATTATTTTAGTGGCGTAAAGTCTAAAACACGAAAAAAATCGAAAATTTGAAAAAACTCGCGAAAATTAGGCGTTAAAAAACTCTGCAAGGCACTTTTTGTTGGCTATTAGTTCCTCGAAGGTTCTCCACCTTATTATTATACTATTATACCACCCTGTATAATACTGTTAAGTGACAACCCCGGGGACAAGGGGAGCCTCCACCTCCCACCACCGTTGGAGCTAAGGGGCCCGTTATTTTCAAGGTGGGGCTAAACCAGATAAGTGGTAATCAAGTGTGCCCCACTGGCCACTGAGGGCTTCTATAGCTAAAGGGCCACACAATTTAGAAGAAAGTTCTAAAGTGTAATTTTCCAAACGGTAGGCAAATAGGTATCTAGTAACTAAACACGGCGCCTCTCTTTTCAAAATACATATGGGGGTCCCTAGAGGTTGGCTGTCTAGGAGAGCCCTCGGGGCCCCAGCCCGACCCTGCCAAGCAGTAGTACCATATAAAATAAACAAAATCACGCAAAATAATTCAAGTAGGTGGAAAGGCAACTTAATTGAATTTTAGCTACAGGAAAAACCAGGATTTCACCTTGAACATGGGCGGATCAATAAACAAATTTTGTAAAATTTACATTTGTAAATAAAAGCAAACAAAACTTTGGGAGCCCCCCTACGGCCCGGGGCGGACCCCCCCCCCCCCCCCCCTCTCACGCTACGCCACTGAGTACCATTCATACAATTTATTGAATAAGGTCTGTATAACGAATAATAGATATTAACAACGTCATTCGTTTATTTATTAGGTAAAGGATCTAGCACAATAATAAAGGAGTATCTGATATACACAAATGAAAAAAATGTCTTTCCCATTCAAGGTAGGTACGGACAATATTCGACTGGACATATTTCCATACTGTGCCAATCACAGCCAAATCAATATAGTAAACGCCATTTATATTAAAATCAACATATTCCGTAAATTTTTACACCAAATTACCTACGTTCCACAATTTGGTTCGACATAAACATTATTTACAAGAAAAAGTGTTGGTAGCCAGAAAATACATATTCCGATTTTTTCCTTTATTAAAGAGAAAATATTTAAGACGCCTTCGACCTGGGGAGAAGTATAATACCCAACAATAATATAAGATCTGCAAGCCTTGAAGCAATGCAGCGTTGATAACAATCACCATAGCGCGAATATCACAAGATACCTTAAATTTTAATTAAACCCCTAACGACAATAAACTAGCTTGAATGACCACTACGGTTGATAAGGGGAAATAAATGAAATTCATTATTAATCGGAAGGTAGTTCTTCTAATGATTCGAAATTTGTGGAATTTCTAGAGCTCACACGATGAGGGAAGAAAAAGAAAGAGGTGCATAATGCAGGATAGGTAGGAGGTACCTATGCTAGAAGAAACTAGTCTACTGTCTCTTCTTGACCAGTAGGTATGTACTAGGTTGAGTGTCAGCCACTTCCAATTGCCCAAACGAAGGATTAATAAGCTAAATCTCTCCTCTGTGTAACTGTACATCCCCAATCCAAGCTGATCGTTAGGCAATTACTAAAATGAGAAATTGAATTAAAAATGTAATTAATGACAAATTTATTAGGTAACCTTTAGGTTATCACTACTAGTAATCAGTAGGTGTAAAAATATATTGAAGGAAGTGAAGACAACCAATTAGTACCCACAAGAACAGAACAAAAATCAACCAACAATATCACTTAAAAAGTTCCATTCATGCAGCATGAGTTGGTGAGCGAATTTTCAAAGAATAAATTTAACCGTTTTTGTGGGTGATTATTATAGGAAATTTCACGCTGATTCCGAATATACCATATATGTTCCTATGTTTAAGATGGTAACTCACACCAAAAACCTCAAAAAACACGTTTTTTTTTTTAGCGATTTTTGAAACTAAATGTTCAAAATTTGACCCCTTGGCGTACTCCAAAAATTCTGGCCAACGAACTCATCCTTTCTTTTGATATTATTGACATTTTAAAATTTTTTTGGATTTTTTATCTCGATCCCACGGGCAGATATCGTCTGGAGTGACACATATTTAACTAAATATATATATATATATGAAAAAGTGTTAAATTTCAGGAATCGTTTTAGAATGGTCTGAAACGGATTTCCATGAAGAAAATTGTCAAAAATTTGCATTACAAAAATTTTGAAGCCATTGCAATAGCTTCATTTTCTTCGAAAATTCGCTAATGAATAAAATTGGTTCGACGTGAATTTTGCTAGACATGGAAATGGCGTTAAAAGGCCTATTTCAGTCTTTTTCAATTTCTAGAAATCACTCGAAAAAAAGACATGAAAAAATAATAATAATAAAAATTTAAATTTCTTAATTTTTTTAATACAGGATGCAGTTGGACAAAGGATCGAGGATTAAAAACACCTACAGAAACATACCAAAAGCAGTACACCATTGAATAATTGCGGATAAAAACGTACGACTTAATTATAACACTCAAGAATCGGAAATATAAAATAAACAAGGAAACGAACCTTAATGGATGGCTTTAATATTTATTTGTGACTTAGTATTCTTAGTAACTTGAGATTGCCTACCACTCACCGAGTCACGTTCGAATTCTCAGACGTCATATGGTCATTAAAGGTACTGTACAAGCCTTATCACTAAAGAATTAAGTACAATAAAATAGGAAAGCTCATTGCGATTGCACCAAAAGTTATCAAGTATCGTTGATGTAAAAATAAAACTATTAATACAATAAACTATCAGTAGGTTTCATTGAGGATGTAATACTCATTCTTCTTAAAAAAATGTGATGCCACTTAAAATGAACACTGGAAACGAACATTTGTCTTTGATAGGATTGCCATGGAAGAAGGAGAAGGAAGGTTCACTAAGTCTTAATAGGAAATGGCGTGCTGGAAATCTGCCTCTGCCTTTACTGTAACTCCATATGGCGTAATGTTTGACATGTAAGTAGTTCAACCGGCAGTCGCTAGAGCGCTTCTTCAATCTACCACATCACCACTGGCTAAAAGTTTACTAGTAATGGATAATTAATATAATTTTTCCTCGGATATTTTTTCATCATCGTTGGTTATTTTATTAATCATTGGTTAGTTAAAAATCATTGAATATCCATAAGATTCTTTTGATTAATCAAAAGAAACAACCGAGGCCCTGAATAACCTAGATTCGAATGGAATCATCAGCATGCTGGTTGAGACCCCTTCTTTTTTCTAAGTGATCACACAAGGCTCAGTCGGTTAGAGTGCGAGGCCATAGCACTGATTGCCAGCTGGCAAGATAAGGATTTAAGGTTCAAACCCAGCTATTGCGAGAACAATTTTTCATAGACCCATATAGTTCTAGTTCCCAAACATTACGCTAGATGGAGTTACTGTAAAAGGCAGATTTCCAGCATGCCACTTTACATTGAGTGAACCTTCCTTCTCTCATGGGATTGCTGTCAATTTGTTTTGAACAAGAAACTAGCCGGAGTTCGCCCATTCTCTGACACTGTGAATCCAGCGATACAATTTTGCATGAAAATAAAAGCCCGTAAACTTGACAATTAGTTTAAATAACTACATTGCTTACATCCCCACTTGAATTATCGCAGGATAAAATATTGACTAGAATAAAGTTTCCTTTAGAGCTATCGATATTATTACTCGTACATAGTAAAGCCTGAGAATTCGAACTGATTTTAATCGATGGGAAACGGTACGTAGAATTCGAGAAAAGTCTTTGTAGAAGGTCATACGTCGCATGGTTTCCCAACAGGAAGGTTGTTAACTGGAGTTGAAACTCGAACATGGGAAACTCAATGCGAAAGAACCTGATCCAGAGCCATCTTGACGTTGAGAATCCGACTGCAGTAGTTGTTGATATCTCAGTTGAAATGGTACACCTCGCTTAGCGCTCACAATTCGACTCTTTTGGGGTTCACAGAGGTTTCCCATCAGTACCAGGGAGGCTGACTCTGGTGTGAATCATACTCAACTCACTTTCTCTGGAGTCAAACTGGAATGAAATTGTTCGTTATGAAAACTAATCGAGAAGTTATTAATTTATGAAGTATCTACTACATTTTTATAAAGTCCGAAATTGGACGAGTGACGAAAATGATTACTCAAATTAGGACTTATAAACAAGTTTGCAATGAAAATAATAAAAGTAAAAACATTTTCTAGCATTTTTTGCAAATTTTTAAATCGATTTTTAGTGAAAATTTTTAATATAAATTAAATGGGTGATTCTTGTAAGAAATTCTATAACTTATTTTCCTATAGGTACACAGGATGGTAATCCCCTCCCCCTCTCAAAAGACGCATTCTTAGCCATTTTGGACCCTTACATTTCCAAATTTGACCTCAAGAATGCTGAAAAAATGCTAGACAACGAACACATTCCTTCTTACGCCATTATTGACATTTTGTATTTTTCAGACAATTCCTCGTCCAGAGTGACACATTAAAAAGTGTTGAACTATAGGAATCGATTCAACAATGTTATAACGGATTTACGTGGAAAAAATATTTTTGAAAATTTGCATGGGTACCATAAATTCGGACCCATTGCAATCCGTTGTCTAAAAACAATATGACTGTATTGCGCTGCTTCCCTCAACCTTGGAAACAGCACATCCTGGTGATTTGGTGTTCACAGTAAGTTCGTCAAGCTTGAACATTTCACTTTGCCTCAAGAGAAATTTATGATATCCCATATTTTCATGGGAACTTACAGCAAGCTAATAGTAAGGCACTAACCGTTTAGAAAAATCAATAACTCATAAATAATTCTATTTAGGTAATCGGTTCATTGTCACCTCTTAATATACATCACTTAGGTATATTAGAATCAGCTCTTCAGATGATGAATGGTGAAGTTCTTACACATGTCGGTTGGCTTCATTCGTTTATTCCGCCTCACACATCCCATAATATCGTACTCGTACTTATCATCAGGAGTTCACGCCAATATTCATCTCGAAGAGAAATTATATCGCCTTAGGAAGCATTCCGACACCAGAACCCCTGTAACGTACCTACCTACGACAACGTAATTTCACTTCGAAATAAATCTTCATGAACCCCTGATGATGAGGATGTGAGCGGCGGAATACACTACCGAGGCCAACCGACCTGTGTAAGAACTTCGCCCTTCAATATACCAAATCGTCCTTGAATCGGCAACACCTGCTATCTTTTTTTTTTTTGTCAAAATGAGTAACGCATGGATCTCGATTCTAAAATTTGGTGCCGAATCTAGCGGCGAGGTTATTTTCGAGATCCATGCAACAGAAACCCAACAAAACGCGGTTTTGAGAACACATGCTACCTAAAGAAGTGTGTCAACACCAGCTATCTAAAGTGATTTTTCCTTCATTCCAACATTTAAGGTTATTTTGAAGTTTCTCTGCGTCCACGACAATTTAATGAACATCGTGACACCCAAACATGGCAATGTGGAGATAATGAATCATGAATGGGTTTTTCGGCCCTCTTGAAAAGTAAGGAGAATTGAGATAGCAGGTGTTTCCGATTCTGCGACAAAATAACTGCTTAAAAGAACACACATTATCTACAGGGAATATTATGAAAAAATAAAGCAGACTGTATCAGTTACTCGAACTGCACTACCTAACATTTTTACAGAATAATATATGAAGCATCAATTTGTCTGTCGTTAGTCTGAAACTACTCGTTCTTTTCAAAATGCATCAAGCCATATTCACACTAAAAGCAGTGAGCAAATCGGCCAAATAGGAACGAAGAATAACTCATCATTCCTCGAGCACAACTTCATGCAATACTCGGATCCCCCAATCCTTCCAATATCAATACCTAACGGTATTCACTCCCACCAAGAGTCATATTCATTTAGTTAGTAAATACACTACATAGGTTAGGAAAAATCTTTCACTTCAGACTGCATGCTATCAATCGGTTCATTTGACAGTTTAGAGACTCTGTTCGAGTTAGTAACTTTATGAGGTTTTTTAGACTGACCTATGTAAAACATGTTTACATGAAGTGTTGGTGTTCTGGACTGATCGGAGAGCCTGCCTCCTCCTTTACAATCGATTTACCGGTATAGCAGCATGGGCAAGACCAAAGACGACAAATTAGTCTCTTAAAACTGTAACACGAGTCACAAAAATGTTGAGAAAAAAAAATTTTTGGTTTCATTACAAGGTGGAACGGACAAAGAAATAAAAATCGAACAACGAACAGATGGTGGGAAAGAAATCACAAAAGAATCACGTAGTTTTTTTTGCGTAAATGCGTGAAGGAAATTTGCGAATACTCAAAAACTTCACAGAATACGAACACACTTTTATTAAGAGTAGGTAACAGAAAAACCGCAATTGAGATTTGTGTAACTTGATAAAAATTAAAAACTAGAGCTCGTCAGAGCGGAGGCAAAAATCAACACTAAAAAGTTCCCCAAAAATTAAATTTCTTAGAGGAAAGGGATATGAATTACCATGAACATGCTTAGTTCAAGTAATACGCTTATCATCAAAAGGGGTATGTAGCATTTAATTCCTTTTAATTCGATGGTAATGAAAAGAAAGAGGAAGCATAAAATGTCATCACTCAAGCTTCAAAAAGCGCCAGGTATCGTCAATAGAATTGGTGTGCTGCGAACGCATTTTTGAGCGTGGAGTGAAACGGAGGATGCAAATAAAATGAAGAATAACTTGAACATTTTTGAATTTTGAACAGCACAGGATGATTAAATCTAGGATCAAAAAAGACCCTCTTAGCCTGTTTCACACGTATTTGGTTTCATTTGGTTCGGTCCGTATTCGATTCGTTTCCTGCCGCCGTTCGTTCACATGTACAAGGTTCACATGCACAAGGTTCCTATCAGGTTCCGCAAAGTTCGATCGCCCCTCGCCCACAATGGAGAGAAGCTTTAAATTCTATTAACAACGTTATTTATTTTAATTCAACTAACATTTTAAACTAACACTTACCAAACTCGTTTTGTCGTGTAGCTCAATAAAAACTTGTTTCCACGCCTCCTGGGTCTTAAATTTATCTTTACATTTTTCCTGGGTTTTATACCACAAAACCGGCCTACATTGAACTAACGTGATTAATTTTTCTACATCCACGTCCATTTTAATGATAGAAAATATGGTAGGTACCTACAGAGCGTTGCTAAAATCTACTTCGTTTGTTCTCCAAGAGAAGACTGAAACTAAACCTAATCAGGGGGGGTGTTCTGGAACTTTGGAGCCATCACAACTGTTGAAAACTACTGTTGGAAAGTCAAAATGGCAGAACGATTTTGTAACAAGAGTTGTGAGAAATTATCGAGTTGATACTCGATGTATCGATTGTAAATGTCAAGGAGAAAGGAAGAAAACATGAAAATAATGGTTCAAATCACTAAAAATTCCCACAACTCTAATAACTCAATACAAAGGCTAAGATAATGATCGCCAGTAAATGATAATAATCGTAGATAACGTGATTCGGTCACCTAACCTCATCTCGACAAATTTTCTGTCGTGCTCGGTCTTCTCAACAGAGCTAATCAGACTTTTTAGAGGGCGTCTAGACTATTCAATAAATTGGGCTTTGGGCCAATTAGACTTCAATGATGGTGACGCCCTCATAAAAAAGGGAAAAGGGAAGACAAACTCGTCGATGGCTCTTACAAGGTCCGCCGGGAAGATCCTCGAATCCGTCGAAAAAGTAGTCCCCTTCGCAGCCTCCTGAATCAAAATTGGGAACCGTTCAGGTGGGGAAAGCAAAACTACTCGATGTAATTATTCATGACGAAGGAATAACCAGCTGGCACCGATGGAATCTTATTCCGGAAGGTTGGCAACCTTGCACAATTACTATGGTGATAAGGCGTTATCACAACACTTCTCACCACCTCCCAAGGTGGTCACAAGCTTGTCCACAGTGGACAGCTTTTGTCGATTTGCTTCCTTACAGAACACCTCGCTTACAAAATATGGCGGCGTTTATCACCAATTTACAAACTCAACTGCATGTGCGTGCACGGTAGGCATTGTGTACCTTGGACTCGAATAGAAACCCGACGAAATCGATTCGTGTCGAGGGGGCGTTCGGTGCTATGCAGTTTCTATTAGGTTACTGTTATGTCAGAATACGCAGCGAATGAATCGGTTCACACGCATTCGGCACTGCCAAAAACGAACCGGATATGGACCGAACCGAATGAAACCAAATACGTGTGAAACAAGCCTTATGCTAACATGACGTGAAACATCAGAGAATTACCTAAGTAGGCCTCTAAGGAACCAACTGTTTGCAATATTCCATTTTCATTCTTACCCATTCATAGCAAAGCAAAAATTCAAAACAAGCGGGAAACAAATTCGTAACTAATTTACTTCTCAGCCAAATAAAATCTGAGAAACGTAAAGCTATGACGTAAATATTAATGGAGACGTCAAATGATGGAGAAGTGCTCAAATGATTATGCAACATTGCAGACACAAAGATTGGCGCATGGAGTGGTGGTTACAAATCAGAAAATTGTTTTACTGAGTTCTAAACTTTGTGTGTCAAGAGAGAGTATTCATGTTTCAGATGTCATGTTGAGTCAGACCCTCGAGCTTCTAACCATCATATTGATTCACCACTATACCACCATTATGGTGGAGGGAGGAAACCATTAGTAGACCGGACACATTGGATAAACATCAATGCTATTGTGCCCGAAGTTTCTATTCAATTCCGTTTTTCATTTTATTTGAGGTTCCCATGTTGGTTTATCATTGGCAATAATGAACCTTTGAAATCAATGGTCGAGGAAAATATTCAAATCACCCTCAAATTCGATTGTTTTACACTTCAAAATTGGTGGGTAGATAATGATAATGTGAAAATCGAATCTAAAAAAACCTTCAATCAGCCTCATTTCCAACGAATTCGCCATGTAGTAGGGATGGGTATTAATAAATCGAATTAATCGATGTTTTTTAATCACTGTTACCTAGGTTTGATTAATTGTCAATCGATTGATCGGGTTCTATTATGCAGGTTTTTTTGTGTGCAGATTTCAGGCTTCAAAAATATTTATTATTTTTCTTTTTTCTGGAAAAATGCTAATATCTATCTACATAAATAGTACCAACATCAATTTTTTTCACCAAACAAGCATTTTTTTTTTTCAATTTCTTTTCACCAGAGTTTATATTATTATATGGCAAATAGAAATTGAAGAAGGAGAAGTAACTCATTTTTCAACTTATCTTCCATCTTAGCCACCATGTAGCGGCCATTGTGTATTGAGGGTTGGCATTACTGTCAGTTGTAGGGGATGCGTTTCAAAACGTATGGTCCTTGTTACGGTTTTTTGTTGAATAACTGCTCATTTTTAGAGTCTAATAAGACCACCCGGGGCTCAGTACCACCCCCTGTGCGCTCAAAATGAGGCCCCAAGGATTCAACAGATAAAATGTCAACAGGATTGTGAGTTGCAAATTGATAAAGGTGTAGCGGAAGTAAACCAATTTTCCATTCAAACATCAATACTATCATGTCGGATCTCCTTATATTGGACGTGTTTCCCATTCTTGGGTTGGCTCTACCTACTCCCACGAACGCCTGTTTTTATCTACCTACTTTCGGTTACAAATAGGTATTCCTCGTACAAACAAAAACATGCTTGAATGAAATGATATTGTAGGTACAATTTGTTTAATCTAAGATGAACAGTGATCAACACAAAAGGGCTGAGAATATATAGATAAAAAAGCCGATCCATAATAATTTGCTGTGTTTCTCTTACTACAGACCTATTTTCTTTGTTTACTAAATACCTACCTAGGTAGCTATCTAATTACTAAAGGTGAAATATTCAAGTACCACAGTAGAACCTCTTGTATCCGTCATGCATGGGACTAAGACATGTTCAGCTCGAAAAAGGTCTGATAATCTGAGCAAAAACAAAAAAGGAAAAAATAAATGAGTAGGTACCTACCTATTTATTAGAGAAATAAGCCTCTCTTCAACCCTAGAAGGGTACTCTGGAGTTACAACCGCTTAAAGGTACCCACACGTCGATTCGACAAACCCCTGTGAAACATTGTCTTAAATTGCCGTTCCCATCTCTATAAGCAGGAAAATTTCAAATAACAAGGTTCTCAATAAACCAAAATATAATTTGAACCTGACGTGGCGACGAGGAAGAAAAAAAAGATGAGCCTCCTCCTTCGTCGTGAAGTCAGGTGAATTTTATAGCTAAGAATAATTGGACAATCTGTTCAAAGGATTTGTTTGAAGAGGCTGATGAAGATGCCATGCAGGCATCGAAACCGGTACCTACATTGGAGACAAGGAACCAAAAAACACCTGACTTCACGACGAATGAGGAGGCTCACCTTTATTTTCTTCTTTGCAAGTCGCAATGCTGGCGTCGCCACGTGAGATTCAAATTGAACTTGAACCAGCAGTTGAATAGTAGTAAAAAAAATTATTTTTGTTCTTTTTTCTTTAAAATTTAACGAAACGTATAATTTTTTAACTCATTGAATACTTATAGGTAAAAATCGTCAGGTACGTAATCATTTTTCCACAGCATTCGTAGCTCCTTTTTTGGACTTAGCTTTTAAGATTTATGGAACATAAAAATAAAAAAAATTTAAAAACATCAATTTTTCTTGTTCGCTATGACTGGGGGGAGGCACTCCTAGAGTCTCAAGCCCCTGCTGCGCTCCTAGCGGTCACCACATGAAAATAAATTAGCCACAAGTCGAATCGACGTAGAAGTACCCTTCTAGGGTTAATGAATGATAGGTTCTGGCAGATAAAGTACCTTTGCATCTTTCTTGACAAAACCCAACCCAAAAATCAGAATCTGAAAGTTCAAGTTTAGGCTTTTAAGCACCTTTCTATTTTTTAAAGCCACTTCCACTAGGAAAATAGGAAAAAAAGGAAGGGTTGGGTATGAGAGGTTCTACTCATGTCGAAAATTTGGATCGATTAAAAAGCGAACTTGAGTGATGCAGGTCAATTAGCGCAATATAGGCAACAACTGTAATGCTGACCCTATATCACTCCAAACCCTGTAATGTTTGTGTGATATAAATACGTAGGAGTGGACTGGAACTCCAATCTTACCTCATAACACGAGAGTCAAGTTTCCAAATCCTTCAGCGAGTCCCTATCAAAACATCAGGTTCCACTCAGTTAAACATGATTTTGGTTATCCTTACATTAGAATCGAATCGATGAAAATCCCCGATCATTTTGACAATTCCCACGTTGAAGCTTAATCAGTATGGTAAACTAACAAGGTTTCTCGAAGGATGATAATGTACCTATTCATGAGTATTGAACGTTGTTTTGTGCCGAGTGAATTCCATACTAATAAGCCTCTAAACATCAACGATCAAGTGATAGAACAAAAAAATGACAGAACAAACAAGTGCAAAAACACATAAATGGCGCCCGACACCTCAGAACTATAATAATCAAGAGTCCGTGCACAGGAATGGCCACTAGAATCTGGGCTACATCATACAGAGAGGGGAAATGTGAAGATCAGAAGCTCAAATACAATCGTAGATTGATGCTATTGAGATAGGTGACGAATATACTCGTTACAAGATATTAGGTACAACTTACGCCTCCACCAAGATGGCCGTCTCTTTGCACAGTTGGGTCGCGAAGACAGAGATCAGAGTCCGACTCAGACCGGTATGGATCCTACATAAAAAGACGTAAATGTTCAAAATCAGTTGTGGTTGTGGTGTAGCAATAGCACAGTAGTTAGCATTTGTGACATCCAAGATTGGAAAGCAGTAGTAGTCCTAAGCTTAAGCTTGAGGCAGTTTCCTGCCTGTGAGTTAGGTACGTAAACGCTTTTCAACTCGAGGGAAGTAGCTGTAGTGGCTTCGCTTGGTAACTAGTAGGTACCGACCGCTTGGCCTCTACAGTTCGTAACGTTGATGCCTGATCCACAAATACTTATTACCATCTGTTGGGCGGCTTGCCCCATGTAATTGATTATCCATCCATTGCTAGTTTGACTTCCATTAAAGTATGTTCATTGAATTCGTATTACGAAGTTATTATTATTAGTGAATATACAATACTGGCGACAAGGATTTTACGACCTCAATTTTAAAATGCCTAAAAAGAAGAAGTCACCATTGAAG
>JAEMON010000002.1:12032750-12052314 GCA_030264115.1 Lygus lineolaris | reverse complement strand
ATTTCTCTGTTCCTAATGGACTGATTTTGCTCAAATTCAGAGTGTAGTTGGAGGTTAACAGTTACCTTCGAAGTTCAACACGATTCTATCAGTAATACCTACTGCGCATGCGCAATTTTGGAATGAGTTCCATAGCCATAACTCCGGAACTACTCGTCCAATTCTATTGAAATTTCCAGAGATTGTACGGGGTAGCCCCTACTCAGTTCCCTATTAATTTAATAGCCATCGGACTATTACTAGCGTGTGCGCATGCGCTAACGTATATTTCCTGTAACTACGATTTCTTAGTTCTTAATGGACGGACTTTGCTCAATTTTGGAGGATAGTTTAGGGCCGACTCCAATTAAGACAATTACCTATGAATTTCGTCACAATTGGATAATTGATGGCTACTGCGCATAGTGCGCATGCGCCAACTTGAGATAAATTTTCAAAGGCATGCTCCTAACTCCGAAACTATTCTACCGAATTCGTTGAAATGTTCACTAACTGATTCTATACCTCCATGCTACAAAAGTGAGGAAGCTACACTGCCCACCCAACTTGGCAGACGTTTTCCCTCGATGGGTTGCGACTTTATAGGTATTATGACATACTTGTCTACAAACTTTAGGAAACACGAGCTTACCTAGTAAAGGGAAAATCGTCCTAGTTGATTCAAAAGGGAAAGAGAGAATTTTGCTTAGGCAGTAATAATAATAATACTAAAAAAAGGCAAGTTCAAGTTATGAAGCATGAGTGATTTAGCGAAGAACTAAAAAACCAATCTAACTTATTTTCATCGATTTTGTTAATGTTAAATAGATAATATTCTTATAGGAAATGAATGTATCTAACACTACGTGTACGGAAACGAATTGCACGAATATTGTCGTTGCACAAAAAACTTGGTCCAACTGATTGAACAGTTGATTGTCAAGCACATTGGTTGATGGTTGACACGTTTTCAAATTGTTGGAGATTGATGAAGTTAGGTTTCAATAATATCTCAACGACATTGTTTGAGAAACATTGCGCAATTCGCTTCGTTTGAGGGGCTTTCAAGCCCATCAAGCCGCTCTATGTAGCATTGATTTAATTCGAAATGAAGTCAACTAAATATTTTGAAGAAACTCATCAAGTACGGACGGATGGCAACCCTATAATAATGTGCTAGAGCTCGTAGAAACTGTTTCATCATGCTTATATAATGTGCTAGAGCTTGTAGAAACTGTTCCATCGAGCTTTTGATTACCTAACCGAACATAATTTGTACGTAGATATTCCAGTAATTTATTATACGAATAGGATGACGCATGGGTCCCACCCATACGACAATCACGCCACTCTGACTCACGATGGGAAAATCAATACCACATATATAACCAACACACACTTGTGTACCTAGTATTAAAAATACTCAATAGCACAAAGCTCGTTGATAGCGCAACCAAAAAAAAAAACTCTGAAAAAATGAAAAGCCAAGTGAAAAGGGCATATAGCTTCCTCGCGTCCAAAATAATTTGAAATCAAAAATCGATCAAAACTGTGTAGTTCAAAACTCTTGATCGTGTTGATGTTTGTCAATCATGATGAAATTCATATGGGACCTCAAGGGGCCCTACTCGTATAATCCCAGAAAATGTGAACGAAATTGGATGACAACTCTGGAAGATATGACTGTAACAAGGAATGCGAAATGCGGACAGACAGACAGACCGACCACGGAACCAAATTTGTTCAGGAAGCTCTGAAACGTATAATGCGAGAGGAAATTTCGATTTTGGAGGACAAAAATGTTTTCGATTTTCAAAGTGAAAACAAAGCTTCCGTTACCTTAGATAGACTTGGAAGCAAAACTCGAAATAACACCGAATGAAATATCGATGGGTATCGAAAAGGAGATAAATATCTTAAGGGAAAGGAACCACTCGAGAAAATTTTGTTATGCGTGTCGCAATGGTTCGCGGACACAGACAGACAGACAGGCTCGAAACAAAAATTGTTCAGGAAGGTCTAAAACAGTGGATAGCCACAGAATACACTGGAGTTAGTGCCTACCTGCGTGACTGTTTATGCGTTGAGGTCTGAGGTGAGAAGGATGTAGACGCCGTTTCGAATGTGTAAATTTAGGTACGGTTCAGTTATTATTAGGGCCTCTAATAATGTGGAGCGTTCTTAGCCTGCGGTAAGGGATCCATTGGACAACATGAATAAATTAACAATATGCAGTCGACTCTGTATATTCTCATTCAGCTCTCATTAATTCCAAATATCAATACCTAAATAGATCTGTCATTAATTTGAACTTGCTCCAATTATCGAGATACGACTGTATCATGGATGTGACACCAGCTCACCAGTTCTTCAGTTCTCGAATCCTTCATTTGTCTATTTCAGCGCAACCGGACTCACCGGGGTTCTATCGCCTCTCGGAATCCAAAATAGTATAGTATTAAATTATCACCTGGCATTATGATGTTTTGTTTAGTACTCGTAGATTACCTTAAGCATTTCTCACTCTCACAATGAGAAATGATTATGGGACTTTGTACTCTCAATAAGTACGATGAGTACAATCAATAGGTACATTCTAGTACTTCTGTCTCAGTACCTAACTTCCTTACAGGGAGCATATCAATTTAAAAAAGTCCCATTCATGCATGAGTTGATGCATGAGTTGATGAGCAAATTTCCAAAGAATAATTTTAACCGATTTGATGGGTGATTCTTATAGGAAATTTCACGCTGATTCCGAATACATACCATATGTTCCTATGTTTAAAATGGTAGTTTACACAAAAAAACTCGTTTTTAGCGATTTTTGACTCAAAATTTTCAAAATTTGGCGTACTCCAAAAATTCTGGCCAACGAACTCATCCTTTCTTTTGATATTATTGACATTTTGAAATGATTTTAGATTTCTTATCTCGATTCCCCGGTCAGAAACCGTCTGGAATGACACAAAAAGTGTTAAATTTCAGGAATGGTCTGAAACGGATTTCATGAAGAAAATTTAAAAAAAATTGCATTATTAAAATTTTTTCGCTAAAATGCCTTTAAATTTATAATACAAAATTCTAATTCTGTTTTCTGGACTGGATTTTCCTCATCTTCTCCTGAGTGAAGTTGAAACCAATAATAATAAAAATCGAAATACATTAGATATTATGGCGACAGTCACCCAGTTCACGACATGACGAAGTGCCTCCAAGATAGGTGTGGGCAATATAAAATCAAGAGGGCGATATTAATTTGGGACGTTCACACTATATTTTATTACATTTACCAATATACCTACTTCAACCTTTTTTTAGACTGTTCATCCGGTATAAGCTTGATTCAGAAAGCCAGTTTGACTTTCACTTTCTTCTTACTCTGGACCCGATGGAAAGAAACCACAAAATAAAAACTGGATGGATGAAGTGGTTTTGCTATAAGGTCAAGAACGGCTCAAATGTCTTCACGCGCGCTTTCTCTGACAGAAGCACGATCAGCAATAGCCGTTCTCCGTTCAGAAGAGAGGATCATGAAGCGTGTTACTGGTTCGTTAGTTTCGGATGAAAGTAACATTGCTGTTGAGTAGGTTCAACTTCCGATATCCTTCTGGGGTAGTATTATTGTAAGAATCTACCTTACATTTAAATTTGAAGGAACCAAAAGGTCGTGTGGGTCGATGGCAAGTGTTCCTAATGAGCTATGATGTGAAGATAAATCATCGAAGCGGGAAAGGATTGAATGATGCAGATGCTATATCTTCATCTTCATTAGGAACACTTGCCAACGACCCAAACGACCTTTTGGTTCCTTCAAATTTAGCAGATAAGACAAAGCCTCATGATCCGTATGGATTGTGAACTCCCGACCCTCCAGGTATGACTGGAAATACTTCATGGTATTTATGACAGCCAGGGCTTCTTTATCAGTGATATGGAATAAACCTGCTCTGCTTTCGTGAAGGTATATAAATAATACCCTACAACTCTCAACTGCTGGTTCTTAAGACGTGAGATATGTCGCTGATAAAGAATCGCCCCAGTCCCAAAATTTGAGGCATCTGTGCACAATTCAAACGGGAACACCTCCAAAATTACAAATAATTTCATCGATTGAGGAAAATGGAAAGAGACCTCCGTAATCTCTCATTTATTAGAGTTTTTCTAGTGGGCCACATGACAACATAATATCAATAATCAACAATAAGTATAGAGTGAAGGTAGGTACCTTACAATTATGATGTTATTATTATTGAAGATTGGTTAGATCGATTATCTCACATTAACCTTCAAGTTTAGTTAATTACCTATATGCATGTCTTTATATTGATGATAATAATGAAATTTAAGGTTTATTTTCCTTCTCGAGCTATTGAAGAAGATAAGCATGTACACATTTTCAATGTTTAGGCTTGGTTGTCGGAGAACGTTTTCCAGTTATTGAAGTTATTAGACAAACTTTTCTCTATTCTCGTGCAAACGGCGAATTTCAAATTTTCCAAGGTATACGAATCGGTCAAACGATATTCAAAATTTGACTTCATCGGGTAGTTCGAGATGTGCTTTTGGGTTTATGGATATACCTACGTTTTTCTGCGAACCACCGTAACTCCCGACCCGTTCCTCCGACAATGGTTATGTTTGTATGGCATCTAATTTGGGGTAGACACCAGACTTACTGGCGTCGTCATAGTATTGTTTGGGGTTGGGTCACAGCAGTTGGTCCCATAAGAATTTCTAGCGATCGGATCAGGCAGAGCAATGTAGACCACGTTATCTACCTATACCGTATTTGTTACTGTCTGTATGTTCGTACGATTTTCATGGCCACAAGGGACATCCGATATTTTTTTGCTGTAACTGATGGATTTCTTCGGATTCATAACATTAAATAGGCATACCCAGGCAACTTGGAATTTTTACTTTCCTCAGCCCACCTAAAAGGTGAAAGGAAAATGCGATCAACAGAAAACCCAATTTCTGAAGCACCACCTTAAACTGGCCCTAATCGACATCTGATCAATTTTCTCCACGTTTCGGAGAAGTTTCGGTGTATGTAAGTACGTATATTATACATATGTACGTATGTGTGTGATCACGATTGTGGCCCATCCAAAAATGATAAAGAAATTCCGAATTCGAGGATTGGTTTCTACATGTAGGTATGAGGATGATCCAATAAGAATTTCAGCCCTCTAGGTCAATTATTATGGGGAGAAAATATTCAAAACAGGCGAAAAAACGTAGTTTTTAGCACATTTTTAGCTTTTCTTGCAAACTGGATTTTAACGCTGATTTCTGCCCTCAGGATATTTTTGTGGAGATGAGGGGTATTGGAGCTTGTTTTTACATGGAAGAAGAGTAAGTCCTGCGAATTTAATCAAAATCGTTAGAACAGTTGGCGTGAAAAGCTAAAAAATGTAGTGTGTAAATGTGTGTAAAAACGACGTTTTTCAGGTTTCTACGGGCGAGGAAAGTAGTGTGAAGCCTCGCACCAGATGTTTTAATTCGAGTAAGAGAGAGAGTTTGGGGGTTAACTCCGTGTTCGGGCCACATCGCTCTCATATAAGGGTCGAAATCTGTTACTAAACTATGAAAATACTTCTTTTCAGATATCTATTTCTATTTCTCTGCCATTTTGTTGGTTCATTCCGTTGGAAACTAGGGGTTTATCTTCGAGTTAATTCATCTTGAATAATTCGTTATTACGACTCAAAATTGAGCAAAACGGGGAATTTCAAGAGAGGAATAGGAGATAACTAACTTTCTGCCATTCTATTGGACGAGTTGATACCGACTTATGACTGAGTATACGTATAGGGCATACCTACTCAGCTAGTTTAATCATTCATTGTGATAACTTCACAAATCTGATGCGCTGAATAGGCTGCTTCATTCGAGCCCTTTTTCAACTCTAAATCTTGAATCAAACAATTTCCGTTCAATTTCGTGATTAACATCGTTATCTCGGCTATACGATTTGGGAATAGACAATGTAAATTGATCTTAGACAATAAAATTCGAGAGTACCAATCGTAAAAAGATCCTGAAATGGCGTATTTATTGTTTGCTTCAAAGAATCTCAACGTTCAGACCTAATCTATAGAGAGAAACACTTTCCATTCAAATCAGAATAAATATATAACTGGTTTCGTTTGTGGTTTTGGAAGTGGTTGACGGAAAGTTCCTCATAATACAACATGTCTATTTTTTTATAATAGGTACTTACAGCATTTTATCGAGCTCACGATCACTATAACGCGAGGAGATAGTGAAATCGGTGACTGATTGGAAGAAGAGAAAGAAAAAGATAAAAGAGTGATGGCTCTCAACAGCGCCAATCAGCAGAGACATTATTTTTCTCGAAGAACCTGTGATGCAATCTGATATGCGATAAGTGCTTACCTACCTACTTGAAAATAAATTATGTAACGTTTTTCAGGAGTGCCAATTATTAAAAGGAGTGCGATATGAAATCGAAGAAATCTACTTGATGTCTAAGTAACATTACCTTTGTGCCAATTTAAATGTTACATAACTATGTATACAACAAATTATGAAACTCAAAGTTCCATTCAAACTCAATTCAGATTCAAACTCCAACACAGACTCGCGTGCAAAAAACATTGAAAACATTAATAAACAGTGTTGACAACTGTGCATCCTAACATACCTATTTATGAGGATATAACAGCTACACTGAATTAGTATGTTCAGTACCTACCTAAATAATATATTTGTTGAGTTCTTGAGATATCTTCCCAGCTGAACTGTTGAAATCATTTAGTGATTTTTGTTTTTAAATTAAAAACCACCTTATGTAGCCAAGTTATTTTTCGGGTAACGTTTCAATCCATCCTGATGTGCATCCTAATCATACCTATAACATAATTAAACAAGTTCTTATAGGTACAAGGTATAGTTGTACATACATATAGGTGGTTTTTAATTTAAAATCAAAAATCCCCCAAAAATTAAATAATATATGATTATCATTGTTTCATGAGGAATTTCACATTATGGTATTATACCTTCCTCATTGTATCCTCATTTCATGCGTCCTCAAGGTGGTGTTGTCTGCAAGTTTACAGTTTAAGAATGATTATATCGTGCATACTTCTTTTTGGGACCAGTCGTGGAGTTACATTTTCCATTTTCGCTGGATACACACTGTCAATTTTCGATTTCGTATCTGCTTGCTTTTCTTGTTAGAAGGGTGAATTCTCCAAGGAGAAATGATCATAGGAATCGTTGATGGGCCTATGGACATTTTCTACTCCGTTAGTCGTCCTGAAAATGCAAAATACGTAAAAATGAGGTTGGTCCGTTGGTGTAGTAGTATGCGTGTATTTCAGTGTTCTGTTGGGTAACTTGACAGCAGAAATCGGGAGAATTCCCTATGAATACCCTTCACCCTTCCCCCAAACTTTATAAATAAGGAACACATCACGGTCAGGGAAACATCCGTGTTCATCGGTTCATTCAGCGTTGAAATGTTATGAGAGGAGATAGCATTCGAACCATTTGACAGATGATGTGTGGTACGTTCCAAATATTGGAAGGAAAGTTATTTCTGTTGGAGCTTCTACGAGCATTGGCGATCTTTTCATTGTGAGTAAAAACAAAAACGGATGTAAGTGCACGAAGAATGTAAAAGGTCTTGGCTACAGGAAGGAAGCTTGAATGCGATATGTATCTCATGTCAGGGTGGTTCACGGGAATAGACCCAAAAGTAGACGGCCCTTTCTCGCCTCAGGATGGTAGTAGGGGGTCAGAAAAGGTCTCATTCGAACCGTCTGATCGTGCCATTTAGTAATCGTCATGGAACGGTGGGATTTGGTTCACCACATGTTCGCCTACGATGGGTTTGTTAAAAACAATGAATCGGTTGTTTCGGTGCATCGTGCATTAAAGGTTCGCGTCAGATGTCGTGGTACTGTCCCCACTTGGAAATCAATAATGAGATGGGTCGCTGCTTTTGAACAACAGGAAACATTGGGGAAAAGAACCATCAGACCTTCTAAAGATGATAACAACCCCATAGAATGTAGAGAGTACCGGACGTTCCTTTCCCAGCGCTAACATGCAAATTAATCGCAGTTCAGTTCGACGAATCATCAAAAAGGGGTCGAATTTCCATCCCTATACGTTGGCAGTTCACTGAACCCCTAGATCTCCTGAATTGAATTACTTGATTTTTTTTTAAGAATAGTACGAGGACACTATAAGCTTGGAGCTCGTGCTGTGCCTGTCTCGCACTATCCTTCGATGCCTCTCAGTGCTGAGGTCCAAGTTCCTTAATTAGCGTTTGATAGTGCACTCAGTCCGAGGCTCAAAAACCCAATTAAATTCCAACTTCCTTGGTGGATACATAGAGTCGCGTATTAATTCCTCAAAACCCCGCACCTTGGACGAATTTAAGGCTGGAATGGGGAATTATCACGATAAAAAAAAAAAAAAAAATCTGAAAGATAATGACTCAAAAGAAACAATAATGAAGACGTAAGGGAAAAACAATGTATCTGTAATTTTAGAACATTTATTGAAATATTTATTATTGTAATTTTGCGGGAAAGTGACGTCGAAAAGGGTGTCGTATGTCATTGGCCAATTACATCCAAGATGCCAACCAAACAAAACGAAACTCAAAGCCCATCACTGTTTGGGATCCTGATTAGTGAGAATAGAATTTACATAATTAATAAATTGATCAATTAATTATTTAAATTATTCCTATTTTTACTGTACTCAGTGCCATCTCAGCGCATTCGTTTTCGGTTCCGTTATTACCGTGTCGTAGGAAAGGGTTTCTGAAGAGCCTTCGGAATTCCGTCTATTATTCAACAGATGAGATTTTATTCCAAGTTTTCTCCACACCCGAACAATAAACTATTTTTTTCTTTGTATTGGCAATGTTATTTTATTCCAAATAACAATAATAAGGCAGAAAAAATGTGATTTTCCCATACACGATAAGTCCCCATTACGACCGAAATCGAGTCAATCTTCGAGGGCTATCTGCAGCATGCCCACCAAAACTTTCTCAACAGGCTTGCTTCGTGCTACGAACAAGATAGACGCCATATGGTTGATGTAATTTAAAAAAATTAAAACGGCACTAATTTCCCTACCAGAAAATGTAAATATAACGTTTGTACGTCCACTACATCTAGAGTCATATCCATTTGTTTTTGGGTCTATTCCCTTGAACCACCCTGATGTACATGGGGTCTGTGGAACACAAGACGTCTTGAACTCGAAAACCGTTGCTGAAGAACAAACCGACGCCTGCAACTGAAAAAAGGACAACAGAATATTCAGTAATACGACACAGAGCTGATCGAGATTCGCAAGAGGATCAAAAAATCTCTGATTTGGGGAATCGACAAAGAGGAATGATAGTATATGGAAGAGGAGATGGGTACGATGATGTGGCCAATCGTTTGCATCATGGAGATAATTGGTGGGACTAGAAGTACTTACCTTCTGAAACGAATCGTCGTAGTTGCGAGATCGATCGACTCTTCAGTGATGTAGGCTGTCCTGGCTGAGCCAGATTCTTCGGGGAACAATCCATGGTAGAAATTTGGAAAGATGAAGCCTTGGAAGAGGAAAGTCGAAAGTTATGCAAAAGCGTGTTGGGAATTTCCACAACAAACAGCTATACCCCTGACAGCTATATTGCCTGATACGTTGTGCTTGGCCTCGTATTTCTCTCTGATTCCTCCCCGGGAAGAGGGAGAGGAGCGCCGTCCTCGAGGCCCAGCGCCGCTTCATCCTCTTCACTATATTGTTGATTGTTCTCAAGTATGGAATCAAAAATTATTGTTAATTGTCCTCAAATGATCATTTAAAAACAACCATCATAACCATCTCATGTTCGAGATTATTATCACACACAAAAAAAAAACAACATTTCTTCTAGTCATACCTATCAAGTCTACCTGGGTGGCCTATTTGTCACTGACTCTGTTTAAAGTATTTTATAGGCTAAAATAACCAGAATAATCAATGGTAGTGGTATTGGACTATAGGAGGTAAATAGAATTTCGATTTACCTCAACTCTTCTCGTCAAGTTTGACTTCCACATGAATTTATAATCCTCTAGTTTAATACAGATTGAATCCGGTATGGTATAATTATGATAATACGGAATGGTATCCTATAAGAGGAGGATCATCGCACTGCAGTCCACAGATACTTGGAATAGGATGGCAACGTTGCGAAAAAGGGACCGACCTGCAGTACGGTACGAACTGCAGAACAAGTCGTTGAGTCGTAAGTTTATGAACCGTATTTCCAACGGGACGCCAGTCGGCCGACGAGCTCGCTTCTTCTCGGGACAAATTCTCTCTGCAACCACGTTGGACCGAGGGCAGATCAATACACACCGCTATGTCATGAGGCGAGGCGTCGAGTCGTTAACGTCCTGCCTTCATCTGCAAAGACCGATGTGCCAAGGTTGCAGGGAATTTGAGTATTACTGGGAGATACGATGGTTAATGTAACCGCCTATAATTATGCATATGTATTATATAGCTACCTTCATCAATAAACCTCAGTATAATGCCTGTTGATTCACTGGCTAACAAAGCGCAAGCCGATCTCACTCAAGCTTATTTTACCACACTTAACCGTTTAAACAATTTTAGAATTCTAACGATGAGTTTACATTTTCGTGGTGAGTTTACATCTCTCACACCGTCCGCGCTTAGACAAATAAAATGCGGAAACTACTCAAGAAACACTGAACTCCTATATTCTTACTGACTCTTGCAAACAAGGTAGGTGGCACACAGTGGGCGAAATTGAAGTTCTGAATTTACCATTCCATCTATACCGTATTTACCAGCATTAATTGTTATTCCTAACAGCTCGTCAACACACGACTTTCAAAGTACCTATATCTCCACATTCAGTCATTTGAAGACCGGTCAACATAATTTTGACTCATAAAAAGTTGTAGACGTGTGCAAGTTGTAGTAAATTCTCAACAAACTCAGCAAGTGATCAGCAATTCAGGTACCTCCATCGATCCAAAAATGACCATAAAAAATTACCTATATTTCATTGACTATTGAAAAATGATAGTAGGAGTGAACGTTTGAACCAATATAATCTGTGCATCTAATCGACACATTTTTTAAACTTCCAACCTCATGTTCCTAACCTCCTTCTGTGTACTACTGTTTGTCAAATTCATGAACATCACTATTTGTTCCAGAATGTTAGAGTGGCTGCACAAGTAGTTCAACAAAAATTACATTTACAGGTAATGAAAGTAAGCCAAAGCCCTCCCTTCCAACTATGTTCCGAGCAGGTACGATTTTTTACCGGCATTTTCTGGCATTTCTCTACTAGGCGGGAGTGAGTTGATTCCAGAACTCCAATACCTACTGAACACGATGGTCTGAGAAACTGGAAAAATCTAGACAAATTTTTATTTTTAAGTTTCTGTAGTTAAACTCTACATTATGGTGAAACTACTTGAATTTCATGTATATTTAGTAGGCAAAGCTCGAAACGCCGGAGTTAGGTCCATTCGTGTATTACCTATTTATATAGTAACTAGGTAAAACCATTTGAACAAAGTGAATAATTTTTTTTTAAATAGGTAGGTAGTACCTTTACAAAAAGTACCTTTACAACAAGATAATTAAAATTTTAAAAAAATGGCTAGTATAGTTTCTTTTTTCACAATTTATACGACTAAGTACCCATGCAAAATTGCCATGTCTATCCTACCTATGTAATACCTTTACATTGTGGATGCCTTCGTGCATCTCCTTTGGATTGAAAATGATCGTGGCGAGTAACATTTCGGGAGAACACGCCCGATCCAAACCACGATCAATAACGGGCGTGTTCGTTTCGCCCCATATTTGCCAGCGTATATACACCGCCGTGTGTTAATTCGGTTTTATAACGCTAAATAAATTTTGTTTTGCTTTTCTTGTTGCAGTAGATGATATTTTCTAAGGCAAAGTGTCCCTTCGAATGATTCAAACTATAAGAGCCAATGATAGTCTCCATCATTAGTCCAGTTGTTTTTTCGTGTAGGATCGCTACGCTATCTGAATTGACGAGTAACATGCAACTCCATTATGCATCAGAGAAGCCTATTTGACGTCCGACGAGACATTCATCTTTGCAGTTCTAATTGGAGCCCACTCGGCTCCCGGACGAGGGACGCCCACTTGCCTAAAATATTTGCATCTCACGATATAACCATCTGCTTCTATAACAGCTTCTATAAGTAGGTAATAATAAGACTATCGTGCTATCTCACCCGCAGAAAGCATTTGTCCCACAACATGATACACAAGAGTATTCTTAATACACTATCCTATTATTACCTAACAAAGTGACTACCTAAACAAACACACACTACTAAAAAAATGAAACCCCCTAATTGACCTAGCCATAATATACAGGGTCCGGAAATAAATCGGGATGATTCGTAAATTTAATTACTTTGTTAAAAGTGGATTAAAAATATATTATGTATCTACTGACTGTCAAAAATAGAATTCAATTCAACTCAATAAGGGGTTTAATTTTTTACAAGGGTTTTAACATTTTGTTATATACAATGTAAGAAAATGCTTACAGAAAACCTGTAAACCTGTAAAACCTGTACCTACCATGAAAGAGGGCAGTTGTACTGGAGATGTGAGACTAACCTGCCTTGATCATGAGATATCTATCCCAATGAATATGACTGAGGAACCCCCTTCTTATAAAACAATACTGTCGAATGTAATTATTCATTACACAAATGTGAATTTAGCCCATCAGGGCATCATCGGGAAGTTGCTAACCGAGCGGAAGCGCTAGAAGGAAAATAAGGAATAAAACCATTATATATGGGGACAGCCGCATTTCCTCACCCTCACCCCACCCTTCGATGCAAGATAAGACACCAACAAACATGAATTAAACAATTGCGTTTCATCTCAAACTCAGGCCTACAAACTCATCCTTTCTTCTGTTATTATTGACATTTTGAAATGTCTTCAATAACATCAATTAATGGGGAACTTGCATGGTTATTTCAGCGTTTGAAAGATCTTAGAGAGAGGTTTCCAAAAAGGTGATATATGAGGGGTGTCCGACGATTGAAACTGCCCGAAAATGGGTTTTGTAATTTTAACCTTACTGACGTCGCGCGGTCCCTTTCAACCCGTTTTCTGGTTAAACCAGACGTAATTTTCGGTTTTGACGATTCTGACCCCACTTATTCCCGATACGTAATTTACATAAATGTAAACCTCTACTGACTCATAGTTGACAGAGTAAGTCGATCAACAATCTTCGAAATTATACACGCCGGAAGCAAGTTCCCCATTGACATATCGGCCAGTATTCAACGTTCCGAAGCGCTAAGAGTACGTTACAGGAATTGCATAGGAAACCCCTATTGCGGGATTGATCCCGTTTCATGAGGAGGGAGGTTCAATGGGATTTACCTATTACTCTCTGGGGTGGCAACAGGAAACACTCATATAAAGGTAAGACGCCCTAAAGGCGCTAAAAGTAGCTCCTGCCCAACCGAAGGATAGGGATTCTTAGGAACGAATCCTTAACGGAACATGGCTCATCATGTTTGTCTGTGTTATTGATAAAGATTGGAAGAATGGTCCCATCTGTACGTCGACACTCTCCAGCGTCTCTTTCTCTTGCAGAACCGGGACACTGTGAGACATCAGGAAAAACCGGTTCCTGTTCTGTTTGAAGAATTTTGTTGGCCGCGTGAGTTGCGTGCAGCGAACCTCCCCTCTCTTCTATCCATCCGCCTTTCTTCAGACCTTGAATCGTAAGTAGGTAATTGACGGACTATTATCCCTAATTACTCGTACCTTTGGTGTTTTTTACTGGATAGACTCTTATTGATACCAACATACCTGCTCCACAGATTCCTCTAGGGGGGAGAAAATCTAGAAAAACTATATTGGTGGTACCAAAAATGAATTATAATGCTGAAACAGAGAGTTCCTTAGAGCGAGTTTAATGATTGAATTGCTATTACCAAGCTAATTACAGGTTCTTCAATGGAGTGATTGTGACCATAGATATATATTATACTACAGTATACATCTATGATTGTGACAGGCTCCACAACCACCTCCACTCACTCTATTCAAACAATAAGTTACAATTACGCTCCATTCATATTCACACTCCATTTCCTATGGCAATGAGGAATACCCATGATTAAGAAAAGGTAATTTAATTGTACGGAATGAAAGGAGATTCCATAGGTACTGGAATTGTTAACACCAACCGCTCTCTTCTCCAATAAGTAGTTTTATTTTTACGATTTTTCAACATTTGCGTCCCCTGACAAGTCACACCTGGCAGGGGAGTCGCGCCCAGACGAAATGACATCACAGGGGAGGCAAACTCTCGTTTAAAAATATATAAAACAATCACGTGGGTTTACTCTCACAGTTTTCTCTTAATTCAATAAACCAAAGTACGAGCAAAGGATCTAACTGCTGATATTATTTATGATTTCCTCTGTTGTAACAAAGAAATGCTATAAACTACCTATACGTATATTTTATTATTTGATATTTCGATTATAAATCATATGGACATAATAAAAAAAATAGGTGTATCAATAAATATAACACAATTATATAATTATTATAATTTGTATTAACCTTTTTTCGTGGCCAGCTGAAATAAACCTTCAGAGTGTTTCTTCGATCCAGTAAGGTTTTCCGGGCAACGGAGATCGGTAGGAACGTTGAATACGATAGGAACTTTCAATTTAATATTACTTATTGGTGGATCTAATTGAGATTTAAATCTTGGAGGGTATGCGAATGAGGTTCTGAGGGCTAATCTCAGAGCTAGAACAAGGGATATTCACAACAAGGAACTATATTGCAGATAAGTCATGGGTTGCGGGAATCGCTCCAATAAAACCTCTAGGTGAGTTGGAAAAGACTCTGCTTACTGCTGGTCCGGTATGGACCTCGGAAAGGAGGTGGAGAGAGCTTTCTGATACCCTTTCAGTTTCAGAGCTAGGAGTTACCTGTTTCGTCAACGTTTCAACGGTATATATCCGAGGGTAGCCATGAAAATGAAAATATTTGAACCTCAAATAACGAAAGTTTGAAGAATTCAAGTTTAAAGCTGGAAAGAAGAGATGTAGGCCGACGAAACTAGGATTCATTTAAAAATCTGAGGGCTACACAAAGAATAATTATTAAAAATTAAAAAATTAACAATTTTGTTTGTACGAGGCAAAAACTCATTTTGTTTCCCTGATAAGAAGTGCAGGGCACTAGTCATATAAAATTACTGAACATCGTACCTGTTCTAAGGGAAATTACGCACTATAGTGTCCCTATGTCCAATGTGTTCCACTCTCCCCTTTAGCTCAAGTAGGTAACTGCCTAAGCAGGGAGATAATAATGATACTAGGATTTACGAGGAAAGTACAAAGTATTTTACTACAATTCATTCTGACATGTACATTATACTGATACTCTTCCCGATTAGAGAATTTTCTTTGAAGGCTAAAAATATGAGATGAAGCATCTCAAAAGGCAAGGGGCTCCCTAGGGGCCTCTCAGACCTTGACCTCTCCTGGACGATTATATCCAGAACAACACTAATAGCTAACGAGTCTTGTAATGATTCACCTCCGTCAGTCTTTTATCGCTCCGTCTGTTCCATTAGTCAGAGCCAGTGCCTATAATCACTTTGCTTACCTACGGATTTAGCATTGTAGGAGAATGTACTACCTACTTGATTGATCACTTTCAAACTGATTTACCCTCATAGAAGAGAAGAGAGCCCCAAAAATAATACCTATGTAAAGTTTATGATCCAAACTGTAGGTCCTGTAGTCATTAGGTATTTGGTCTCGTTAATCGAAGTTTTTTTCAACAGTCAGTTGAATAGTGATCAGTAAGAGCTATAAAAATTTAAATAATGTAATCCTTCTATGAGAATTTTAATAATGTAATTCTGTAGACAATAGCGTGAGCCGTGTTCAACCTTGACTGAGTAAATGTACATAAATCCCGACTGGTGCAACTCCATTATTCAACTTCATAGTCGATCAAGGTTGTCTCACACGGAGGGAACTGTGAAAACATTGGCTCAATGCAAAATAGAACACAATAATTGTGGGACAATGGGGCTCTAATACTAATAGAACACAATTATTGTGGGACAATGGGGAAACAGAAGATTCGCTGACTATCATAATATGATTTACCACCCGGAGGCGCTGTTTTCTGGCAAGGAAAAGAACCCTAGTTCTTCTCTCATTATTCATCATACATTATTTTTATTTTTCTTATTTCCACAGACATTTTAAAGTACTGTGAAACAATTGAATAGGTATATTGATATCTATTAGAAGGTTAACTGCTTCGTTAGTGCAGAATGTTTTTGCGATTCCGATTTATAGCTGTACTCGACTTGTGAAATCCTATCATTATTATTCTTACTAGACATTTTACTATTCCATAATACATCATTTTCTTATACCTACGATGGTAGAAATTCGAAAATTTACTAAATGTGCCGACATGAGTCAAACACCAAATTCTAAGTATGTAGGTACCTACTAATAAAACACAGCTACATACTGGAAATTCATCGCTTGGAATACCCATAAGATAAGTGACGATCAGTGAGATGTAATTTTTACCATTTTTTACTCAAAGGCAGGATAGAAACAGCACTGACCTTCCTTCGTATTTCACGGTGGTATTTCTGGCTATTATTCAAACTCGGGACGGAAATAGGGATGCGCTGCCACATCTGACAGAGTCAGTACTTCGACCTGCGGCTTCAATGTCAATGCTATCGCCAATAAATTTTCCCATTTTTTGAAAATCACAGTAATACTAATAAGACAAACGATAGCGTCGACGCAAGCAGATACGCAATAAAGTTCCATTCATGCAGCATGAGTTGATGAGCGAATTTTCAGAGAATCATTTTGCCTGTTTGGCGGGTGATTCTCATAGCAAATTTCACGCTGATTCCGAATATACCATATATATGTTCCTATGTTTAAGATGGTAATTCACACCAAAAACCTCAAAATCTGATTCAAAGCCCTTCAAAAACCCCAATTTTCAGCTAGAAATTACGTCTGGTTATAACCAGAAAACGGGTTGAAAGGGATCGCGTGACGTCAGTTAGGTTGAAATTATATATCACCTTGTGGGAAAGCCCTCTCTCAAATCTTTCAAACGCTGAAATAAAAAGCCTCATTCATGCAGCATGAGTTGATGAGCGAATTTTCGAAGAATCATAACCGATTTGGTGGGTGAATTGTACAGGAAATTTTACAGTGATTCCGAATATACCATATGTTCCTAAGATGGTACTTTACACCAAAAACCTAAAAAAACGAGTTTTTAGCGATTTTTGACTATTAGTTTTCAAAATTTGAACCCTTGGAGTACTCCGAAAATTCTGGCCAACGAACTCATCCTTTCTTTTGAAATTATAATATCAATAAATCAACAAATCGATATTTTAAAGTTTTTTAATGGATTTTTATCTCGATTCCAGCGTCAGATATCGTCTGGAGTGACACACACGTACATACATACATACAAAACATATATATATTATTTATATGGAAGTGTTGAATTTCAGAAATCGTTTTAAAATGGTCCAAAACGGATTTCCATGAAGAAAATTCTAAAAAATTTGCATTACTAAAATTTTGAAGCCATTGCAATAACTTTATTTTCTTCGAAAATTCGCTAAAAACGCTGAAAATCATCGCACAACGGTTTATTTTTTCTACATTTCCACTCTTCTGTAGTCACGAACACGTCGTTGATGATACTCTTTGTCGTACAAAAAGATCTGAGGTATCCTTTAGTAGGTACCTACCTATAATCAATATACCTACCAACCTTCAAATGAGCATGATCGGTTTTGAACTAGTTTAAGCTCTACTTGATGAAAATCTAAATACGATCTCATAAAAGTAGTTGTGTGTTGTTTGGCAATTAATTGTTACTCAACTATTCACAATCGTGCATCTGCTCTTTTTTCCATTCGAACCTCATGCCCTTGTGGGGACGGTTAGTCTCACACTGCTTTTGCAGGTCTCATTCAATCCTGATGATGATATTATTTTTCGTAAGAAAAACAAAACAGTTCCATTGAAGATTATTGAGCTAGGGCGTTTTGAAATAATGTTCCCCTGTTTTTCACCCCTTAGAGGTGACTGACAGTAGAACGTCACGTTTCGGACCAAAACTAGACCCCAAAGATTGTACCGAATTTCATTCATTTTGGTCAACGAAAGTGTTTACTTGCATTTTAAATTGTGTATCACTTAGGTACGTTTTGGAAACATTTTTTGCCATAATGACGGCTAGTTGATTATGAACTGAGAGTAATCATAAAAAATTAGTACGATTAGGTATGAAAACGAAGACTGATTGTGATCGTGAAAATTGAAAATGAAGGGAAGTTAAAAATTCACAAGAAATCGGACCAATGTTAGCACTTATATCATGCAAGGACAAACGCAAAAATATTTTCAATTATTGTGTTCATGTTTGTCAGTTTATACATAATAATGTCAGCACAACCATGAACATTTTGTTCAAGTAATTATGAATAGAAATATGTTATCTTCCCCACCCACTTCGTATACTCTTAGCGAATTTTCGAATAAAATTAAGCTATTGCAATGGCTTCAAAATTGCAACATTTTAAAAAGTTTCTCCAAAGAAATCCGTTACAGACCATTCTAAAACGATTCCTGAAGTTTAACTTTTTTCATTTATGTGGATACCAATCCAGACAATATCTAACCCTGGGATCGATCTGAAAAATCCAAAAAAATTTCAAAATGTCAATAAAATAACAAAAGAAAGGATGAGTTTGTTCTTCGCTGGACAGCATTTTTGGATTACCTAATCCAAGGGGTCAAATTTAGAAAATTCAGGGCCAAATAAGTTGTTTTTTGAGATTTTTGGTATAAGTTACCATCTGGGAACATAAATATAGTAGGAATATTTATATACCTATATTCGGAATATTTATATACCTTCCTATATTCGGAATCAGCGCAAACTTTCTTATAACAATCACCCGAAAAATCGGTTAAAACGATTCTTTGAAAATTCGCTCATCGACTCATACAGCATGAATGGATCATTCCCTCATTAACTGTACGGCTCAGTATTATTGTTGTTGACAGTTTCTGTGGTATACGTGGAGAATTTTACGTACTTATCGGAAGTTTTGATAACATTATTTAGGATTGGGTAACTACGGGGAAAGCGTGGATGATAGTAGAGTTTATTAAGATACCTATGAAACTTATGAAGGTAATGAATAATACGAGACCAAACAAATATGTGGGTTTAGTTCAGGTTAATTTCCATGGCTCACAATTGACTGTGGGAATAGTCCTTGTTCATGTACTATATTAATAAAGTTAACTTCTTGCAACGACATGATTAGGTATGCATCTGGTATTGCTGAGGTCGACCTATTATTGGGAGATGGGAGCTCCTCGTTTATTTAATAGGAGCTAAATGGCAATTGACGAGGAAAGAGACGAGACCTCAACCTTTT
>JAEMON010000002.1:11970885-11984021 GCA_030264115.1 Lygus lineolaris | reverse complement strand
TCCACAACTTCGTCGCGAGTGATTTAGTTCGTAAACAATCAGTTTATAAACAGTTGTGGAAGCGACACAGGAGCCGAAATGAGATTTTGTTGTTGTTTTTGTGTGATTATTATTTGATTAGCTATTTTTATAGAATATTTTACGCTGATTCCGATTTTATTGTCAAATACACAGTGTAATATTTTTGGAATTTTAGATCCGTTCGATTTATTTTACACACACAGAAAAACTGAGACCAACCTCAGCTATTCATGAATGTACAGGTCAGGTTCCTATGATGGGAGATCCTGTTTACTCACTTCCTTCCTACCTATTATTCTTCACCGCCAGATGGCTCGGACAAAAATACAAAATACTTACCTACGTTCTAAAATACATCTACTGGGTAGGTATTTTCTAAGTATTCCCAATACAGCATTTTACGCTGAATGCGAATATACCATGTATGTAAGGTTTCTGAAAGGACCTTAATCGTTTTCAAGCTAATAATGTCTACTAGGTACCTTTTTCGTCCCAAATAAATTGTTGAACTGTTCAGCAGTAAGAAAAAAGGTTTTTAGCAGAAAAAATCCAGGCACTCAGCGCCTCGAACGTCAAAAGGCGCGCTTTCTTCGTTCTTTTGAATGTCCATCTCTTTGGAGTCGAGGGGATTTGTGTATCTCGGAGGAGCTACTACTATAATTGTAATATCCTAAGTTGATCGTAGGAACATAATTGTATACGTTTTTTGTTTAATAATATAGGTAACCTAATATTTGATGGCTCATTTGGCGGTGGAGGAAACTCTTTATTCTAGTTCTGCTCAAGAACTATCAGTTAATTGAAACGCCCGCCGATCTGGCTTCACCAGTCGACACATGCCATTCTGAATCCATTGATTCGATTTAATTGAGATAGGTAAAATAATGATACAATCGCCATTACTGTTTCTGAAGTCGGTGTCCGCGTTTGGTATCCCGCAAAAAGCTTCATTTACATAATTATTTCGTGTCACATTTATTACCTAATTAGTTCATTCACAGTGCATAAAACCCTAGATTCAATCTCATATTGGCTCCGGCTTGTAAAGGTGGAATTTCGTCGGATTTCTCTTATTTTTTTTATGAAATCACCAACAACAGAAGCCACCAGGGGGCCTCCGACCCATCGTCGATAAGGTAGAAGTTTTTACCTCACCTACTTCAAGTCTGAGCCAATTTCCCATAAGAAAAGTTCGTATTTCCGCATTTTTTTCGTTTGCTATATTTTTGCTACCCCACAGGCGGTGAGGTACCCACATAGAAAGCTGGGGTTGGTCTCTATCGACAAAGAATTTATTGTCTGCATTTATTCGTCTACAGAGCTAAATATTGAAAAATACAGGTATTAGTAACCGTTTGCTTGGAACGTGAACGTAGTAGATCATTTTTCGGAATCAGTGCTAAATTTCCTATAAGAATCGCATTTCGCCCCACTTTATACCAAGTTGTACAGAGCGCCGGGGTGGCACCAGCATGAAGGTTGAGGTTCCTACACCGAATTTTGAGGTTAATTAGATTCTCAGAGCTACCCTACAAAATACCCTACCTGTTATCACCAAAAATGAGAGTTGCCTAGTGGCTATCCACACTGTCTGTGTAAAGAAAGTACATTCATATAACGTATAAGCCTTCCTTTCACTCTTTAGCAGGTACCTACGCATTCATAGAACAGTAATATTTCCTTTCACTACCTAATAGGCACGTTAACATGAATGTTTGGGTTTTTTTGCTTATTACTTATTATGTACCTACTTAGTTATTTGTGTGATTTAGTAGGTATTGATATCTCCCGATCTCGTAAAAAATATCTTCTGTGGTAGGTAGGTATTTGAATGATTATTCATGCGTGTATTCGACCATAAATATTGTCTCGTTGATCAATTATTCCACTCACTGATAAAGATAACGGGTTGTCATAATTTCTTGCAGTTCTTCAACCACTGATTTCTTGATACATTAAAACATCAAAATCGTAGATTTCCGTACCGAACGATGCGCCGCTATCCCTGAGAGCTTGATATTCATTTTTCTGTTAAAAACGACTCGTGAGCTTCATTATGGAACATGTTATCTTTCAAAGGCACTACCTGCACTACCTTGTTAGAAATTTGTTGAATATCGAATCGAATCGACTGCCTAAAATTTAACTGGGTCTTCATGTGGGGGAGCTCTGCAATGATGTCCTTCCATCCATTGGTTCCTACCTATTGCTTCCTCACTACCGAAGGTAGGAAGCTATGTATTCGTGCAAGAAATAAAAAAATGTGTGTCCTTCAAAATCAAAATTTCCACTTGCCTTTGACGTTTCAGAGCTTTCTGAACAATTTTGGTTCCGTGTCTGTCGGTCGGTCTGTGGTCAATTCCTAGCCCCAGGCAAAACTATGAAGTTATGGTCCAAATTTGATGGAACTTTCAGGGATTGGCAGGTTAGCCCGTGACGTTCCCCTATGAATTTCATCGCCGTAGGACTATTAGAGTATTAGTAGCGTGAGCGCATGCGCAAACGTGAAATACGTGAAACTCCTGTATCTCAGTTCGTAATTGACCTATTGCGCTCAAATTTGCAGGTTAGTTGGGAGCTGACTCCACGACAATCACTTATGAATTTCGTCACGATTGGATCAGTAATAGCTACTGCGCAAGCTTAAACTTGAAATGTGTTGTTATAGGCGTAGCTCCGTAACTTCTCGCCCAATTTTGATGAAATTCTCAGGGATCAAGCGAGTTAGACCCCAGAGGGTCCCCATGAATTTCATCGACATCGGACCACTAATACCGTGTGCGCATGCGCAAACGTTAATTTCCTGACACTACGATTTCTCAGTTCCTAATAGACTTATTTTCGCGACTTTGTTTCGCTTAAATTCGGTGTGTAGTTGAGAGCTTACATTTACCTTATAATTTGGACCCTATTGTATCTGTAATAACTACTGCGCATGCGCAATTTTGAAATGTGATTCATGGCCATAACCCCGGAAATACTCACTAGGTAATTTCGGTTAAATTTTCTCAGATTGTACGGGGTAGCCTCTAGACAGTGCCCTATTAATTTTATAGCCATCGGACCACTAGTAGCGTGTGCGCATGCGCAAACGTGAATTTCCTTAAACTACGATATATCAGTTCCTAATGGACCAATTTCGCTGAAAATCGGAGGGTAGTTGGCGGCTGACTCAAAACCTATGAATTATATTCGTATCACGGTTGGATCATTAATAGCTACTGCCTAAGCGCAAACATTACATTTGTTGTCATAGTGATAACTCCGGAACTATTTTACAATTTTCGGCTGTAATGTTCACCTACTGATTCTATACGTCCATGTTACAAAAGTGAGGAAGCTATACTGCCCACCTAACTTGGTAGACGTATTTTTTAAATATTGGCAGTTCTATATTCTACATTTCCACCAATATTTTCTTCCAAGGGCTTGCAAGTTCTAGTACCTACAGTATTACTAATACGAGTATTATTCGTGTTAGGTACTAGTTCTTCTAACTCGTGTTTCACAATCAGCAGTTCAAAAAATGCTGATCTATTATCGTTTCCCGCCCAACCTTTGAGAATAGATAGCAAGGTTTTATCCATACTTATCTATTTATTATCTATAGGTACACTAAGCGTCCATCCGTTGGTCAAATAACCTGCACCATTCTCCATTTTCGTTCGGTTTTTTGAAACAGGACATGCTGTTTGGTGCGTTGAGTAACGTCCTAATACTAACCCGACGCATAGAAAGATGAGTATGAGTAGGTACTAACTATGCACTCAAATCTATTAAGTTTGTTGTTGGCAAGGATGCACAATACCTATATAAATTATACAGGGTGGTCCCAAACGTGAAGGACATAGTTTGAGGTCTTCTGGGAAATTTCACGCTGATCACACGAATATACCACACATATTCCACGAATAAATCTTGACCACTTTTTTCGACGTTTTTCGAGTGTTTTGGGGCAAAAGACACGGAATTTATCTAGAAAATCGAAGAACACCTCGAAATAAACGTTTATGAAATTTGATTCTGCGTCGAATGAGACCAACGCAAGCTCTTAAGATTGTACCTACGATTTTTGGCGAATTTTACAAGTTTTGATCTGTTGATAAACTGCTTGATAGGGGCAGTGAGGTAGGCAGGCAGTATGAACTTAAAATGTATGATAAATTTCATCATTGTTGTTTTTGAATTTCATTAAAATATCCAGAGAAAATTGAATGATGAATGAGATGATGATGATGGTTGAGTGAAAAATGAAGTTTATTCCGCCGCAATACAACGGAAGAACATTTAACCAACTGCATACAAATTGCTTTTGATGAACTGTCTCTGGAAACTCAACAAATCCGCAGTGCAACAACATCAGTGGCTCATCGAAGCGTTCAATACATTAAGGGTGTACCGGCCAGAGTGTGAACCTTCATCAAAAATTCGCAAATCTCGGGAATTACAGGGTTATATCAACTCTCACTACAAATCTTATTACTACTTCATGTCAATATGTTTAAAAAAAAGTAACCACCCTTCCCCCCCTCCCGTTTCCATTTTACCGTTAAAACATTTCTCCAACTTTTCTCAGCCAATAATCGATCTTTCTATTTTTTAATTCTATGCAGGGCAACGCACTATCAACATTTCAAATTCTAAATTTTAAATTGATAACAAAATGTGAAATTTTTGAAATTTAAAATTTCTATAATGTGTTTCCCTGCAGAATTTAAAAGTTGAAAGAATGCCGAAAACATATTTGAAATTGATCGATTATTGACTGAGAAAAGTTGGAGAAATGTTTCAAGCTACTGGCGGAACCCCCTTAAATGCTGGCGGTGAGCTCTTTGAGATGACGCAGTAATACCTACCTAGTAAGTGATACCCTCAGTTTTTATGAATCTCAAATAATGCTGTTTCGAAGTTCCAATAAAAACATTTAAACCTACATTTTCAGTTCATACTACCTGTCTATACCTTCCTGCTCCTATCAAGCAGTTTATCAACACATCAAAACTTCTAAAATTCGCCGAAAATCGTAGGTACAATCTTAAGAGCTGGCGTTGGTCTCATTCGACGCAGAATTTAATTTCCTACAACGTTATTTTTCGATTTTCTTGATAATTTCCTAGATTAATTTCTAGATTATTTTTTGCCCCAAAACACTCAAAAAACGTGGAACAAAGGTGGGTTTTTGCGGAAAAAAAGGGGACAAGATTTTTTCAGGGACCCTTAATATATGGTATATTCGTGATCCGCGTGAAATTTCCCTTAAGACCTTAAACTAAGTCCGTTATGATTGGGACCACCCTATAAGTAATCAGTCTACCCGCAACCTTACGAGGCTTTTCAACTTGTTACTGACTAATGGTTGGTCGATCGACAGAAACACAAATGCAAAACCATCTCGATCAATAACACGGTATTACTAATCTCCATACCAAATTTATTGGCTTTTCAAGGTGTTTCTGATGCTAAACCATCCCGGCCATATTTTAGTCTATCCCCAAAACCTATTAGGATTTTTCGAGTTCATTTCTCTGACTAATGGTTGGACGATCTCTTGAAACACGATCGCAAAACCAGTCTGTGTTTTTGACTAGTGATTGATCGATGGTTTGAAACACGAAAGCAAAACGTGTTTGTGTTACTCAGTCGGGATTTAGCCAATAGAGTGTGCGCATGGGTCGAAAATACCTCAAATTCGGGTTTAGCACTCTCAAAACCCCCTATGTTGCAATGGGCTCTGATCGTGGTTATTTTCTACTTTTCCAATTGAGTAGTCTCAGTGAGAACTTTCCAAAAAAGTGTAACATGAGGGGTAGGTATCTCATGAGCGAAAACGGGTCTTGTATTTTAGAACCTGTAAAGTTTACCAATATTTTCGAAATTTTACATTTATACAGAGGGATTGTGAAATAGGAACCTAGTAAAACTATATAATAATACAACAACTGTTTCACTATAATTTTTTCACTTTTAAAATTCGATTGTGAAACGTGATTTACAAATCACAAGCGCATTTATTGATATACCTAATTACCTACCTATTATTACTAGTTGTCAAGAAATTGTTAAATAGGCCTCAGCTCTAATATTCTCTCTTAGCTGCTCAAGTGTTGATGGAAAATGATCATTAACATGGGAATTTTGAACTAGCTCACCTTCTCAATTGCTCCTTTACCGTGCCTTTCGATGCAGAAGTAGTTGAAAAGGAAGTAGACGAAACCTGTGAGGAGTGTTACCCCAGCAAAGATCTGGTAGGTCGGTCTGGTACCCACTGTTTGCATGAGGTAGCCTCCGATCAAACTTCCTGAACCTTTACCTGAAATTAGAATGTTGAATAAATAGAGGTACCTATGTGGTACATAGGTATCACAAGGGTTACCCAGAACTCGATCATTGTCTTGAGATAGGGCACAGCGTACTAGAGGAACAGACAATGTGGCTCTAGATCTTGATGGGATGATGGTACAGTAGATAGGGGAAGGACGTGTACCTTGGGCAGCTTGTTCCTTTGGCAACTTTCATTACTCAGACCCTCGAAGAGAGGAAATTCGTTAGAACTCGGAAAATTATTGTTGTTATGATGGCACTACTGTTCTCAAAGTTTGGCGCTCGTCGGATGGGTTGTTCGTTGAGCTGAGCAGCGTCCAGTTGTTTACAAATCCTCTTTTTGGCGGTTTGGGCTCCGTACATCGGGATTTCCCAGAGACCCGGTAATTGTTTTTCTTGAATAGTATTGGATGATTTCGAAGCTGTTAAATATGGGCTTTATCATGGGCCATCGCTTTTTTTCGTTTTGTTTACATGATTTGAATCCAAAGGTGAATATATTCTCCAAGTCATTTCTGTGTACCTTGAGCAACTACCTAGCTGGGGTTGCCCGAGGTACAATCAATGCTGCCCAAGGTACAATACAAGATTGTACCTTAGGCAAAAAACCACCTTTTACAAAAAAGTAATGATTTGTCAACCTTCATAGATTCTTCAAAATTTCCGGGATATTTTGTTGCAGCGCAATTTGCGGGTTATTGTTGGAGCATTGAGCATTGATATACAATGGGGAAGAAATGACGTAGACTGCTTCAAATCTAAAGCTACCAAGAAAAACTGCCCAAGGTAGTTACACGACCTTCCCCTACTACTTGACAGATACTTACCTGCCCATTTAATAACGATAGGATCCATCATAGAAATACACTTCATATTCTAGTGTGGTCCAGGTGTGCACGTCGCTTTGGCATTATTGAACACCCCATCAATAGTCCTTGGCTACCCCCTTAATTGAACTGTAGGCAGCAACCTACTTACCGACACCGAAGTAGAGGCCTCCAAGGAGTCCCTGTACACTCGAATCTGTCGTCATCGTGGAAAGTTTGGCGGCGTACGTTACGGCTGCAGTAAATGATAGCGATGAAGTTATCGACTCCATTGCCTCGAATGGCAAACACATCCAAGGATTATAGATGAGCGAATAACCTGTTGATGGAAACACAAGAATTTGGTTAGTAGTTACCTACCTAATTGGGATTAGGGATCTTCCAAAGTCTTGGTTTCTTAACTTTCTATTGGTATTCAATAATTGTAACTGTAAATAATTGCCACGCCGACGGGCAGGTCATGCCCCTAGGCCAAACCGTTTTTTTTTTTTTTCATTCTTATTACATTTGTCTGACCCTCTATTACGTTTTTACTAATTTTTCCGCCATGATCAATTATGTAATTCAGCCAATATGGCGGTTATATCAAATTGATACACGTGGCCTCCTGCTGTGAATTCATGTTTTTTTCCCGGTCCAGGGTCAGTTTATATACGTATTTATAAGTTATTTTCCCCGAATTTCCAGGGAGAAAAGAGAAAATGAGACTCTTCACTCAACAGTTGATTGAAAAATGAGGAATTTGAGGAAAAAACCTAATTCTTCTTCTTCTTCGGGTTACTGCGGTTGATAAGGAATTTTTCGCTTGTTGCTTATCAGGTTGTCATTGTTGTTGTAATGTTTGCTCGCGCCAACCGTGCTAAGTCACAGTGTGAAGCCAGAAAAGGTCACAACTCGAGTGAAATCAATGATAACCTTGCATCAGGATGCTACAAAGAGCTTCAAACCGACCCCCGACTCACGTATCATTTTGATACAATGGCCTCTTGGTGTGAACTAGGATTGTATCAGATTGATACGCGTGGCGCGTGGATGACAACTTGATTGTATCAATTTGATACGTATGGCTGCTCCAAGTGTCGAGGGCGTGAATATTGAAATTCTTATTTGGGGTTTGTGGGTTGTTTATTTACTGAGCTGATCTGATGGCAGAACGAAACCCCAAATAAACCACTGCTAATTGGAAGTGAGGGCAGACCGAACGTCAGCCCACCATCCTATCGTGTTGAAATTCTTAGTTTAAACGCAATCTCACCCAAAAGCCTGATAGCGTAGAAGACGAATCCAATGAAAAGAACATTGGCATGCCCAATCTTGTCGATGATGGGTCCTGACATAACCAGGAGGGGTAGACCAGCTATCCCGCCTACTGTTATAGTGATGCCCATCAATGACCTCGAAGCTCCAAGATCCTGGAGAAGCCAAAACAGGAAACTCTCGATGTAGCCCCACGCCGTACCTATAACCGTAACAATCAGAATTCAAATCTTCGATTCTTCAACGTACAATTTTGCCGTGGAAATACAATGAAAATGTTTTAATACGATGAAACGTTGGGCAGGCCGGTAGAAAGTACTCGTAAACGCTGTGAAGTAAACTGTGAAACGTAACGCTTTTGATACTCACCTAAAATGAAACAGGTAATGAAAAGAGCTATGATTTCAACTTTTTTCAAAACCATCATGACGTCCGCGAGTACGTTTGTGGCTGGAGATTTGAATTCGAGGTTGATCGTGAGCATTAGAGCAGCGCTTAGCACCTTCATCCCAGCGTACAAGTAAAATGCTGGTCTGAAAAAAAAGAACTTACCTACTTTAGTACTTTTCAATACATCTTCCAATGACAATACAGTTCCCTATTAATTTCATCGCCGTAGGAACACAAGTGGCGTGAGCGCACGATGCGCAAACGTGAATTTCCTGAAACTATGGTTTCTCAGTTCCCAATGGACCAATTTTGCTCAAATTCGGAGGTTAGTTTAGGGGTGACTCCAAGACGATTACCTATGAATTTCTTCGCGATTATAGATCAGTAACACATGCGCTTGAACACAACCTTATGATTAATTTGTTGTTCACAGGCAAAAACCCGGAACTAGTTGACAAATTCGGTAACATTTTCAGGGATTCCGTCTGGGGTGACGGTTCCCTATAATGACATCACCTTCGGTAGTTGGGAAACTCATTTCGGTACAATTGGATCAGTAATAGCTACTGCGCATATGCAAAATGTGGAGGCGTAACTACGGCATAACATTTGTTATTCTTATTTTTCAGATAGAAAATACCAGGTTCAATGTTAGTGAAGCACTTCAAAAAACGTTTTATTGAAATCGAAGGCCTTGCTATAAAAACGAGCTATCTGCAAAGTATCGAAGTTTTGGGAAATTGAAGAACAACGTTTCAGAAATTCCTCCTTCAGAAATCCAAAATTGCAATGATACTACAATAAATCAACTATGAGTAGATACAACTTCATTCCATAATACTTTAGTTTTTTTCATTAGCTTCCTCGTGTCGTCGAGGGGCGTACAAGAAGGTAGCTCATTTTTCCATCCAATCGTTTTTCTAATAATTTTTTACGGCCTCTGAAGATGAAAACCGCTTTCAGTTTCTTACCCAATATCATGAATCTACGTAGTGGTCTCAAGATGATAATAGGTACCTATATATTTATTGCATCAAAATTGGGTTGATTAAGGAGTCAGGTGCGTGAATAGCTCATTATTAAACCCAACAATAGTGACGCATGACGAAGCTATCTACCATATGACCCAATTTTCGACATTTTTAACTATTAGAGAGACCCTGGCTTGAAACCAATGAAGCATTATATCTTTCTGATTCCAAAACCGTCGAAAAACGATTTTCGAAAAGAAATGCAGATAGCATAGGAGGTTTAAAATTATTTTTTTCACTCGTCCATGTCTCAAAAGTGAGGAAGCTATACTGGCTACACGACTTGATGATATTTGTCGACAGAGATATATCGATGATATGCTTATCGGCAGATTTATTGTATATTTATGCCCAAATAAATTCGAATTCAATTCTATGAGTACTTTGCACATGTAGTTTACTTTATATCTACTGACCATTGTCATGCAATGTATCATTTTACGGCAAATAAAAGTTCTATCTATCTGGCCACCCAACTTTGCAGACGTTTTTCTCTTCCATATGAAGCCTCCTACCGAACCGTATTAGTGATTTGCCTCAGTCTAGCCGGCCGAGCATAAGCTTGACACTCAATTTTGTTTAAATACTCGAAAGTAGCCTTATTGGAACCTTATCCAACTACTCGCTAGGGGCACTTTTCAGCCAATAAGTTATATAACTTACAAATTCACTTTCTCTACTTTTTTAGTCTCTTTGTGGCGAAATTAGACGGAATGGTAGGTACAGAATCACATAAATCATATAATAAATTAATATTCGGTGAAGTTTACTCTGACAGGTACCCTGGGGGGATCCTGTGCACCCGCTATGTTGGCACTAGAGAGATCACAAACATGAGGGAGGTCTTAATCAACGGGGGACGTGGGGTCTCAAATTACAGTTTACCACACCTGAAATCCGTATAGAGTTTATCCTGGCTAGCGTAGTCGATTAGATATCCAGAGAGTGGTGAGCTTATCATTCCCCCAATGGTAGCATAAATCCTTTGCAACCCGTAGTCAGCTTTATGCTCCCTCAATATAGCAATAACCGCACCTGTAAACGAAAGAAGTTGGGATATAAACTCACACCTAACTGCATGAGTCGCTGATACGAACAGGTTCTTGTTTGTTACTCATGATGACCTAACTTTCGAAATTTGTTTTAACTCATTATTTTCGTGGAAATAGAACAGCATATTCTTGGGGTTCTTTTAATTAGACACAGGTATGTTAGGTATGTTGGTCTATTATATATTAATTTGCCACCCAATAAATGATAGACAGAATCTGTTGTGTAGGTAGTACCTACCTACCTAAAGCCTGATGATGGATATAGGTAATTTAGTGACAAGCTTTGCCTTTTTGTATGCAGGAATCCAGGTATAACAAAAAATAGCGAAAATCCAAAAGGTGTGGCTAATTTATTATTGAACCAGTCATGATTGATCTTCACAGTAAAACTGGGGAAACCCTTCAAAAATTGATGCGAAACCCGCAATCCCCTTCATCATCATGAAAATACTATATGCAGGTAGTTAGATTTTATAAGTAGGTGGTACTGAACTTGCCTTCGAACATGGCGAAGGCAGTGCCTCCAATCATCCCAATGAAGACCCTGATGATGAGGTAGATCCAGAAGGTCAATCTGATATCGAACTCCTCTACGTGGTCGAGATTGTTGCAGATGAGCTTTCTTGGAACCGTGACCAAACACCTGGGCATGCAGTCGTCGAGGTGAAGAGTGGCGTCCACTTCCAGGCCGTTGTCTTTGTTCGGCAACGGCACGTCCACGGAAAGGGCAGTGTTTCCTTCCTGTGTCGGATCATGACTTATTTTACTGTTAGACTCCCTCACAATGTCATGTAACAGTAGGAATACTAACGACATCGTAACTTACAGGTATTCACAACACGTACGGGTGTATCTCAAGGAAAGAGGTAGGTAAGCAGCGCTGTATTATTTGCCAATAGGGCTCGCAAAAAAAGTAAAAAAAAAGAGTTACAGTTGACGTAGGCACTAACTCTTGTAGAAATAGTCCTACTTAGGTGCTTAAATTTGTTAAAAACTAGTAATTTTTAATATGCTAGTTGCAACTTTTTGATGGTTTGATCCAGTAGGTATGTGGAGGTACCTACGTTCCTTTCAAATCTTGTTGTATGGGATCATTGGTACCTTAACTCATTAAGTACTTATCAAAATAATATTGGATATCCATCCAATAACTCTTGGATATTGAAGGAAACCTCAATATTTGATTTTACTAAGACAATAATATTATAATATATTATTAGGTAATGAGTTTATGTCTGTCGGAGATTAGCCATTTTCGAACAGCGGTCAAGAACCAGGAAAAACCCATCAAGATTGAACTTATTTCAAATACATACCTACCATTTTTAACATGGATATGTTTTTGGGCTGGGGATCGGGTGAACATTTGCGTCATGCTTTTTTAAAAGACCGAACCGATTAAAAAAAAAAAAAAAAAATTGAGTTAGGTACTACCTAGGAACGTGGCTATTGTAGAAACAAAAGTGAATTGGGTAATGGTTTACAGTAGTTGATGTGTGGGTAGTTCAGTCTCGGTCCTTCTTTGGATTTGCGAAATCAAGTAGGTAGGTACATCTTCACATTGGTACTTCCTAGTTTTTAATTCGAGTTCTGCCACATTGTATATATGTGTATACCTAGGTAGTTGCATTTGTCGGGATTCAGCCTAAAACATTGGGTGAATCCCGACAAAGTCAACAAACAAGCAACTATGCAGCCGACTATCTCTACCTTATGTACATAGTATACCTAGGTACCTATATATATCTGTGCACCATCTACTGGGGGGGGGGGGGCTACAATCGATTTTGAAAATAGTTTTTTTAATTAAAAAAAAATTATGTGAATGTTTTGGTAGTTTGGTATTTTACCTATCAAAATTCGGTAGGTTTTTATTAATTTAAAATTCAGTAATCTTTTCTTTTTCTTTTTTACAAAAATAATGGAGCTTTCAATGGGTGCATTAAAAATAAAATTGAAAGGGTGGGGTCATTCAAGAATTTATAAACTTTTTTGGATCACTATTTAATCATTGAAAATGTCAAGGCCCCAGACAAAACTAAGCTACAAAGAACGTCTTATTAGATATAAGAGATTTATATTAAGATATAAGTTTACATGCTCGGATTTACCCCAACAAATTTATGAGTCGTACAGCAAGAAGCAGTCAAAATACAAAAGTTGGGGGTCTTAAGAACCAATTACTCAAAGTTATTCAGAATTTGTCAAAATTCATTTCGGTTTGCCGAATTTTCAAG
>JAEMON010000002.1:11958459-11968827 GCA_030264115.1 Lygus lineolaris | reverse complement strand
ATTGATGTTGTCCATCACCAGTCAGTAACGAACAAGAATTGACGAACCAGCAGAGAACACACAGCTCATAAATATATGAAGGGCCCAAGGGAAAAACGATTATGGTCCAACAGGAGTAGTTTCTTAAAAATCGAAAAACAAGTTTCATGTCTCATAAACAGTATTATTAGTTAATTAAAACACCTTGTGCAGCATAGAAAATTATAATAAATACCCAACTTGAAGTTAATGGTGTCCAAAAAATTAAAAATTTATTCATTTGGTCCAAATTTGAAAAAAAGGCGGGTTTGTCAAGACGGGAAAATGATGAGGGCCCCCGTGGGAGGGAGTGGTTTTAATCTCAAGTCATATTCCAACTATTCCCTGATGGCTTGTACTGTCTAAATGAACGCCTTTTTAGCAGTAGAAAGTTCTTTTGGGTCCCACTCCAATATTATCCAAGAACCTTTTTTTTTTTTGTTAACATTTAAGAAGATAAAATAATAAACGATAAAAACGGTTTGTACATTCGAAAAAAAAAAGCGAAGTGGTGGAATTCAAACATGTCATTAGTTTTTCAATAAGGAAAGAACAACTATATACTTGAAAAATATAAAAAATGGTAGTTTTATCACAAGATAAATAAACAATGAGCTCCAGCGGAGTAATCAAACATGTTAAGTACATGAATCACAGGTACGCTCGTTGCTACGCGGCCCTCATCGTTCTTCCCCACTTGGTAGCACACCTACATCTTTCAGCCTGTTTTTTTGCTTCCTCACTACCGACAGTAGGAAGCTATGTATTCGTGCAAGAAAAGAAAAAATTTTGTCATCCAAAATCAAAATTTCCACTTGTTTTTTACGTTTCAGAGCTTTCTGAAAAATTTTGGTTCCGTGTCTGTCTGTCTGTGGTCAATTCCTTGTCCCTGGCAAAACTATATGAAGATGTGGTGCGAATTTGATGAAATTTTCAGAGATTATACGGACTAGCCTCGTGACGGTCCCCTACCAATTTCATCGCCATCGGACCACTAGTAGCGTGAGCGCATGCGCATACATGAATTTCCCGAAACCCCTGTATCTCAGTTCCTAATTTACCTATTTCGCTCAAATTTGGAGGGTGGTTGGGGGCTGACTCCAAGACATTAACGTATGAATTTCGTCAGAATTGGATAAGTGATAGCTACTGCGCATGCGCAAAGTTGAAATTTAGTTCTATATGCATGCTTCTAACTCCGAAGCTATTCTACCGATTTCGTTGAAATGTTTAGTAACTGATTCTATGCGCCCATGTTACAAAAGTGAGGAAGGTATACTGCCCACCCAACTTGGCAGACGTTTTTTAATGGAAGCTAGTCGGTTCACTTGTTCCACGACTTGGTAAAACGAAAGTACAACCCACTAGCTAACAGATGACATTGAGTGAGATCTCATTTCCAAGGAAAAATGCTCATTGTTTTCCCCCATAGAGCCCTTTATATTATACTCCCAAGTGAAAGGGGAATTGAATCTTATTAGCTGAAAGAATTAGCTGAGAAGAACACACTGTTCATCCTGTTTTTTTTTTTGTTTTTTTTTGTCTGCCGTATCCTTTTCATGCCAGTTAATTCTTTCCCTGAATTCCCCATAATTTACCACTGAACCCACATGTACACTTCACCTTATAAAACCCCATTTTTTATCCTTTACAGTTTATTGGAATACTTATGCCTTCCACTAAAACTTCTCTGACCAAATTTGATACCCCATCAAACTGATTTCCTAAGAGCAAGAGTTCAACATTATGATGAAAAAAAAAACAAAAAAAAAAAAAAAACCAATAAAAACAAAAAACATCTGGTGCGAGGCTTCACACTACTTTCCTCAGCTGTATTTGGCCCTCAATCTATTTTTGCGGAGATGAGGGGTATTGGAACTTGTTTCTACTTGTTAGAAGAGTAAGTCCTATGAATTTCATCAAAATCGTTAGAGCAGTTTGGGAGAAAAGCTAAAAAATGGGGCAAAAAAGACGTTTTTTCACCTAATTGGAATATTTTCTCCCCCTAAAAATTGACCTGGAGCGCTGGAATTAGTAGGGTCTCAACCTTAGACATGTAGAAACCAATCCTCGAAATCGGAATTTTTTAAATCATTTAAATCATAGGGGCTGCAATCGTGATCATACGCATACGTCTTTAAATAAACCCCCCTCAAAGGCGGAAGGGGCACGCCAATAACAAAAAAAAACTAAATAAATAAACTAATACTGGGGAGAAAGCCCAGGATTACCCGACGCCGGCACGAGGGGGAAGGGATGCTGAAGAGGGCACATACATACATACATACATACACTTTTCCAAAACGTGGAGAAAATTGATCGGATGTCGATTAAGACCAGTTAGAGGTGGTGTTTAAAAAATGGGTTTTCTGCTGATTGCAATACTTTCCATTCACCTTCAGGTGGGCTGAGGAAAGTAATAATAGGTACCTACCTACCTACTTCTTTCGGTTTTCTCAAAATAATGTCTCTGCCCTGTATCATAATAGCACATCATGCGATACCTACCTAGGTAATTCATATTGGTATGAAAATCGAATTAATATTATGCACCTTGAGGGACGTGAATGCTTTTGAAGGCCAATATATCGTGCAAATATCAAATGGTAAATTTACACACCCTGATTGTGCATAATTTTCATATTCCTGACGTCCGGGTCCTTAGGAACAACGTAGAGTGGGAGATCGCCAGGGCCCAACGTGTAGGTGTACGTGTCAGTCCCATTCGAGTCTTGAGCCTTCACCCTGTAACTCCGGATCTTGAGGATCGCCTTTGCCTCCTCTTCCTCCGTCTTAGGTCCTATCTCCTGAAAACTCAACCATCATTCTAATACTAATCAATTCGACCAATCAGATCTCAACGATTTTATACATGTGTAGGAACCTACCATATTTTAGCGAGTTACATACAGCCAATTTTAAAATCCGTGCATGAAAACTAAGGTCAGTATGCCATTTACAGAATCCGGAGGAGCCATATTGTACCAAGCTATTGAAGTCTAAAATTAATAACCAGTCAACGCTTTGAAAAAAGTAAAAATAAGTAGGTCATAAGTTGTTTTCTACACAACATTAAGAATTTAATTTGACTGACTGCAGCACAAACAAAACTGTTCCTTCACATCTATAAGTACCTAGAAAAGTACATATTGGCATGCGTTAACTAGAAGGTCACGTACCTACCTAGGTATGCACTATCATAAAGACCATGAATCAAGTAAACGATTGTAATCCTTACATAAGGTTGAAATGTATTCGGAGACCGGTTGCAAACAACACCACAGGACTGGAGTATCATGTATGTGGGGATGGAGGTGTTCAAATTCTTAACGCAAGGATGAGGCTCTGATACCATCAGATCGATTACAGCTGAAACAAATTTTTAAAAATATATGTAGAAACCTACCATGCTATTCTTGCAACATTCGGAAAACCTTTTGCATGAATACAATTTATACTACAAGAAATCTGTTGTATTTTCTCAAAAGACAAGTTTATATTGTAGCTCTTAACTTCTAATTCAACGTAGGTACCTATAACAATCGTTCCTTATCTAACAAAGAATAAATAATTTCAATAAAAATAGTGTCAGAAAATACTAGGTTAGGTTCTACCTGCTATATGCATTAATTTTTTGAAGAATGACTGACTTTGACTTGCAAATGCCTCCTCAGGTCAAACAGTGACTTCAGTTGATACCGACTACCTACATCACCTGTAATAGTCCATTGCATCATATCTATTCACACTCAACTATGTATTTACCTATGAATGTCCTTCATTCATACTCGCAACGGCTATACCGATTTTAATACAACCTAAATTTGTTCGGAATTATGACGCAGAATTACGGGCCAGGTTATAGTGTAGTATCATCACGATTTTGAAATTGGTTTTCCTCAGTGACAGCGATTTTATAAACACGTTCATTTAACTTCTCTTAGTCAACTTATCTCTCAAATGCGGAGTGATGAAATTCGGCGAAACGAACTTTTTGAGGCGAACTCACGAATAACCAAGTCAAGAGGTGCCTGAGTAATACCTATTCAAGAGATACCTGCCCCACTATTCATTGGGCTATTGAACAATAAAATTGAAGTGCATGAAGCAATTCAGGTTGAAGGTAGATTGACTAAATTGACTAGATTGATTGAAGGTAGGTAGTCACTAAACAATCACAAATTAATAAGCAGGGATGAGATTTATATGTCACCAAAAAAGGTGTTTTATGCACCTGAAATATGTGCTAAAGCTCGAAATATGCAATTAAAACCGCAAAATATGCCATTAATAAAATATAGAGGTAAGGGCAAATGAGTTTGAAATTTCCAAACATTGCATGAAACACAATTATATTCATACTTTTAACAGCGAAATAGTTTGGTAACAAACAGTACCAAATTCACTTAGTGGACGTCCGCCCAAACGATTTCTCAATGAATACAAAAACGACAGTAGTTGGATACTTAAAGGAACCTCAAAAATCAGGAAAGAATTACAAGACGATACAAAAAAGAACCTCAAAAATCACGAACGAATTACTAAAAAAAAAAAAAAACCGGGAGAAATAGTTTTAATCAATGTCATTAGACGACTCTACCACTCCGGCTTTGGTCACCCAATTAAAAACAAATTGGTGACAACGACCACCTCCAGATTCTCGGGATCAGGCGTCGACGATCTTCTTCCAGGATTTTGACATTTTATGCCTTTACTCTGGCACATAACTCGAAAAACGTCACACGAAATCGTCACGAAAAAATCGTCCCGAAAAGGGAAGTAACTACTTCCCTTACCACCCTACTACTTTCCTTACCACCAAACTACTTCCCTTCCAACCAAACTACTTCCCTTACCACTAAAATACTTCCCTTACCACTAAACTACTTCCCTGACCATCAATAATGTTGATGGTAAAATAATGGGTATAATTTGATGTATGGAAAAAGAATGGAAAGAGGCGATAAGACATAAAATGTCCTACAGGGTTGCAGACTCGTATGCAAGATGTTTTATTTTATTTTTTTGAATTTTGAGAAACATCTCTCAATTTCTTTTCTTTATTTACCTACATAGTTTTGGGACGTGAATCCTTAAAAATGCATTTACATGCACTGTAGTCCAGAATATGCAACAAACCCTAAAATATGCATTAATATGCGAAATAAAATATGTATTTTTGAAACCAGCTCTGCGAGAAACGGATAAATACCTTTGAATCTTTTGAAAAAGAACCTTTGACTCCTTCAGGAAAAGAACATGTTATTACAGGAAAATCCCATCCCTGTTAATAAGCATAACAATATCTATCTTCTGCCAAAAAAAAAACAAAAAAAAAAACAAGATATGTGTTGGTATTTACACAAAAAATCTGTACCTAGTTACAAAAAGAGGAGAGGACAGATACATTTCGATCTTCCGATATATCGAACCTTGAAAACGAACAATGCAAATGAACACGATACTCCCTCTGGAGGGAGCACGTTTCTGGCGAAATCCGCGTTGGCTCATTCCTGTAGGCTACCTACTATGGGACCCTCAAAACGATGGCAAACAATATCCGTTGCACAAGTCTCTCACGGCCGCAGTTGGCGAGCACTGGCTTCAAAAGACTGCGCGAAATTGAATGAAAGCTGAACCGCAAGGGATGTCGGATGATTTAGCACAGCCCGAAAGTGCACAAGCAGATGTCAAACCAGACTATCGAATAGAAATGTACCTACATTGAGCAGCGAATTTCGGGTCTTATAGTGGCAGTAAAGTGTTGATGCATTAATTCTATCTTCCACTTTATACCTAGCTGGAGTTTAGGAATCTGAGGTAGAAATACGAAGATGACACTCCAATGAGCATACTCTGGATTATAGTAGGCGAAGTACCCCTAGAACCTACTTGAAAACGTGGTTTTCAACTTTTTTTTCCGGATGAATTATAAGTATAGCAATCAATCACTATTGCTTGGCAGTAGGTACATATTAGGTCTGTTCCAACTTTTCGAGTATTTGAATAGTTGGAACAGACCTATCATAATAACAACGGGAATCAACGTGGATCAACATTTCTGGTCATACAGCTGGGACGAGAATGGTAGGTAGGTGAGGGGTAACTATCATAACAGTGTTAACATACCATTATAGGTAACCCATTACATTATAGATCACAGAAATACGTAGGTACAAGATACTTTTTTGTATCAGGATTCTGTAATATGATCAAGGTGTGTATAAAATAGGAACACAAAAGACAAAAGAGAATAAAAGAGAGAAATATTTTTACTGCTTCACGCACAACCTGCATCAGGGGCGGCTCTGGAGCATCTAAGTGAGGCCAAGATGCATATTTAGAGCAAGATGAATGTGAAATACTGTTAGCGAAGGATATGGCAGTAGGGATTAGTATTGTGTATGGTACAGGGCAGGCCACAGTGGGAGAGGGGTTTTTTAAATAGCCTTGTTGAACACAATATATGAGTAGTAGGAAGAAGCCGCTGTCAGTATCCATGGTTGTCATATTACCATGGCTGATGTGAGCCGTTTCAAACATCAGCCTCAATGCTTTCTTTTGAATTAGCAGCAATGCCTAATATGGTATGCATCCTTGGTAAATCTTAAAAACCACACTTGGCTGCTGGCGTACAAGTAGGTGACAAAAGATAATGGCTTTCATCAGCTACATAATAGTTGTTTTATATTCGATTTGGTCGGGATTTAGCGAATTATATACAAGACAAGTTTTAAGACTTTTAATGGCAGGTCTTTCCTGATTATGGTATTTGTTGGGGGCTATAAATAAATTTAAATAAATGAATGAAAATTCATAAATAAATTCTATAGAAATGCCAGTTGCAGTGTATGTTTTCAGGGCAAATGAGGCTTGGCCTTAGAAGATTCACCCTAAAGCCGCCCTTGATCTTCCTGGTTTCCTACATAAGTATGATGAGGTTTGTTCCAACTGAAATAAAATGTGCGATTATATACGATTGTATTATATTCGAACATACTGATAGTCATTTCAAGGTCAAAGTGTGCGGATTGAAGATAATCGAATACCTATAATCGAAAATAATCGTTCGTTTAGTTGGAAAAACGCGGAAAAATATGCAAATGACACGAAAACTTTTTCGGAGTGTAAAAACTTCGGGCTTAAGGGGGTTCCGCTAGTGGTGTGAAACATTTTTCCAACTTTTCTCAGCCAATAATTGATCAATTTCAAATCTGTTTTCAATTCTGCAGGGCAACACACTATCGAAATTTTGAATTTCAAAAATTTCACATTTTGTTATCAATTTGAAATTGAGAATTTGAAATTTTGACAGTGCGTTGCCCTGCAGAACTTTAAAAATAGAAGGAACGCCGAAAACAGATTTGAAATTGATCGATTATTGGCTGAGAAAAGCTGGAAAAATGTTAATGAAGTAGGCATGAAGTAGGAATATGATTTGTAGCGAGAGTTAATATGAACTCTATAATCCCCGGGATTAGCGAATTTTTGATGACGGTTCACACCCTGGCCGAAACACCTTAAAAAGGCATGGAAAAAGGCGAATATTGGGATGAGTCCCGCCGCTTTCCACCCCCCGCTTTTTGCACCAAAAGTAGGGAGGTTGCATAAGGTTTCCCTTGTATTCACTTCAACGCTCCTTCGCCGCAGGGTTGAAAATATTAGAATATATTCTAATAGCGCGGTGAGTTGGAACAGTATTCAAGTTCTAATCAGTTGGGTAAGTTGCACATAAAACCAGGAGGGAACATACAAATTAATATTACATGTTCGAAGAGGGTTGGACAGTTGGAAGAAACCTAGAAACTGTACCTACCAACTGGTAGGAGGGGTCATAAGAAATAATCAAATTTCATTTCGAAGGGAAACATGAATAAGGAATACGAAGTGAAAATACCTACAGTCCCGATAACAGTCTCTTACGAAAAACAGAAGTTCTTCGCGAGAGGTAGTGAGCAGTGACTGTGAGCAGTTGTGGGTGGAAATTATTCAAGAATAGAAAGATATCCAGTTGAGAAACTTACATTGCGCAGTGTTTAGCTCTAAAATCGTGTCGTTGGGGTAAGTGATGTTTATTCGTCCAACTGGAACCAGCAGTAGGAGCAGCGACGCGAGGCCCCCCAGTGCACTGAATAGTGACAATATTACCTGGAACAACGAAAAAAAGTTCCATTCATGGATCATGAGTTGATGAGCAAATTTTCAATGATTAGTTTTAACCGATTTGGTGGGCGATTCTTATAGGAAATTTAACGCTGATTCCGAATATATACCATATATTATGTTCCTATGTTTAAGATGGTAATTTACACCAAAAACATCAAAAAACACGTTTTTTTTAAAGCAATTTTTGACTCTAAATTTCCAAACTTTGACCCCTTTGAGTACTCCAAAAATTCTGGCTAGCTCATTGTTTCTTTTGATATTGACATTTTGAAATTTTTTATCTCGATTCTAGGGTCAGATATCGTCTGGAGTGACATAAATATGTTATTTATAAATACTATCTATATGTTATACATATGAAAAAGTGTTAAACTTAAGAAATTGTTTTAGGATGGTGTGAAACGGATTTCCGTGGACTTTTTTTTTTTTTTTTTTTTTCACAATTTTGCATTACTAACATTTTTATGCCGTTGCATTTTAGCTTCATTTTCTAAGAAAATTCGCTAAATCTCATATGTAGGTAACTATTGAAAGTATTTTTCACAACGTAATTCAATATTCCACTCCATGGCTATGCTCGAAATAAGTGGCAAGATCTCGTTTTTAATTAGTTATGCATTATTTTTTTATTCTTCTGAAGGTGACAGTAGGTAGGTATATTGAATCAGTTGGTGAATATTTAACCAAAATTGGTAGAATAGATACTTACGGAGTTATCCGTATGGCAACAAATTTCAAGTTAGCGGATGCGCAGTAGGTATGGCTCTTTACCTACTGATCCAATTGTCACGAAATTTATAGGCAGGGAACTGAGAAACGTCAGGTTCAGGATATTCACATGTGCGCATGCACGTACGCTACTAGTGGTTAATAGGGGACAGTCTAGGGGCTACCCCCTCAATCCAAAATCGCATCATAATTTTGTTTAGTCTTGCCTGGGACAAGGAATTGATCACATATAAACATACAGATAGAAAGACACGGAACCAAGATCAGTAAGCATCAAAACGAAGAAAACGAGAGGAAATTGTGATTTTGAAAGTCATCATTTTTTGTTACTTCTTCTACAAGTAGGTACATAGCTTCCTATCTTAAGTAGTGAGGAAGCAAAATGAAATGTAAAACAATAGGTATATGTAGTAGCGACTACCATGAATGATTACCTACACCAGTTTCCAGGTGAGAACATGAATGAGTAAAAATGTAGTGTACTGAGTCAATGTATCTAATATCTATTATTTATGTGCCTGTATCATGTACTCCACTTTCAAACAGCTGTTTATTTTACTGGAAGATAGATTTACACTTTTACACCCTGTGGGTTAGATAATTAATTTTAAAACACTTATTGTCATAATGATGCATAATAATCAACTATAACTTTGTGGTTAATTGCGTTTTCAATAAAAACACTCACTTAGCACGGGTACCTAAGATAATATATTCGTAGACAACAAGGTAAGCAACCAACTTGGCTCAACATGTGTCTCGTGCCTGTCTTCGATTTTATGAACTCAATATCCTTGTCCTTGCAGACGGCGGGTATAAGTTATTATGGCTCTGATAAGATCAGTCTGAGGCTTTTTGCTTCTTACCTGGTCTCTGTTCTCAGGTTATTTGGTTCAACGGGGACGATCTTTAGACCATACTCTTCTTAAGTGGAGTATGGAAAGGTTCCAAATAGGGCCAAAATAGATAAACGATATCCATAATTACATGAAGAATGACAACACCAATATTTTCCTACAAGTGTAGCAGGGAGTAACCTATGAATGACTAAAGAATAAGCAGGTAATATATTAATATGTAAAACTCTAAGTTGATATCAGCATATTCCAATAATATTTCACACGATTTGGGCCGTTGTAGACGACCGAGGAAGGCCATGGGGATTGATGACGAGGACTCCCCTGGGTTACGAGAAAAGAAAAGAAAAATGACAGAAATGGGCTTGTTTCTCCCAAGGTCTGCGGAGATGATGGGCGACCTTTGCAGGATCGACTCTCAGTTCTCGCAATAGTTATGTGCCTTAGCATTAGTTTGTAGATTAGTGATGTTCACTCATCAGTGTAGAGATAGAAAAATATCTCAAAAATAAGAAAAATTTCCAAAAATCCTAGAGAAGTACTGGAGAAGTCTGGGGTATCCCAGTTGAGAAACCTATACATACAGGGTGATTCAGGA
>JAEMON010000002.1:11943658-11958449 GCA_030264115.1 Lygus lineolaris | reverse complement strand
CTGAATCACCCTGTATAAATGTACCTGTGGTACACTATATTAAATAATCGGCAAAATAATAGAGGGGTGCATCTGCAAATTGAGCATTCTAGAGTGCAGTTAACTCAAAATGCTCTTTGTAGATACGTCCCTCTGTCATTTTGCCGACGATATATTGTACCACAGGTACCTACATAAATATACATATACATACCAACTTTGGTGACCCCACACTTCTCCAGGATTTATCGGGGATTTTTGGCACTTTTGAATATTTTTAACCTCGACCCTTCTATGCTCGACCCTTCTGCAGTGGGTGGGGCGAGAATCTGGGAATTTCATTATTACCTAGTTCTTTGTGCTGACACATACTTCAAACATTACTGAAATACTTATATTGATCAACATATTGGTATGCTCCGAATTTAGATTGTACGAGTAGATTCGAATTCTGTTCAACTCCGAGCTTTGCAAATATTCTTGAGTTACAATTAAACTTTTCCAAATTGAAGTAAGCATTTGCCGAATAGATTTAAAAATTAAATGAAACTTCGAAAAATCGACAAAAAGAACGAGGTAGGTACTTGATGTATTCTGTATATAATGACGTAAAACACACGAGTTTTTCACAATTTGACGTGACGTTTAAATCTATTTTTGGAAAATGTTCATTTCAATTCGGAAAATGTTTACTTCAATTTGGAAAATGTTTCCTTAAATTCGGAATTGTAGTGCTGTAATGTTTTCGAATCACGGCACTCTTCTGATTTCCCACGAAAGGAGCAATAGAAGAAATAATCTCACGGCAACCTTGGGATGGGCCCCTGTAATGCCGTTTAAACGGGAGCCGCTCACCCTGTATTGTTCGTCACACAAAAAAGTCGTCCATGTGTGAGGGGGCCCATTGGGCAGAGCTATCAATGGGGATTCGGCACCGCACCTATATCATTCACAGCTCTTCTCCCACTCTCGCCATCCTCATCGACCACGATGATGGTACGTGAACCACCTGAACTAGTTCAATACCTCGATGGAGTTGAGTGCAATTATTTGCTTGGCTCAGTTGTATAGGTGTAAAATCTGGGTGTTGGCGCTATATGAAAATAACTTTCGTTTTGTTATTAATGCATTTTTTACTAATAAATAATTACCTATATCGAAAACCTCCCTTATAGTTCGAAACGGGTGAAAAGGAAGTATAGGTATGTATATTTGGCTTCCTCATTACTGTCAAAGGCAAAAAGTCGAAAACATTCAGGAGGTCTATACGTTTTTGAGTCAGTATTTTTTTTATTTTTGTTTTGTTTTTGTGTTGTTTTGTATGTGTGTGAATTTTGTTTATTTCTTTTGGAATTATTCGTTTACAGTCAAATGTGTATGTGTAAGCTGCATAATTTCAGTGCCTACATCCACCTACAATAAGTAGGCATATCTTCTGTAGGGCAGGGATCGAACTTTGATTTTTTTCAAATGAAAAATTGTTGAAAACTCACCTTAAAATTACCTATTTTATCCGCTATGACGCCCGCGATGGGGGGCATGATGATGGCTACGATTGGCGTTACCGCAGACATGATGGCAGTCTCTTCTACGTTGATACCCAGCTCTCTCATGTGTATGGTGAGGTACGGATATAGTACATAGATCGCTGAAACATAATCAAAACGTGACAATGAATAGTATCTCTATAGGCGTTGAAGATCTGAAACTCTTTATACCCAGATGAAGGTTATGTACTGTAGCACCTTTACAGAGATTCTCTTGTTGCAACAAAATTTGCAAGATAAGAGGGTGCTTACAAGATGTATGTAGTTTGGGGTCTTATTGGGAAAATCACCTCGATCACAAATTATCCTTAGGTTTTATTGGTGATTATTTTCAAGTAACCTACTTGAAACTTGAGTAGTCTGTCTGGATGTATTTGAACGAACTACGCACTGCAATTTGTTGAAATTTCCTTTTATAAATTGTTCATTTTGTGGTATATATATGTGTGTAGGTGTGCTTTATTTGTGAAAGCAATTTACGGTAATGTAGACACAAGTTATGAAGTATGTCACACATATAATGGATGTAGTGGATTCGTATAGAATGGTAGGTATATCGAGTACGAGTCGTGTACGAGATGTGTTTATAATGCTTCCAACATTGGATATTTCACTATATCCTGTTAGCTTATTATTTTCCTATAATACTATTAGCTGTTATTTACGATGATAGTTCTAATCTGCTTTATTCAGATTTTGATGATAGTTGGAAAGTAATATAATTATAATCATAATAATAAATTTGTATTACCTATTATAGGTTCCCATTATTCTTTACACTATACTGGCTGCCAAGAAATTGCCGCCTGAATGTCACTTATCTTTTGAGATGACAAACTCCAGAATTTTCTGTTAATTTTGGAAAACCTCTATTTTATCTAAACAGAGTTTACACCGATGGCAAGTTTTAAATTTCTGGCAACCTGTTAAAAAGCCCCCTGAGAATGAAACATGCCGAACTTCACACTACTTTCCTCTCCCATATATATAGTATACTCCTAAAAAGTTGCAATTATTGTAGGTTCCCGTCACAATACTTTTTTTCAAACTCTTTAGATCAAGTAAGAAACATAAATAACGTAAAATCAAGAGAGAAACATCTCCGTGAACTACAGAGCGGAAACAGAGTGCGTGCAGAGAAATAATATAACAGTAGGCAGGTGAGTAACGAGCAGGCGGCCTACTCTTAGCTCATCGGTCGGTGACTTGTGCGGTCAATCTTTCCCACCGAGATGAGAAAGTCTATCGCCATAATCTGGTTTACAACAGACTGATACCGTTAAGCGAATAGCGTTGCACTATTTTTATGCTCATGGTTTTCAAATGATTAGCTAATTCAAAAGTACCCAGGTAACTACTAATCGAATTTATCAATACTTACAAATTCCGAAGAAGATACTGTAACGTACCAAGATATCGCTCTATTTCATTACTATTTCTATTGTTGGTATTCTGTCAGTCAGGCAGTCTATAAATTTGAATGTATCACCAACGTTGAAGTTTTGCACAATTCACATTATAATTAATTCACATTCACATAAATATATAATTCATAAATATAATAATTCACATTATAGTAAATTGTTTGTAGATGTATCACCGTAGTTCATTTCTCCTTCTGTTGCCCATCGTTACATTTTCAGTAATCAGTTCTATTGATGAGTATTATGTCAAATCTATCCTCAGCTACCTGGTTCATATTGCTTCAAGCACTGAGGATGGCGTAAGAATACGCCGAAACCGGACTGTAATAAATTAATGTCAAACAAGAAAGGTCACTATCTGGGTATTACCGTAGATACCTACCTTTATCATTTTGGCCCAGTAAATGTGCACTTACACTGAAAGTTGTTTACAAACTTTCACACAATTATCCATTGATACTTGAAATAAAAAAGATAATTAAGGCATTTCCAATTTCATTTCAACTTTTCACCAAAAAAAACTGGATACCTATTCAAAGTTTACAATAATGCAATGCATAAAACATAGTAGGTAGGTTCACAAACAAACAAAAAATTGGGCATATAATCAAAGTTATTTAGTTTAATTTATTTCATTTAATCTTAATCTTAAATTTTAATTCAATAATATATTTATTTTAATTTATTTATTATTATTATTTTTTTTTTAATTGAAAATTGCAACATGAAGAGGTTGTCCAGATAGAAGTTCGCTATACATGCGCATCACCTATTTTTGTTTGTTCAATTCGAATACCAAATAATACGTATTTTGTATACCAATGAATACTCACGTATTTTTGTATGTCAATTCACCTTTATTGGCAAATTTTAATTCATTCAGTTAATTGATATGCCTTGATGCAATATTGCCCACTGAGGAAGACATTTTGAAAAGGTTCACAATCTTTGGAAGTATTAATGCAATTTTGAATGTTTGAATACAAATCGCCGGCAATTTAAATAATTTTGCGAAAGGTTTGGATAATACCTAGTGAGAATACTGTATTATGCAGCTTCACGAACAGTTCGTCCCTGATGTTACTTTACAGTAGAATTGAGTATAGATGCCTACGAGGAACAAGTATGATAACGGAACCAGTTGTAATTGACACAGTAAAACAGATCAAGAGCAAAGGTCGTAATATTCATTCAGGTAGGTAGGTGTTGTATTGCTTTTCCAAGGAAACTGCCAACAGTTGTAATTTATATTACCCGTCACGTTTGGAACATCAACTTCATGTCCTTCCTTCTCTAAACGTCAATAAAAACGTAATACGATTTGTAAATAGCTGTACCTATTCTGTATTCATCCGTGAATTGTATGGTTCTTGGTTTATTATTACACTATTCACCGTTCGCAGGTTCGTGCTTCATTTGCACAGCTTTTGATATGAGGTGAAGAAGCTTTATTATTTATTTGAAAGGGTTTGTTATTTTCACTCTATCGCTTCACATTGGAGTGCAAATTTACGACCTTGGCCTATTGTGAAATGTTAGCCTTCTAAGAACCATCGTGCCTTCAAGGGGAATGAATTCGATACAGGTCCTTTCCATCGACTGCTCCTGACGACTTTACCGTTCAGAGTAATAACTCTCGAGTCTTGAGGAAGCCGTGGATAAAATTCCGCAAAGTGGGTGTCCCTCGTTCGTAACATGCGGTTGTAAATAGAGTAATGAAGTGTGTTTTAGGGGTCAGTCCCTAGGTATATCTACTAATTTTGAACGAAATCGGACAATTAGGTCGCGAAAAATTGATGTCTTTAGGATTTTAAGTTTGCTCGTGCGAGCGATGAAATTCATAGGGGCCCATCCCACCCTCGTACCTAATCCCTGGAACTGTCCTCAAAATCGGATGAAAATGGGATAAGTTGGGCGTGTTGCAAACAGATATAGACGAAACCCAAATTGTTCAGGAAGGTCTAAAAAATAAAATGCGAGAGAGTAAAGAGCAAGAGAGCTCCGAAGTCCGAAGTGATACGCATTCATTTACTATTCGTATAGGTAATATTATTACCTACAGAACAGAGATAATATTATAATATTATTACCTATAGTAATAATATTACTTATAGAGTAGAAGAGACAGGATAACATAATATGTCGTCGCCTTTATTCTGTCTCTACTCATTACATGTTAATATAGGGAAAACCTTTCTTCACCTCAAAAGATCATGATACCATGCTTCCGCTTCCGGTAGACTCGGGAGCAATAGAATCTCCAATGGACTTCGAGGAATATAGTGAAGTCTGGATTAAAAATCCATTAGGTGGTAGGTAGTGAAAAATCATGATAATCTAGGTATCAATGAAGGTACGTACTATTACACTACCTAGCCGTGTTTCTTTAGTACAAGGTATAAATGAGCGCACAAAATTAGTCAGTCGTATAAACATATATATATTTTATGTGTGTATTCCTAATAGCTGGTTATGTTATAATTAATAATTTATATTGGTAGGTGACAGCTGGCACCTACCAATATAAATCATTATATACATATTTGTTAAATAATTTATCAGAAACACTTTGCAACGAACCTCTCAAGGAAAAAGGAAAAAGGAAAATATTTACTCATTGTTTCACCTACTCTGTGGGTTCGGCAAAACCCCTATTAAAGTGTACGATTTTGTTAGGAATTGCATAATATTTACCCTACATCCTTGTAACTAACCTGCCTAAATAACATAGGAATTACTATTTTCTTGTGATTCACGAATCTCTTCGTTTCAATTTTAAAGGATTGGAAACTTTGCTAGCTCAATTTCAGGGAGAAGTACCTAATTCGAGTATAGTTTTTCGAGTTTTGTTATGGACCTTGTTATATTGAGATCCAATGTACCTATAGAAATAAAGCACTCTCTAAGACACTTACTTGACGAATGGACGAAAAATAGAAGCTTGAGCGGAAGGAGCTCCTTCTGCCGGAAGTCGGAGGCTATCCGCTCGAAGAAGGAGCTGATGAATATCATGATGGCGGAGGTTCGGTATTTTCTTTGATTTAGTAAGTACACATCTTCTGCCTCCCGGTACTGAAGCCCCTTCCCAGTTCCTAATTTCGAATTTAATACCTGCAACAAGCGGAAAGAAATCATGATGAGTAAATATCCGGGCACCTCCTTGAATATCATTTACAATTCAATAATATTATGGAAATATTTTCAAAAGTGAGAAAAATTGTGGCCTTCAAGAACTCGAACCCACAATCTCTGAAATTCCAGCCCAGTGCTCTGTCCGTTACAAGTGCCGCTGAAAACCGTGGTCAGCCCTATACTGATCCTCAAGGTAATTACCCACAGATTTAATCACACCATGTCACTTATATGCTATTATTCCCCTCCAATGTATAGCATTCCCCAGTCAAATTGACTTTTTTCCAAACCAAATTTACTTTTTCCCTGGTCAAATTTGATTTTTGATTTTTTTGATTTTTTATTTAAGTATTTATTTTTTTACGATTTTTGATTTGATTACTTTTTTCCTGGTCAAATTTGATTTTTTTCCCACCCAAATTTGGTAGGATAGGAATCATAGGACCGACCTTGAATTTCATTAAGTAGTTTGAAAAAACGAAATTTGGTTGAAAAAAAAACGAAATTTGGTTGGGAAAAAATCAAATTTGACTGGGAAAAAACTAAATTTGATTGAAAAAATATATATATGATTGGGAAAATCAAATTTGACTGGGAAAAAACTAAATTTGGTTGGGAAGAAACTAAAGTTGGCTGGGGAATGCTATACAATGCCGACATTCGTCTGACAGGTAAGTTAACAGTGACAGGTAAGAAAATTCTATCTAGTGTCGCACGTACGTGACATACGCACATTCACTCCCGTTATACAGAAATAATTATTAAAATAACATTGCCTAAATAAATTATCTGAAGAAAAAAAACTGTTCAGCTGATTTAGTCAAACCCCCCTTACAATTTATAACTATAAAGCATGGAAAAAGTGGGACTTGAATTTCACAATTAATAATGAATTATTAAGCTGTAATAGTAATTAAGTTTCTAAACGGGTGTGTGGGGATTCTAATGGAAAGTACACGAACAATTATGAAAGGTACCTAACTTCCGTGGAATCTAGAACGACGATTCATTTGCAAGAGTCGACAGTTGTGAGAAGTGGAGTATCTACCCTTGTAGGGGCAACATTTTTCTGGAACATTTCCCTTTTTGGAATATTTCCCCGGAACATTTTTTGGAACAGTACCTATTGGTACACCAACTTCAATGTAAGATTTTTTTTAAGCAATGACCAAGTTCCTGGCTAAGTTATAATAGTGGAGTTCGTTGTAATTATTGTTCTCCCCAAACTTAGCCCCACCAACCATCGAATTAATTTGCCAATGTTCCTATTCCATTTAAATTATTCAGCATTTCCTTCGTTTACATCCTTAGTACGTGCCTTTTTCAATAATTGATCAATTATTGATTTTAACCTATAATAGTGTACCCGACTATTATAATATTACAGAGGTTTCAAATCAGACAGATCAGACCGAGTTATCTTGTAATAATGCACTCAAACGGTGGTGATCAGCAACGTTGAGACGTGAAACACAGTTGCTCCTATACAAAAATAATACCTAATAGACATATATTCGAACTTCTTTATAGACTAGAATTCTTACATACGCTATCATAACACTGTATCCTTAACAAAACACTGGGAAACACAAATAATGGATAAAGATGAAGAACATTTCGATTCATTCTTTTATACCTAGTTTGAAGAGTCACTTTTGAATTGAGAGTGAACGGAGAGTGCACTTTGTACTTATATTTCGAAGACTTGAAAAACCTCTTGGTCACTAACTGCGGGATAGTGGCAAATTGATAGACAAAATGAGTGACGATCTTTATAATTATGCTGTATTGGACTTGATAGACTAGTTCATTGCTTGATCTAACTTATGCGCGGAAGTTAATTTTCCCTGAGATAAGATGATTGGTCTCATAACTATTAAGCTAGATCTAGATCGGTCTGTGGATCTGTTCTGTATATGGCGGTTTGTGGCTCGAACGCCTGCACCGATTTCAATGAGGGTTTTAGCAAAATGATGAGTAAGTTTCTGGCCAGGTTATAGTCTATGAAGATGTTGATGTACACTCTCTTCCTTCATCGTGAAATCGGTTTTCCTCAATGGCGCTGATTGAGTAAACACGTTCGTTACTAGGGAAAGATCGCGCCATTTCACAACTTTTCACGTCAATTCAGGACATAATGGAATCCAGCGGGGAAAAAAAAACTTTCAAGGCGGTTTCAGCGGGACCAAAACGATTTCTGTGAGTTGAGCCGTTCAGGTTTAATTTATACTCAGAATAGATCGTTAAAATGTCTAATTAAAAACATCGTAATAACTTCCGTTGGTTGTCAAGCGCAGCTGTTGCAGGTTGCGATATTACCTTTGCATTGTTGGAGTTAATTTTCGAAGACACGGTTAAGTTTTGGGTGAACCGATTTTGACGAGCTTGTTTGGTGCGATATGTCTGTGTTTGTAAACGCACGCAGGGCGGTGAGGTTCGCTAGTTACCTAGTAGTAATCGCGGATGAGGTTCGCCTGTAAGTCTATAGGGTTGGAATAAGCCCTAGGAGTCGGCAAATATCGAGATGAGTTGAAGTGAGTACGTATTAAGTATGTAAAATCAGGTATATAGAAAAACATACCAGATAGAAAATGTTAGTCGAAAATCACACCATATTTTCCTTTTCGAGGTTTTCTCGAACAAATAGGAAAATTCAATCGGTTTTTGTAGCAGTACCCGGGTACGCAGCACAGCACCCAGAACTATGTCAGGTCCTCAACATCGAGCAAAGAACAGAACCGCGCGCACAGAGTCGGTTGATTCCACTGGGTAACTGAAGACCCAGCGGGACCCCTGAAATCCGCGGAGGCGAATTCCCCTCCCACCGAACCATCTCCTCTCTTCTGCCCTTCTAGAAGTTCCCACCTTCCGAAGGACTCGCTAAATCCAATACGAGTACGACAAGACTGGTAACGACTTTTACATAGATAATCCCTCCAACACATGTCAGTTCAACAGCTTATACTTTCTGATAAGAATTATACTGATACGATCTGATAGGTGGGCAAGTGATGAGTTTTTACAAGCCGCAAGGATGAGTTCTTGGCTAAAAGGAAAAGGTCTGCCTAAGTTCTACTTAATGGATTGGTTTATATCTATCATAAACGTAAACGAAAAGGTTAATTGGAACACATTATTTCAGTGATCTGTTGGTATCGATATGCTAAGTACGTGTAACCTGAAGCAGAAATCGGACCAAAGTACCGACCGTTCTCCTCATCGTACACTAACTGGCCCACTACCTTAATCATTTTCTGAAGAGGGTGATCTGGATCCCTTCACTTCCCACAAAACCGCTCCATTATAGGGTGAGAACGTTTCAAGACTCTATCACCTAGGTTGGAGTGTTTAAAAGAATGATATTTCCCTAGTTTTACACAGTTTGGGAAAAATCGCCAATAAGGAACACGGATATATCCCAGCTCCTTTCCCCAAATCTCCCCGCCCGGTCCATAGTTTATGAAACTACTCGTATGTTCAAGACCATTAACCTGGACTACTGACTTAAAGATTTACCTATTCTAGTTTCATATAAATAACGGAATAACAGAACAACTTGTTACATACAGTTCAGCTCACATATAGGGGCGTGATGGGAGCTCAAGAGGCGTTTTTCCCCCACTCTAATACTTTGTTCACTCTACCACCCTGGAACCGTGTAACAGGTTGACTGGAATAAAATTATAGTAAGCTGTTTCGAATGAAATATAACTTAATAACGAGCAGTTCTCACATTTACTTCCTGATATCTGCTCATCATTCTTATTTCGGTTTATTATTTTCAATAAAAGAATCCTTGGAATCTAGCATTAAAAAAATTGTTTAGCCCCACCTCAGAAACTACCAGATCAAAATCATTGCTACTACCTATATTGACAATACAGCTATCAATACTTCTGCAAATAAGGTAGATAGATACTAAGCTCATTTCATATTTTACTCCCTGGCATAAATAGGGAGTTTATTGTGATGGAAAAACCCTATTCCAGCTTTTTCTATGCGATTTCAATTGTCAATTGTCATCAAGTTCATCAAGTCATCGAGTTCCTGAAAAATTTATCAATTCTTCTTTTCGGAGATATTTAAACACAAAATGTCGCATGTTTAATTTACAAGAGTCAAATCGAAAAATGACTGCTATGATCCATTTTCATCGCTCTAAAGCAATGGATGGGTCCCTCAGGGTGGCGGGGTCGAAACTCTGGAATCGCCTGCCCACGAGTGTGCACTCGCTCCCGACGACTGCCGCCTTTCGCAAAGCATGCATTGAGTTATTCTCCGATGACTGATCTGTAGTAGGTACATTTAAATATTTATCTGATTTTCTTTCATGTACCGAAAACTTACCACTACCCTTTTGGTGATGAACAAAAGGTTTTATGTTTTATATTTAAATTTCAGATTATTTTTAAAATAATCTATTCTTATAACTTTATTTATTTTTGTTTAAACTTTTATTGTAAATTGTGGTCAATGTTGGAATGTTATTCTTTTCCACAATAAATTTCTTTCTTTCTTTATATGATCATTGTTGAGGCTATTACTCAACCCCACCCTAACCTAAGTTTGAGAGTTTTATATATTCCTTCAAACCGTGAACGCGTCCCTACTGAAATTTGTTGAAGGTCAGTAGGTCTCTGTTCTGTAGGTATAGGTACGGAAGTAGTTACCATTGAGGTAGGTAATTTTTATGACCACAGAAGGGTTATCTATGCGAAAAAATAATAAACTTTGTAACCATTGTGTAGGTAATCATTTGCAGGTTTTTGTTGTAATAGTTTGTATGTATTTATTTAGATGTTTCAATTTGTGCTGGAAGTAATGCACCAATAAAAATACATACCTAGCATGCAAACATAACATTTTCGATCATGGTCTTATAATACTCACAGATAAATAGAACCTCCCTTGTATGCGGGACGCCCGGCCTTTTTGAAGCGCCTCAACGATGCCCCGACACAGCTCAAAATCATTTTTACAACTTTTAACGTTTGTGACTTTGAAAATTCATCGATTTACGTATGTTCCACTGTAATGATGACATACTTTCTGATGTGAATCATAATTTTAAGTTAATTCCATCTAGAGAAAACTGGAAGAAACCAATGAAAAACGCGATTTTCATCGGTTTCTTCCAGTTTTCTCTGGATGGAATAAACTTAAAATTATGATTCACATCGTAAAGTATGTAATTATGATCGTTTAACATAGGTAAGTCCATGAATTTTCGAAATCGCTCACGTGAAAAATAATAAATAGGATTTTGAGTTGCGTTGGGGCATGGTTGGGGCCTCAAGCCAAGCCGGGCGTCCCGCGTACAGTTAAGCATTTTTCGTTACTGACTGGCAGACGGTTTCCAGTGAATGGAAAGCGTACAGTAACGACTAATTGATTAGGTAAATCACACGTACGAGGGTGTCTTCGGCGCGCCGCAAACTTTCCCCGAGAGGCATCAAATAAATAGGTATCGCCTTCTTGACCTCCTTGCAGGACTTTCGAAGGTAAGAACGTGAACTGACGATGATCAATGGAATGGGAGATCAGAAGGAGTAGGGAGTTCATTCATAAAAGACCGTCCAAAGTGTTATAAACGGAGAATTAGAATACCGTGAAAGAGGCGTGTTGTTTCAGTTTCGCAACTTACCAATTATTTTCACCAACGTTTTTATGTTAAAAAGTCTGCCTGGTGACATTACGCCAGTCTTGATTTGTAGAGTCACGTGAAACACACGTTATAAAAGCTGATTGAACCAATTTGGTTCCGCCGTGTCTGTCGGTCTGCCTTCTGTGTTCGATGCCTCATCCCGGGCAAAATAATACCTACAAATGGCTTCATTCCATCCGATTTCGATGAAATTTCCATGGATCACCGATTGCACACGACCTAAAATGGTGGCCCCAAGATGATTGCCTTTGAAAATCATAGCAATAGCTACAGCATGCGTAACCTTAAAATTTGTTGTCAGAGGAAAAATCCGAAATTATTTCGACCAATTTTGTTGACATATTCTGGTGTTTATTTATGTATAGGGGCATTTAGTTTATGTACTTCTCTGCATCCCCCCGTTTCGCCAAAACATCCGCATCAATCGCTTCATCCCCTAACCACTAATTAATAAAAATAACGTTAATCTTATAAAAATTTACTGAACCAGTTAAAATAGTCAAAAACAAAAAAAAAACGTGGCGCGACAGTCTGCAAGGGAATTGAGCCGGTCGACCGGATTAAAATAGTCTGCATAGTGAAAATGGCACATAGGTTCCTCATGTCCAAGAAAGTTTGAAATAAAAAATTTAATGAAAACTGTGATTTCAAAACTCTTGATCGTGTTGAGTTCAGACAAAATGTCAACATAATTGTTAATGAAATTTACGTTTGCGCATGCCTACAGCGTACCGTTTATTCAATCATGATGAAATACCTACCTGTTTGTGAAAGTGACTGAGCACAGTCTGATAGCGTTTGATACGAGCATCATGAAATTCCATTAGAGAGCTCCCTATTATTTCGCGATCACCAATTTGATGAACGAGTAGTGGATCATAATTCTTTTGAAGCTTCCCCTTCGTAAATGGAAAAAAAAACAATCTACGGTAATTATGTAACTTGGGATTCGTTCGTGCGAGTAGCGTCATGTCCTTGACTTGAGACGAAGGGAAGCTCAAATAACAATCTGGCGAACCAGAAAACCGATGACATGAGCAGCCGAAATTCACACGGTGGGAGAAGACAAAGTGACCAATTACTGTTATTGGTGGTTTCCTCGAATGTCCTCGGCAGACGGAGAATCGCAGGAAAGTATATCCTTAACAAAAATAGGTATATACAGGAACTCCTATCAATGTTTCTCCTCTGACCTCCTTCTCCCATCTTTTTTTAATTTATTTTTTTATTTTTATATAAATCCTTCATTTAATTCATAATGTACCTACATGATCATTAGCACAAAAATAATATTTTACTTATGGTCTACTTTCACTAAAAACTAACTTAAATCTTTAGCAATTCGTCCTCTTTAGGTACTTGGATGTACCTGATGTGCTGAGGAGAGGGGGGAGGTACCTGCTTAGATTAAATGCACGGTGTTTTAGTACTCACAATAACTCTGATTTGTTTTATTTTCTTCATATATTCTATTATTAAATACCTGATTGAATTATTGATATTATAATTCTAAATTTATCTCTGATACCTATATGCATACTGAGTTTCTTCTAATTATGAATTCTTTTACCTTATTTTTGTACCTTGACAATGAAAATGACGCTACTTGCCTAACTTCTTCTGGCAAACTATTAACATTTTACTACGCCGGTAGTCATAAATACTTTTACCACAACTAGTCAGGCGTAATGGTTATTTTATTTTATTTTTAGTGCTTCCTCTTGTAATTTACCCTGTTTGATATAATTACCTCTTCTTATGTCTTTGTGTATTTTTGTTAATGTAAGACTATCGATCAACTGGTATACTGTATTAACTTTAAAATATCTAAATAAGAGGTTAGTAGGATGACGAGCTCCTCTTTTCAGCAGTATTTTAATTGGAAGTTTCTGTTGTGTGAATATGTTATTTCTAAGTGTTATCCCACAACTTTCCCACTCTCAAATTCAAAGTGAAACAAAGTGAAGCAAAGTGAATCAGCTTTTTGGACTTGAAATTACGCTCTTCTTTGAAGATGTAAACAAAAACTAATCTAATCTCCTCCAATATTGCACACAATTTTTCAGAGGATTACGAAACGGAAACGGACCGCACTGGAACAATAAAAACGAAAAACAGGGTGCGCGAAATCTTGTGAACAAGGGGATCTCAACAGCTTTTTGGCACTTGTTTAGAATAAACCTACCTCTCTTTAATGTGATTGTTCAAAGGAAGTCGAGAGATGTTTAGTGACTGACATGCATGTCCTCCTGGGAATCCTTAAAGAACCCGCCAACACAACGATTCGTTCTGTTACATCACCATATTGTTTGGTGCGAACGATCCTAAAATGAACGAGTAACACATGCATTTTATAGGAAAACGGAAGATCGAAATTGGTCTAGTCAGCGATCCATACCGGACAGAGATATTACTGATAGAATCGTGTTTCAATTCGAAGATAATTATCAACCTCCGAATACCCTCCGAATTTGAGCGGAATCGGCCAATTCACGTTCATGCGCACTAGTGGTCCAATGGCGATTAAATTCATAGGGGACCCTTCGGTTGTTATCTCGCGTAATCATTGGAAATTTCCCCGTAATTGGTCGAGTACTTCCGGAGATACGCATAAGACGACAAATTTCAAGTTTGCGCTTGCGCAGTAGCTATCACTGATCCAATCGTGACGAAATTCATAGGTGATTGTCTCGGAATCAGTCCGAAACTACCCTGCAAATTTGAGCGAAATTGGTCAATGAGGAACTGAGATACAGGGGTTTCAGGAAATTCACGTTTGCGCATGCGCTCACGCTACTAGTGGTCCGATGGTGATGAAATTCATAGGGGCCGTCACGGGACTAACCCGCACAATCCCTGAAAATTTCATCAAATTCGGACTACATCTTCATATAGTTTTGCCTGGGACAAGGAATTGGCCACAGACCGACAGACAGACAGACACGGAACCAAAATTGTTCAGAAAGCTCTGAAACGTAAAAAGCAAGTGGAAATTTTGATTTTGGAGGACAAATTTTTATTTATTTATTGCATTAACATAGTTT
>JAEMON010000002.1:11933501-11943648 GCA_030264115.1 Lygus lineolaris | reverse complement strand
CGACGATCGAGTCGAGAATACGTGCACGAATACGGAAAATCCTACCTTCGGTAGTGAGGAAGCAAAAATGTTTGTGCTCCAAAATCGAAATTTCCACTTACATTTTACTTTTCAGAGCTTTCTGAGCAATTTTGGTTCCGTGTCTGCTCTGTCGGTTTGTTTCTTGTCCCAGGCAAAACTAGGTATATGAAGTTATTTTCCGAATTTGATGAAGTTTTTGTGCGGGTCAGCCCCGCGACAGTCCCCTATCAATTTCATCGCCATCGGACCACTAGTAATGCGAGCACATACATAAACGTGAGTTTCCTGGAACTACGATTTCTCATTTCCAAATTTACCAACTTTGGTCAAATTCGGATGGTTGTTGAAGGTTGGCAATTACCTCCGAATTCTGAAACGATTGGATCAGTATCACCTACTGCGCATGCGCAATTCTGAAATGTGTTTCATAACTCAGGAACTACTCTACCAATTTCGGTGACATTTTCAGGGATTGTATGGGGTATCCTCTTGACGGTCCCCAATCAATCTCATAGCCACCAGTAGCTAGCGCGCACGCGCAAACGTGAATTTCCTGAAACTACGATTTCTCAGTTCCTAATGGACCGATTCCGCTCAAATTCGGAGTGTGGTTGAGGGCTGACTCCAAGACAATCACCTAAAAATATCGCCACAATAGGATTCGTGATGGCTACTGTGGATGCGCAAACTTGAAATTCACTGTCATAGGCATGACTCCGGAACTATTCCACCAATTTCGCTGAAATGTTCACCTACTGATTTTAATCGTCCACGTTACACAAGTGAGGAAGCTATACTGCCCACCCAACTTGGCAGACGTTTTTTCATTTCTTGCACGAATACACAACTACTGTAGCAAAAATCTGCATGGAATACACTTTAACAAAAATAAAAATAAAATTGACTTGAATAGCCCATTGAAAATAAGACGAAAAGTAGTCGAAAAATAGGTACATGAACAGTAAAAATCTCAATCTCTCTGTCCGGTATGAATCGCTGACTAGACCAATATCGATCTTCCGTTTCCCTATAAAATGCATGTGTACTTTACAGACGTTTTCCCTTGTCATGCGAAGGTGCCAGATTGAAGGTCTCCTGCTGGTGCCTTCTAGGGAGATAACAACGTCCAGTACGTCCGCGAGGGACATCAGAGTGAGGTAAAAAGAAATCGTTATTGGTAGAGACCTATTCTAGTACCATTTCAGACATTTTATGCGAGAGCAAAATTTATATGCATGACGATACTTGGTACTGTTGAATAATCCATTTCCCTCCTGTGGTCGGTACATACCTAGTACCTAAGTAAGTACTTAACATGTCAATAAATAAATAGTTTAAATTTCTGTGTGACCGTGACCACATTTTCGCATTTAATGGTTCTTATATGCCATACCTACCACATTGCCATATTTATTTGTTAACTTCCTTTCTTTTAATCCAATTTCGGTGGATCTTTTGCAGGTTATAGAGTTATAATTCTATTTCCTACGAACTGTTCATGTCAAAATTGTCTACTGTGTGTGTAACAGTACAGTAAACCGAATTCCGAAGAAATATGGACATGATACAATAGTATTTTTCGGTTGATTCTTGAGTCTGCGAGTAGATTTTTAACGGTGGATTTACCAATTCAATTTAACAGTTCTACAGATCAAATTGATAACTCTACGGACTTTCTACCCGTTTTGTTTTATTCCACGCGTTTAGGTACCTAGTCTACCTATACGTGCATAAACCATACGTGAGTACCACATTATGCTACCTACTTATCCTACGAGTTGCGTAAATCAAGTAGGTGATTGTGACTGTTTTTTGATCAATTATTTATTTGAGTTGAGTTAAAATTCAACTCAAAATAATATCTCAGATAAAGTAAAGTAATTAATCATTTCAGGCTGGATTTTCGTCGGTCTGCCACTCCTGGCATCGCGGACGTCATCAGCTGTCCTCCAAAGGAAGGATCAGAATTTGTTCTGATGGTTTCGCTCAAGGCTATTCATGTTGTTGTTGTTGTTGTTGTTGCCTAACCCCCTTGAGTGTAGAGGGGTTCGCCGACGGCCCGACGTGAAAATACAGATGTGTGGTCCCAGCCACTCAGGCGGTCACCCATCGAAGTACTAACCACGCCGCTGAAAGCTTAACTTCGGTGATCTCACTTAAACCGGTTTATTCCACCAGATAAGGCCGTCGGCTGCCTCTAAATAACATCCTTGGCGAGGGGGAAGCCGTCACACAGCTCTGGTGACGGTTCTTTTGATACTATAGGTAATATTTATGAGCATATATATACCAGTGCTGGAAGTCAGACAGGTCCTGGAATAGCCCGCAGATGGTCAGCGATTTGAGTGTTAATATACAAGTCCCACAATGACGTTCCTAAAAGTGGTACTTATAATCATTTAGCAAATTTTCGAAGAAAATTAAGCTATTGCGATGGTCCCTAAAATGTTAGTTATGCCAATTTTTTGAAATTTTCTCCATGGAAATCAGTTTCCGTTCTAAAATGATTGCTAAAGTTTAACACTTTTTCATCTATATACTTAATAGTGGAGGTTGATTAACGGTAAAGCTAGTTTCCAGAGGATGAGTTTATTCATACAAGTGTTCATCCACCCAAATACTACGTATTTTGGAGCTCCCAACAAAGGATAACTAGCACCAAAGTAATTTGCCACCAAATAGCTGATTGACTAAGAAAGGATGGAAGAGCCCCCTACCAACATAAGAAGTCTACCTGCTAATATTGGTCAGGAACCAAAAGAGTTCCCTACACATAAAGATAGGAAAGGTGTATCGAACGGACAGGAGGTTGATAGCAGGACAACTTACAGCATAGCTCTGATGAGGCCTGTTGGCGAAAGCGCTAAGCTACAAAGAAAAAGGGGACGATTGGTGAATAATACAGTAACCATCAATAAGAGGAGAGCCAACATTTACTTCTCCCCTCAAAAAACCTTCCATATCTACAAAACAGAATGGGCAAATCTAACCAACAAAAATTGACGTGGAGAGCTGAAATTCTAACTTCTTCATCCCCACACACGAAGAAACCAGGCCTCGAAATCGGATTTTTTTAAATCGTTTTCGTCAGGGTTGCAATCGTGGCCATACACATATGTACACGATTCCATACCGTAAATTGTCCAAAACGTGAAGAAAGTTGATCGGATGTCGATCACAACCATTTTAGGGAGGTGTTCCAGAAATTGTGTTTTCTGCCGATTGCAATACTGTCCTTTCACCTTTCAAGCGGGTTAAGGAAAGTAAAAACCAATCCCATTATCTAGGTAAATTAACACAAGCTGCATGTACTCGTACCTTTACAAGCTACATTATGAATTATTCTTAATACATTAAAGCAAGTAGAGAAAAACCTGTGTTATCAGTTGTTATTGACATAGAGAAAGGAAGAGTTTACTAAAGCAACCTTTGACTAATCAGGTTCGGCCGCTCTGTTCTACATTATACCTCAGTAAATTATTACACAGGTATCGGCTCTTATCATCCTCTAAACCACGACCAACATCGCAATTCTTAGCTGTAAACTAAGATTCAAAGAAATTATTTTCCTGTTTAGAAAAATATCTGATATATAATAGTGACGTTTGTTTAAATAATGCCCTTCATGTTCTCACAGTCTCTTGTTAGGACTGAGAAAATATATTACACACGAGATAACGGTGTGCAAAAAGTACGAATCCCGGAACCGTCGGTATTTTTATTATGCTTGGGGCAAGATGAGATGTCATTATTTGATAGGTATAATTTTCACAGATAATTCGATGGGTCTAATTAAAATTTAAAGTGTCACGTTATTCTCCGTGAGTACCACTTTGGTGAATACTCAATGTTAAAAAAAACTAAGTTGATACGATCTTTCTGTTCGACTTTTCAGCGTCAGCGAAAAGGATGTGACAAATTAAACTGATTGTCCAGGGATTCAACAATCGCCTAGCGACACTTGCCTTTCCCACACATCGAACAATAAACTATCATCCTCAGTTCTCATCAAAAGAAGGACTAGGTCAGGTAGATATGGAGGAGGATTATTTTTTTTAATTATGAGGAATGACAGAAATAGATGATAATGATAAACTTGAATTCGCAATATTTTTCGCCAAGGGCGCAAGAGGATGGGTTACGTAAGTCATGCATACGTAGGTGGCTCCAAAAACACGCGTAAAAGTTGTCATCCATGACATTTTAAACTGGCAACCTCACCTGAACATCGCAAGGTCGCAGTTCAGCGAAACCTCCATTTTTTCACACAATAATGAAGTTCTTAGTAAATCAGACTATCTAACCTATGTATGTTGATAAATGGTTTGTCGACATAGGAACAAAATTATTATTATCAGAAAAATTATAAAATCAGTAACAAACCACGAATAGCTCTACTAAAAGAATCTAAAAAAATAATCTAATTGTAATCTTTTTCACAACCGTTCAGGTTCACAAAAGTTATTCTCGAGTAAGTACAATGAGTTCTGTAATTTTATTACCCGAGAGTAGTGGGTCCTTCGCTACTTATTCTTTCAACCATGAGTCCTTCAAAACGAAATTCAGTAAAAGGAAAAACGTCAGCCGAGTTGGTTGGGGAGCTTACTTTTGTAACATGGATGTATAGAATCAGTTAGTGAAAATTTCACTGAAATTGATCGAATAATTCCGGAGACAATTCCGGAGATTCCTAAGACAACGAATTTCCATTTTGCGCATGCGTAGTAGCTATTACTGATCCACATGAGAAGAATTGAATTTTGGATGGTTTGGTTTTTTTATTGATTGGTTGACTTTTTTCCTGATTTTTTCTTGATCTTGGTGTCATCCCCCAATTACCCTCAAAATTTAAGGTAAATGGGTTCATCACGAACCGAGATACCGGAGTTTCAGGAACTTCAACTTTGCGCATGCGAACAACGTACCATTGGGCCTACGGTAATGATGATACAATAAAATTTACCTGCAATTTTGCTTCATCAACTCAATTTGGTTCAGTGTCTGTTGGTCTTTCTGTGATCAATCCATACCCGGGGAAAACTATGAAATTATTGTGCGTTTTGACGAAATTTTCAGAGATTGTGCGGGTTAGCACCTAGACGGTCTCCTACGAATTTCATCGTCGTCGGGCCTATGGTAGCATCTAGGCATGCGCAAACATGAATTTGCTGAACTACCAATGTCTCACGATCTAATTGCTTGATTTTCTAAAATTTGGTGTATAGAAGAGTTGCTTCAAGATCTATGCCATATTTATATAAATGTGAATTTTATTGCGATTGGTTGACGATTAGATACTGTAGATGTTCAAACATGGAATTTTGGAATTTTGTTGTCGCAGGCAAAACCCCGAAACTAGGTTTTGGAGCAATTTTAATGTAATATTTAGGGATCAGTTGGGATTAGGTATTTATATGGTCTCCTATGAATTTCATTTCATATATGACTTTGCAACCACTGCGCATGCACGGAGCGAAATGTTTTACGTCCACATAATATATGCTATGTGAGGAAGGCAAACTGCCCACCCAACTTGGGATTTGTTGTTGGAGGATGGTGAGGCCAACTTACTCAACGGCTAAGCGGGTCTTGGAACCAACAGATGACCACAAATAAACCGAGGTTTTAACCCGACCGAGGTGACCGATACGCAATCCTTGACAAGTCAGCGATGATGATAATAGGATAGGGTTGACTTCATAGAGATGGTGAAGGTAGTGTTGGCCAATTGGACAGAGGCTACCGGAAATGGATCATCGACCCCTCCAACTAAATCAAAGCTGCGTAGGTACCGCTTTGTAAACCCAGGTCGAATCGCAGATCCACCTCAACCCAGCAACTGGAAAACTTGCATGGGTAGGAATTTTGCATTTTGAGCCTCAAAATCTGATTCAGCGCCCTCCAAAACCCCCAGTGCCAATTTTCAGCATGGAATTACGGTTGGTTTGCCCAGAAAATGGGTTGAAAAGGAGCGCGTGACGTCAATTAGGTTCCGCAAAATGGGGGCCCAGGCACCTATACCCCCGGTGACTTCAGTTTGGTTCAAATTACAAGACCCATTTTTGGTAACTTTTAACCGTCGGATACCCCTCCCATATAGCATGTTTTTTGAAAGCCCTCATTAAGATCTTTCAAATTACAAAATAACCATGCAAGTTCCCCATTCGAAAGGATGAACTTCTTGTCACTGATATGTGAAATGTACCACGAAAAACGCATAAACGCCATTCAGTAGTCCATAGGAACTATCGTGTATTCTTTCATCTTTGAATGTTTCGTCTCGTCTTTATGAATGTTTTCTGGGACCCTGGCTCTTTCTAGTATTTATAAATGATGTCCAGACCATTTGCGAAGACCTTATCAAATTTCTGTTACATGCAGACGATTTAAAAATTTTAATAGAGGTATCTGATCGCTCTCATTTTGTGGTCCTTCACAGTCGAATCTTGACAGGTTTGGTGATTGGTGGAACATGAACAGGATGATTTGAATCTAGCCAAATGTGAAGTAATTTCGTTCTCTCAGAACGATTCAGTTTCCCTTCTCCTCCTTCATATTAACCGTCCTGTTGATCTTATCTTGATCAATCTTTTGATCCAAGTTTACAGCAAAAAAAGACCATTAAATTTCATTTCGCTTGCTATTTAGGGTTCAGCCAATTTCTTTTAGGCTTTGAGTTGGCAGTCCTCATGATCGTAATCTTAGCAGACTCAATCGTTCTTACCAGTGCGTTTGGTTATGGATTTTGACCAAACCATTTCAAAGCAAGGTGAGGCTAGGGAGGACGACTGGGGAGATACAGTTTCAAGAAGGATTATCTGTCTCAGATTTACATGCTGCAGTTGCCGTGTACCACGTATCAGACTGCTACAGAAAGTTCATGCTAACTAGACCCATTGGAAAGCCCAGGACAAATTCATCAACGTCAATTATGTTGAACGGATGAAGGCCAGGATTCATTATATTGGATGATCTGATGGAGCGGATTGCTGGGGAAAACCCTCTGCAAACGGAACCGAAATGGGCAATTCCAACTGAAAGATTTCAGTGAGAGCTTTTCAAAAAGGTGCTATATGTGGGGTATCCGATGATAAGAAGTGAGCGAAAACGAGTGCTGTAAAAAAGATGAAGATGACGTCACCCACCCCGCGCCCGCCTGGGGGCGCCCTCCGCTCCTCAGAACAGATGACGTCACGTATGATCTTCTCACCCGCTTTACAGCCAACCCAATTAACATTTTGAGCCGAAAATTAGACCTGCGGGGTTTTCAAGGCTGCTGAATCCGAATTTGAAGTCAAAAATTCAAAATTACCCATTGTTCAGTAAGCTTTGAAACACAAAAGAGACAAGGAAATTTTTTTTCGGAGGAGAATTGTTTGAAATTTTTGGACGAATACATAGCTTTTCTAGCTTTGGTAGTATAATGAAGTGAAAATTCTCAAATTTGTTCGGTTGGTGATACCTCAACATTGCCTCAAGGTTATAGCAAGTAATAGTGATCGATCCTCTTCCCATTTTTGAATGCCAACTGAGCAGATTTGTGTACTCAATGGTGGAGCGGTAAACATCGAAAACATCCGTCATTAACAAAACTAACATCTGAAATGTCTCGTCTGTCGAAACGAATATGTAGATGATGTGCGGTTGTTTAGGCAAGGAAAATGAATGTAATGAAATTCGAAACCGTATAAATTCCAGATTAGTTGGGTGAAAGAATGATTACAAAGACAAAAAAAATAGTAAACTAGTTGGGGTATAGGGGATCTTCTAAAATGGAATCAAGCAAAAAAAAAGTCTTTCAACTCAAAATTTGATGTTTCACCTTCCAAGATAGGTACATAGAATCCAAAAATCGAATTGAAAAAAATCAGTACGTACGACGTAGGCACCCCACTTTCCTTAGTTAGGTACGGTGGACCAAAGTTAATGAAATTTGGTAAACCGCTCCCATTGGGCGTCTTTTGCCCCAAAGCTTGGCGTTACCGTCAGTATTTTCTAAATGGTAGATACTAGGGGATGAAATTTTCAAAACGCCCTAGCTAGAGAACTTCAAATAGGTAGGAAGGTATATTTGTTCCATAGTTTTTAAATAGATCACAATTTTCACCGTCGAACGAGACCTTATGGAGCACTGTAGGACCAACCGTTCGCTCCCTGTTAGAAGTAAAGGGTTGAACAAAAACAAACAGAAGTACGAGTGAGAATCACTAATCTTCCCGAATAGCCAATGATCAACTAATCAAATACAACTTTTTTCTGTTTTCACCGAATCTTGTTTCTTGTTTACTTTTATAAGCTTTCTTTTGGTTACTGAGACAGGTACGAAGAGGTACTGAGATAGGTAGGTGTGGAGAACCTACAACTCCAGGATAGTAATAATTACTATAAAATCATTAGTTTCAATAATCGGAAAGTCTATTGAGTTGATAGTTTATGACGAATGTATCCAATGTGGTCTTGGCAGATGGGTGACCTACACAGAAAAAGGGTTTTCCTACAAGGGTGTGAACCGTCATGAAAAAATTCGCAAATCTTGGGAATTATAGAGTTCATATGAAATCTTACTACAAATCTTATTACTACTTCATGCCAATATGTTTAAAACATTTAAAACATTTTTCCAACTTTTCTCAGCCATTAACCGATCAATTTCAAATCTGTTTTCGGCATCCTCCTATTTTTTAATTCTACAGGGCAACGCATTATCAAAATTTCGAATTCTAAATTTTAAATTGATAGGTAACAAAATGTGAAATTTTTGACATTTAAGATTTCGATAGTGCGTAGCTCTGCAGAATTTAAAATAGAAATAATGCCGAGAACAGATTTGAAACTAATCGATACTTGACTGAAAAAAAGTTGTAAAAATGTTTCACATCACTGGCGGAACCCCCTTAACCACCGTATAACCCGTTACAATTTGCAGCGGTTCCTAAAATTTGCCCACTAAAATTGTTGGACCTGTTGCATTACTTAGTTCAGTTTTTCTCAGAAAATTCGCTAAAAGTGTACACGTAAATTATTATAGCCTACTCACTTTCATCATTGTGTACCAAGTGGATATCACTGTCATCACCACCCCAAGAAGGGTGAGACTTGCACTTATCACGATCATGTTTACGTCGCGGTCGGTAACGCCGAGGGTCACACCGTTTCATAATCGACCGCGGGCACGACTGATTCGTCCGAAAAATGAACGACTGAACGTTATCTCCGCTTCATTACGACGTTATAATCTTCAAGGTACGTTAGTTTCATTGGTTGTCACAGAAAGCGTTGCTGTCCCCGTCAGTGGGTTGGTGTTGGATGACGTAGGTCAGCGGACCGTTTTACGCTATCTGAATAGCATAATAAACTCAACTTCTTTGACTGACGCCTCGTCAATTTCAAGCGCGACATATACGATTTCCTCAGAATAGACTATGATATTGCCGATACCTAGATACAGGTACGTACCTACCTATACTTAACGTAGGGATTCCAATTTTACACCATCTTAAATCACAAATATAAATAAATAATATAAATCAATATAAATAGTTAATTTCCACCATACGGAGAATCATCAGTGGTGGATCATGAAAGGTTCCTTTGGTTCCTAGAAATCTATCCCTCCTCCCCCTCTTTCTCACGGGAAAATACTTTTTCTTGATTACTGTTAGAAGCTCGATTTTGTGTAATTAGGTAGCCTACCTACCAGGTGCCTCGTAGAATACTAAGTACCATTAATTGGATTGTTTGCAGTTGCGCAACTTTGACAGATGATCCGTGAGCTATATTTTCGACAGCTGCTTTGGGTGCTCAGTTTTCAACTCAGTTGATCCAGGTGCTCAATTTTATACTCAACTTATCGGGGGAGCTCAATTTTCGACTCATTCAATCCAGGAGCTCAATTAGCGAGTATTCGAAGACAATTCTGCTATTGAAATGGCTTCAAAATTTAAGTTATGCAATTTTTTGAAAATGTCTCCATGGAAATCCGTGGTACAGTGCTAGCAAAATTGCAAACTATTTATCTAACACCATCCCTGCCACTGAGGTCCAAAACGGCTCTCAGTGAACTATCTCCCTAGGCGATGAGGCCTAAAAAAACGCTGCAAATTATTACACAATGGTTTATTATTTT
>JAEMON010000002.1:11913150-11928846 GCA_030264115.1 Lygus lineolaris | reverse complement strand
CTCCACCCTACTATATACTCCCGTGGCACGGGGTGTCCGGCTAGCAATAAATAATAATACTTCCGAAATGAATACGTAATGGTGGTGGCTTTATCCTATCCAGTTCATCACTAACAAGGAGCAAGGAGGCATATAGATTTAATGGGTTCCTTGTTATAGGATTCTTGTGCTTTGCTTGTCCTCGTGCCTACCAGCATGTGCCTGGTCATTTCATTGAAATTAGATTCGAATCAACACTGCTGGGTCGGGAGGAAACCCAGATAAGTACGCTATTTTCGAAATTGAGAAAACGCATTTTAATGTATGCAACTTTACAGCGGCATTCCTGTGCATTCAAAAATATCTAGATCCTACGGACCTTTTAACAAAAATAGGTAGGTAAATTAAAAATAACTAGAAAACCTCACTGCCTCAAAGCTTGACCGTGTGTTTTTCTTCATAAATTAACTTCAGCAATGCAAATATAAAAATGATCACAAATATATAATTGTGCTCGGCAAACAACGGTTTGTTTGTTTTTATTATTATTATTATTATTTATTATTATTTTATTAGTATTAGTTATTATAGGTGTTAGAAAACTCCTCCAGTTTCCAAGAGTTGCAACTCCCTTATGATTTCGCCCAAATGTTTTGAGACAATTATTATTGTTATTATTAAAATGTTCTAAAAAAGATTGTCAACCGTGAAAAACGAATATTTCTTTTCTATTGAAAAGTGAAGTGAGAGAGATAGGGATTGAGTGAAGAAGAGTGAGATATAGGGTGAAGGGAAAGTAGGTATAGGAAAGGCAGTGAGTAGAAGTAGCTGTAGGTTTCTGTTAAATTAATTAATCCCCGATTTCCAACAATAGGTATAGTTACCACGTTTTTAGTACGACCTTTTTAAAGGGGGTATCGTCATCTCTGTTTTTAGTATACGACATTTTAAAAGGGGTTACCGTCATCTCGGACCAGAATGTCTTCAAAAATGTCTACATCTCGGCTATCAAAGAGTTTAAATAGGATCTTTCACTATAACATTATTACTACTTCGGACAAATACAATGGAAAACGTGAAAACTACCCCCTCCCCAAAACATTTTAGCTTTGAAATGTTTTTCAAACTTCTCTCCGTTAATACTCGATCAATTTCGAATGTGTTTTCAACACGTTTAAGTTAAGGAACGTTTTAAGTTTTAACACTTTCAGTGCGGGAGGCCAAATCGTGTCAACCCTACCACCCTGAATCAAAAAACGATAAAAAGGTCTCACTAGTAAAAATACGCGTATTGTTTAGTTCACAATTCGGTGTGAGCTCCTGTGTATACTTGGTGACAGCCAGGGTCGTAATGAATAGATCGTGAAGAGAAAGAGGGCTTCCTAGCAATCGGGTGGGGAACTACGACTCCCTCCTCAGGGACAGGTGGGGAGGGAGATGGCCGCTTAAGTGCCCTACTGCTCGGTGTGAAGACTCAGAGGGGTGCTTAAGCGCCGCTCCGCACTGAATGTGTTAAGTGTTTAACAACAAGTTTAAGTTAAGGAACGTGATATATTGGAATTTCAAAATTTGGTTCGCACATTGCCCTTGAGATTTGAAAAAAAGTCCTATTCATGCAGCATGAGTTGATGAGCGAATTTTCAAAGAATCATTTAAACCGATTCGGTGGTTGATTCTTATAGGAAATCCCACGCTGATTCCGAATATACCAATGCTTCTATTATTAAGATGGTAATTTACACCAAAAAACCTCAAAAAACGCGTTTTTAAAGCGATTTTTGATTTTAATTTTCCAAATTTGACCTATTGCAGTACTCCAAAAATTTTGGGCAAAAAACTCACCCTTTTTGTTGATGTTATTGACATTTTGAAATTTTTGGGATTTTCAGATCGATTCCTCGGTCAGATATCGTCTGGAGTGACACATATAAATATATACTCGCACTGCGCGCCTCGCCAAGGGGGCAAGCCCCCCTGGACCCCCCAGGATCTATCTCTTCTATACTTCGTGTAGAACGAGGAGCAATTTACGAATGTAATTCCTCAATGAAATCATCAAAAATTAACAAGCGATTGCAATCATGTTCACAACAACCATGCGACGAAGTACCATTTCCCTGCAACGACTCGGTTGTGAGCGGGATAAATGGTGACGTTTTGGGACAAACAATTGAATCGGGGTGAGGCTAAGAATTACGTTCATAATTAATATTTATATACATGGTCTATAGAATGGTCTGAAACTGATTTCCATGAAGGCAATTTTCAAAAATTTGCATTATTTAAATTTTGAAGCCAATGCAATAGCTTCGATTTTCCCCACTAAAAGAAGAAGAATTACAAAAACAGAGATAAAATTGGTGAATTATTGGCTGGGAAAACTTTGGGAAATGATTGTTATCACCCCTTCGGTACCATTATTTCTCCCAATTACTTAGGTACCTATCATTTCGTTAAAAAAAACTTCATGGAAATCGGCGCAGCGTCACAAATATATTACAACAAATATAAATATACCTAAACGTAATATACGTAAAATATTTAAAAAAAAGTAAAATATATAAAATATGAAAATATACGTCACAAATTATTACGAACAGACCTAGCGTAACTTATAGATGTAACGTATAGATAGATACCTACGTACCAAGAAGAATTTATTGTCAAGATATCCTTCTTAATACTTCCCAGAACTCTGGCGTGAGAGAAACGCCTTATACAGTGAGCAGCTACCGTAAGTATATCGCGAGGTCCACAATCATTTTTGTACATTGAGTACCTGTGATTATTATTGCCCGAGAGTTGTAGATCCTTCAAAACGAAGTAGGCTCACAAATAAACGAGAAAAAGAAACTCGATTCGGTGAAAATAAAGACATAATTTGATCAGCTGATCATTGAATGGGGATTTAGCCTACTCCGAAATATTTGCAGTTCTCACTCGTGTTTCTGCTCTTTTTCCGTTCAACCCGAACGGTTGGTCCTACAGTGTCCAGCAAGGTCTCGTTCGGCGCTAAAATAGACGGCGGACGGACGGAATTATTTAAATTCGAATTAGATTCTAGGTATCTTAAAACGTAAAATATCAAATTTTGAGGTGGAGGGGGTAAATTAAAAATTTATTGCTGGATTCCAAAAGTTCATTAAGTATTGCAAATAATAAACAAAAGCAGGTAGGTCTCTCAATTCGGGAAGTACCTACCCCACCATGCCCCAACACAGCTAAAAATCCTATGTATTATTTTTTACATTCGTGATTATGAGAATTTCATGATGTACGTATATGTTATACAATCCAAATCACATACTTTACGAGGTGAGTCATAATTGTAAGTTTATTCCATACAGCGAAAACTGGAAAAAACCAATGAAAACATGGTTTTCCTGGTGAGTCTCATAAATGGTGGAGAAAAAATATCATAATATAAGTAATGATTCTGTAGATAATTGATGGGTAGGTAGCAATCTTCCCTTCCTTAATTACCTTACCCTCCTCATGCACGTTCAAACCTCCTTCTTTCAAAACGTGTTCAGGAAAACCACAATAATTTTGTACATTTAAACCTATTTCTACGAGTATCTTTATTGCAGCAGTTATTCAATGATTTCAGCATTTATCCAAACAAAAATTGTTATCTCATTCCAAGCAGGTGATTATGCAATTTACTGTTCTAATCGTAATTTACAAAGCACGTTTTCCTCTCTAGCATTTTTCCCCAATTAGAGTCACAAGATATAACCTCAGAAATTCGCGAAAATTTGTCAACTCCATTGCATCAACCACGCAAATGAAAGGCCCTCAAAATGTCTGTCTGTTTCCAAAAAAACCTTTGCCAATTTGGGTGGGTAGTAGGTAGACAGTCCCTTATGCATTTTATCACCGTCGGACCACTAGTAGCGTGTGCGCATGCGTAAACGTGATTTTCCTGAAACTCCAGTTTCTCAGTTCCTAATAGACAGATTCCGCTCTAATTCAGAGGGTAGTTGGGGGATGACTCCAAAACAGTTCCACTCCAATAACTCTGACTACTCCACTCCAATGACTCCAACTATGAGTTTCATCACGATAGCTACTGCGCATATGCAAACTTGAAATTTGTTGTCATAGGGATAACTCCGGAACTATTCTAACAATTTCGCTGAAATGTTCACTAGGTAACTGATTATATACTCCCATGTTACAAAAGTACGAAAGCTATCTATCCCACAGTTTCTGACCACGTCCCCGATGAGGATGTCCCCTCAAGAACGGGCCTTGCGACGCACGGTCCCTTTGTGATTCGCAAGCGACTCCAGAATGATTCAATTGGCGGGTTGATGGGACTACTGGTAGCGACCCGTTTTATTTATAGCCCATCTCACTGACCATCCTGAACTACCGGCTGTTGTTATGTCTAAATATTATCCATCGAGGTCCTTTAATCCTCTATCTCCTCACGACTATCTACTTATATATTATGGTTCTTTAGCACTCCTAGAAAATAAAAAGAGAAACCGGAGTTTAAGAGAAAACGTTGTCTATTTTCACGAAAATATTTAAATGGGTTTCCACAACTTCGTCGCTAGTGATTCAGTTCGTACTCCTAGAAAGGCATTTCTAACAGTAGACATTTAGAGGGCAGTAGACAAGATATGTATTTTTTTAAATTTAGTTTTACTGCTTAGAACCCAATGAAACCAAGCACCTCACACATACTGGAAGAAGGGCGAAAAGCTCCGAACCGAAAGACGAATAAGAACAATCTTTGTTAGGTATAGATAATTACTATTGCAGAGATGTTCATTCATTCAAATTGTGAGTGCATTATTCAGTGCCTTCTGTGAAAGTAGGAATCTCCTTTTAAAGGGTAGTTACACAAAATTTTCTAAAACGTTTACTTACAGAGCTGTGCCTCCGTTACAGAAATTCAGGATGTCAAGCCATGGAAACAGTTTATTAGATGCAGTCCCGCAGTAACTGGTATAATGGACAACTTTTTACGCGACCTCTACGTTTTAAATATTAATTTCGTCTTTCACGAGAGAAAGTAAATACGTTGGTAATCAGGTAGTACAATAGTAATCCTGGACTAGTAGAATATTTTCATAATGTTTACAGGTCAGTGATTACTTTCAGATAAGTTACCAACTCGAAATTCATGTCTGTGGAAATAGTGCGCAGCCTGTATCTACCACTAGGTACCTACTGTTTGGGTAGTTGTAGAGGGATGGACAGTGAAGGGGGGATTAGGTTTATGTAATTAACCTAGAATGAAAGAAACACCTACCTATGTATTCATATTTGTTTATGTGATCCATTAATAGATATTTTTCTGACTCCAATATTTGAGATAGGTACACTCAGACACTTTTTACTACCCGGCTACAGAATTTTTTACTACCTATCTTTTGGTCAGCCTAGGAATTTACTCCGTCGTAAAGGCCTCTCACACTGATCGAGCAATCCAGTAGGAAAAGTCGGAAGGTATTCATTGCAGGCGTACTTTACGTTGGACGTGGCAACTAAATTTGGATTTTTGCGCACAGCCTCCGAGTTAACGTCTTGGTCGAGCTATCCTGGAGGAAAGTCGGTACCCAAGGTAAGCGCAGTTAACCAAAAGGTGGAAACAAATGTAGCAAACGTACAAAATGAAATTTAAAAGCTGATGAGAATTTTCTTTTTTAAATCGTTCAAGGCAATATAGGTAAAAAGAGGTAAGCATTGAAAAAAGTTCCATTCATGACGCATGAGTTGATGAGCGAATTTTCAAAAAATGATGTTAATCGATTTGGTGGGTGATTCTTGTGGGAAATCTCACGCTGATTCCGAATATACCATATATTTACCTATGTTTAAGATGGTGATTTACACCAGAACCATCAAAAACACGTTTTTTTTTAGCGATTTTTGAAACTACATTTTCAAAATTTGACCCCTTGCAGTACTCCAAAAATTCTGGACAACGAACTCATCCTTTCTTTTGATATTATTGGCATTTTGAATTTCTTTGGATTTTTTATCTTGATTCCAGGGTAAGATTTAAAATTTAGCATATGAAAAAGTGTTACATTTCAGAAATCGTTTTAGAATGGTCTGAAACGGATATCCATGAAGAAAATTTTCACAAATTTGCATTACCACTAAAATAAATTGCAGTCGACAGACTACGATAAGCGAGGTTAGAAGTATAAAGGTGTCACAAAAGTTGCGTTACGAATGTATTCTAGGTCTTAAAAATACAATTTGTACTTAGTATGTTGAAGTTTTGATTTGTCTGTCGTCTTTCAAAGTCTCGCGCGTAGAGTGTGAGGTGTTTGGATTTTTTGAAGCCATTGCATAGCTAAAAAAAATATTCGCAAAAAGCTGGAATGGGTTTAGAAACGATACGGAGCAGAAATAGTGGCTTGTCAACTTGACTAACTAGAATAGAATTAGTTGGTATAGGCTGTAGGAGCCAGTATATACTATACACTGCCACCCTGGGCTACGGCCCCGTCCCTCCATTGTGTAGAAGTGCCGTGGCCCCGGTCTAAGGTTTTCCCAAAGCACAGGTACCACTGACCTCCCTATTTCCGCTCTAGTACATATTTTATTGTAGAATTTTAGTTAACAAGATGTTACAGCCATGACAGATATATTAAGTATGTATCTGTTGTTATCAGTATACCTACAACGATCATGATTCCAGCATTTCATTAAATTCTTTAGTAAATAGAAATCTCCGGTTGCGTAAATTATTCAGAGCTCGACAAAAGTCCAAATCTTTCATGAATTTATTAAAAGACTTGGTGAGTCGCGATCTGTTTAAACAGCGAAAATTAGGCTGGCCTCATTGTAGGCAGTGAAGACACAATACTTGGTCGTAGGAGTATAGATTTAAGATTACTTCAAGAATTAATGCCTAAAACGTATTATTGAAAAAGAGGCTCACCCTCGTCTATTCGGATGAAAGTGAGTTGTAGATCATGCATGCGAACGACAGAGGCCTTTCTTCTGTCATCACTCTTCTTGAAGAGAATTTCACAAACTGTTCTTGCGGTTCATGAACACTTCGAAGCAACTGAGACAAATAACTCGTTTCATTCGTAAAAAATATAAAACTTAACAATTTCCTGCTCTCGGCATTAAATTTCAATGTGAAGCTAATGGAAATGTTGCTAGACAACTCTTCGACTTCAACATGTCTGAAGTGGATTCTTATACGTGCTTAGAATGTCTCCTACCTAGAAAAAATAATTCCAACATGGAAATAATTATTACACGTAGGTACATGCGGTATTAAGGCAAACCAACTATTTATAAAAGGGAAGGTGCTTCGTTCATTCATTTTAATGAGGCGCAAGGGCAACCGGAGCCAATTTTGAGCCGAGGTGCTATTTTTGGTTTCAGCATAATAGTAAATTACTCACGAATATCGCATCGTAGAGATCCTATATCTATTAGAAGAAGTACCTAAATTTCTCGATCAAATCTAGAGGATCGGGCTGTTCGGCGGAATGGAGCACAGAAGCAATGTGTCGGTGACCGTGAGGCTACAATGAATCCACAGAACAAATCCAGGCGACCTAGTTGAGTTTCACGATCATCCGCAAGAGGGGAAGAGTGGAGGACTGAAACTAGACCAACGGACGCAGCAACCTGGTAATTTGGACCAGCGGGGCCTCACGGTATTGTAAATAATGGTGCTAATCACCAAGTTTCTTGGGATGATCGTATCCGGTTTCAGATTTGTACCTTCACCTGTTAGTACTCAAACAGGAGGAAAACTGCCACATGTGTTTTTAAGAACCTAATCCTTGGAACCATCTATGCTTCATGAGATCAGCGAACTTTTACTCACCTCCGCAGTCACTTCAGTGAGAGAAAATAAAAATTATGTATAGGTACTCCTCGAAATTCCCAATTGGGTTTTGTTTTAAGGCTTCCTGAACAAATTTGGTTCCGTGTCTGTCAGTCGATTCGTGTGTCTGTCGGTTGGTCTGTCAATTCCTTCTCCGGGGACAAATCTATACTAAACATCCGTCCGATTAATATGAAATTATCAAGGATTGAGCAAGTTTAGTCCCAAGACGGTCCCTTTGAATTTCATTGCCATCTATGAATATGACCAATGCATCCACAGCGCATCCCTGAACGATCATTGACTTCTGACGAACAAACTGTTTTATTTGAATTGAAAGTAGCCTTTATCCCGATAAATTTAACACAAATTTGACTACCTCCTGCCTAGTGTCCTCCCTATGAATTTTCCAAGTTTGCACAACCTGTGACGTCATTGCACCCCTCTCGGACGGAGTGAAGTTAATTTTTCGAATTGACCCATCATATCATCGAAAACCTCTGGAGATATTATTTATAATGGTACAAAATACCACCGGCTTTTCAGGTAGGATTGGATGCCAATCGAAAAATTGATTTCACCACGTGATTCAGCGTTGAAAAATACCCAAAACACATGTGTCTATAAGTGGTAGTTTTATATCTTCGCAATACCTCTTTTTCGTCATTGCATAGGTACTTAGCGGAACAGAACTTTTTTCCTGTGCTCAAACTCCAACAATGAGAAGAGTGTCCAATGAGAATGCTAAAAAAAATCTGTTAGGTATGTCGTCCGTGGAACGGCCCTTGGTTTGCATCAGCTCTGACGAGAACTGCGTTAGACGACAATATGGCAGCGCCAATTTATCTGGCTAGCATTGTAGGCCACTCACGGTGCTATCAATGTCAGGAGTGGTGACCCTACCAATTTGGCCCTGTTCATAGTAGCTTGTACATATGAGGCAGAAGAGGTCTCGGTGCCAAATAGTGGCCAACTTGGCTCCCAATTTATCAACTCTTCAGTGCACAAATGTTCATGTTGACTACTCCATGAAGAGTTGATGGATGAAAGCAAAATGATGCATTTTGCAATTAGTCTAGAACACTTTGCCTTTGTTCATGATCATAAAAGCACCCAGTCAAGTTTGAAGACACCGCAAAATTTTAGTTAGCTATTTGATAGCATTTGATAGCTAAAGAGGATTGCTGTTATAGGTGCAAGACCTGACCCAACAGATTATTTTTCTTCTTCTAAGGTGCTTCGACGAACATTCAAGATACATTGACAATATGATGATATTCTCCCAATAAACTCATCCGTAGGGATGTCTTTTCAGAAATCGTGAATCCACACACCCTTAGCACCACTGAAGCCTCTGACCGCGCCTTTCAAGAGATAAGTACCCGAATGGTGAGCCTCCCCAGAAGACCTGATCCACCCCCAATGGCTTCCTCGAAGGTGGTGGAAATGGTCAAGCTTTGAAGATGATCGGGAGCCGACGGTGCGCAGTCCTTGAGAGGCGGTTTAGCCGAGGGAACAGACACAATAAGCGTTATCCAATTTAGACGGTGGGCTCAGCAAACCACGCCACTTCCAACGACAAGTTAACTGGCAGCCGACCTTAGACCAAGGAGATTTTGACCTGGACAGCTCTAAAAATTATCCACGTATCAGCGGCGTAAATTCCATACAGCTTTAAAGGGGTATGGAGATATGTTCAATGGTTCACCTTAAGTTACGAAGCAGAACAACCTTCTCTTAAAACTCAAACTCATCCTATATAAAGAACTATGCGAGTATTTTCTGAAAATAATGTATTGTGTAGAATTGAATTGGTTCAAAACCGCCTCCCCCACCACCAAAAGGCCCACGTAGGGTACAGGTTTCAGGGAGATCTTATAATGTATGGTATTATAGGTCATAATTATAAATGGCTTTAGGAATTATTGTTCGTGAGTATTTAATCATCAGACCCCCTCCTTGTTCACCATGAATATCACTCATTTCTCCAATTATTATTGAGCTCGAAGATGCGCGCGCCTCCTAAGTGAAAGCCATCGTCGTGATCAGCGATGACTCGCGCTGGCATAATCTAAAACTGACAGAACAATCACTCTAACAGCGCTTTCTTTCGATAAACGGGACAAATCGTCATCTGATCGTTTCGCCACAGTTGACATCAACTCCTTTGTCTGGGTTTTTTAAAATGGCCCAGCTTCTGCTGCTCCGCATCGGCTGCTCGATGATCGAATTATTTCCCAAGGTACTGCCCAAGTATCCTTATCTAATATTCAGATAGGTTAGGCGAACGTAACACCCATTGTTTTCTGAACCCAAAAACTCAATGGCGAGCCTATTTAACTGCCTGAATAACTTCCCAGAACGTGTCCTTCTGCGCCCCAACTTATCGGTATTTAGTGAAATGAGAAATTCGGTACATTAAAGTTGTGGCAGCCGTCTTCTAAATCATAAATAAAGATTAGGTACCTAGTTGTACCCCACTTGAGAAACGGGTGTGCTGAAATACTAACGAGTGCTATTACAAGGAACAAATCAGTAACTAACTGCTAAACATAGCAATTTGAAGAGGTTAAGGGTGCGCGGGACGACAGGCTCGGGAAGCACCTCAACCAAGGCTCAATGCAACTCAAAATCTTATTTATTATTTTTCACGTTTGTGACTTCGAAAATTCATCAATTTACGTATGTCATACAATAATTATCACATACATTACGATGTGAATCATAATTTTGAGTCTATTCCATCCAGAGAAAACTGGAAGAAACCAATGAAAAACCCAGTTTTGATCAGTTTCTTCTAGTTTTCTCTGGATTGGATAAACTTAAAATTACGATTCACATCGTTGAATATGTAATAATTATTGTTCAACGTAAGTAAATCGATGAATTTTCAAAATCACAAAGGTGAAAAATAATAACTTGGATTTTGAGCTGCGTTGGGGCATGGTTTAGGTGCTTCCCGGGCCCGTCGGCCCGCGCACCCTTAAGTAAAGTTGATTTGGAAAAAGGATTAATTTATTTCGAAAAAAGATTTGTTTTTCTTGGAAAATTCATTTCACTTCGAAATATAGGTACATGGAATATTCGTGATTAGTGGGAAATTTCCTGTTAGATCTCAAATTGTTTACGGTTGATTTGGAACCACCCTGTTGTAGTTAGGTATAATATACCAAAAAATGTCCATGAACAATCGTTAAAATGGGCTTAAAATTGTGCCAATAGAATAATATACCTAGCTATGTCTAAGGTGGGTTTTTGAAACGACAATAAACTTTTATATTACCAATGTGATTTTTTGTAAGCCACCAGTGGTCGTACACGGCTACATCCGTTTTTGGGGACCGAGCGCAATCAGAGCGTAATAGACGCTCATCTCATAGCATCCAACGGTCCGCCGCGGAACCAAAACAAAGAGTTTTACCGCTTTCAGTTCGATATAGGGAGCTAGGCTCTATTCAGAAACACTAGTTGGATATTCAAACCTATTTACGTTACCACTGCTACAATAACGTTTTCAGTGTTTGAGAAAAGGGTCAAACGAAACCAGCGCCTTCAACGTCGAGCTTTCAACAAAATATAAAAAATTATCGTCTTCAGGGCCTAAAAACAATAAATTAAAGTAGAACTTGAACTTTGTACAGAAATAGTATGACTTATTGCAACAGAGTGAATCTCTCACTAACTCACTAAACAGCTGTCCTGATATGGGGGTAGAATTAGTACCTTCACTGCCTAGTTTTTTACCCGATCGATTGATAGAAATATCAACCATTGATAGAAAACGAATCACGTAGCAAAAATGATCGGACCACTTTTCGGTGCATCAGAGGATTTCGATGACGCATAATTGCCAAATATTCAGATATTCCCGATTTTCGATTTCAGATCAATCTACTCACAAATCAAAATCCGTTACGAACCATTTAGATAAAACATTCCGTGGATACCAATAATTACTATAGATTACCTATGTATATCCTAATTTATATATTTTTTATATATATTTTTATATTTATATTTTTGTTTATTTATAAGTATATTATTAATTAATTATTTATCTATTTATTTTTATTTTTTATAAAATTTGTTTATATTTTTTATATTCTAATTTATTATTTCGAATAGCCATTAAACCCAACGTAAATGATCCCAAAATACATGAAATATCTTGGTACCGTTAAGTAAAGGGGGACCCTATCTGGTCCGCCAATGGAAATGTAATACCATGTTGTGTTGACTTTTACTTTTGATTTAGTCAGCAACATGTTATCGAATTGTTGAGAGTAATCCAAAATGCAAAAATTGTATAATTATATTACAAAAATTGTAGGTAGGTATATTGTAAAATTTGAATCCTTAAGTAATTGTCTCAAAATGCAGTAATGACAAGGAATACAAGTATTCCGACCACTTTACCCCATTACCTAACGACAGGTATAATTAAATTGAAAAACGTTTTTATTTATTTGTGAAAGACATTTGTGAATATCCACCTCTCAACTTGTTAAATTTGTTTGGAATTCGACTTCAAGGGTAGGTACCGTCTCTGTTTCAAACTGCTAGTTGTACTTCGGTGTACAAAGGTAAAGTCTGAAACTGTTTTAATCTCCAATCTACGAGTATTCCGACATCAAATTCACAATTTAACCCCCATAAAGAATTACAGGTAGGTATATAGAATGTTTACAAACAATATAATTCGTCCCAATTTTACGAAGACTCCTTATTTATGATTATAAAGTTTACCCAACAACCATGACGCATCTAAATTTTGGCTGGTTCTTATTCAAAGTTCGATAAAATACATTGAGTGAATACCTTTACATTTTTCATGTTTGTGGTGTACCTACCTATTCTAATTTGTGAAATTCACGTAGAGTATGCCTTATTGACTTTCAACCACTGGGTACTTAGTTAAATCACTAAGTTAAACACACTAAACACACTTATTTAACTCAATTTGTTTTTAAACCACTAGGTACGTACTTATTTGGATCACTACCGTGGTGGATGCGTAGGTGATGAATTTCTTAATAAATACCCATGTATCGGCAGGTCATCTGTTTTTGTTTGATAAGTAAGTAGATTATGGTATCGTATGGAATTTGTCGAATGTTCTTCGAGATGTTTTCAATGAATTCGAAATTCCTTACTCTTGCTCAGCATAGACGTTAATTGATAATATCAGACATGTGGCGTCCGTTTTTACCTACCCCATCCTCTCATCTATCCAATCAATTTAGATTTGTGGGCGTATCCATTTTTGTGATTCCGAAGCATTCCTGGCAGGAACCTGTCGTCTTCACATTCGGTCCCTCGTTGGGTAGGTACTAGTGAGTTAGGTTTACACAATTTTATCGTTATTAGACATAAACAGACAAGGAAATCATTGTATAGGTACCTATATATTTTAACCTACACCAAGTTCTGCAGCTAAGACTCCAAAAAAATATTCAGAATAAAATCAAAATTTTCAAATTTTTCTATAGGTAGGTAGTTACCTAAGCATTGTGAATTTGCGATATAGCTTCCGAGCCCATCAATGGTAGCATAAGCTTTGTTATCGTTTTACAATCTCCAAGATTCATTTTGTCCGGCATTATTGGCATATTTGAATCGTGGGGACAGTGGACATATCCTTCTAAAGCGGGACTATCCCGCCATAATCAGAACTTCTGATCACCTGTATCGTGAAATGCGATTAGAAATAGGTAGGTAGTGATTTGGTGGAAAAAAAAAATTCACAATAATGAGATCAGCTTCTGCTATTACCTTTGGTAGACCCGGAAGCAACCTGATACGGAAAACAATAATATTGAGATTATTCGACGAAAGAGAATAATTATCCTCGATCATGTTGATTTTTGACAGTTGAAGTGAATAATAAATAGCTTCACGATCGTGAACTCTTTCTTCAAGTTACATTGGGAGGATGATGTGTCACACCCATGGCACGTTTTTTGAATCCACTGGATCTTTTTGAAAATTCGCTAGAATTTATTTTGTCGGTTCAAGACATTTAGTACCTATTCAACTGACTGATAGGTCATTAAAATGTGATTCACCGACACAAACAATTTTCAAAATCGTTGAATTAGCGACCGCCAGTTACCTACTGCCGGATGATTCCTCTGACTATCATACAAAATTGAGAATTTAGCACTTATTACCTTTATTTCGTGGTAAAAATGATTTAAAGTAGGTATACGAGTCAACATAAGACAAATCAGGAGAGAAATCAGGCATTATGCATTGTCACTGGTCGGTCAATATATGAAGCAGAAGGTATTAACATGAATAATGTTTTTGCGGTTGCCTACCAGAGTTGAAAAGTGTCACGAAATTATGTCACGAAATCATGTCACAAAATTATGTCACGAAATTATGTCACGAAAAGGGAAGTAACTACTTTCCTTAACACCAAACTACTTTCCTTACCACCAACCTACTTCCCTTCGAACCAAACTACTTCCCTTACATCCCTACTACTTTCCTTACCACCAAACTACTTCCCTTCCAACCAAACTACTTCCCTTACCACCATACTACTTTCCTAACCACAAAACTACTTCCCTCCCCCCCAAATTTGGGGTACTACTCTCTCAGCTAAGTCGAAAATGGAGCTCCCAGATCAGCTGAGTCGAAAATGGAGCTCCCAAATCAGCTGAGTCGAATATGGAGCTCTCAGATCAGCTGAGTCGAAAATGGAGCTCCCAGATTAGCTGAGTCGAAAATGGAGCTCCTAGATCAGCTGATCAGCTAGACGCATAAACATTATTCATGAATTGTGATGTTAGCCAAAGGCTCAAAGTAGGGGCGAGGCGCGGAGCGCCGAGTTTTCATAGATAGTCATTCCATACAATAATAACTGAAACGTCTTCGTCAATGCGTATGATCTAATTTTTTTCAAATCGTACCATAAATTCATTATTTCATACATTGCCCGAATCACCCTAGACATGATGTAGAATAACTAGGCATTATGTGCAATGCCTAGTCAATGTATGTAAAACGAATGAAATTATAGACAGTGACTAAAACAACCAGGCTTTCTACATAGTGTCTAGTCGTTATATAGACTTCCTAAATTATACACATTTACTATAACATATAATATATTTGACGTACCTACCTATTACACGGAACACTTACACTATAGTACTCATGGAAGAAGAAGACAAAAAACACGATCAAATAGTCATATACCTCATCTTAAAGTACCTCACGACCAATTTGTTCGCACCCTACAAAAGGAGGGAGTATTAAGAATTGCATCCCATATTTTCCACCTTCTGAAGATGACTGGCAGCAACGCTAAATTCGAACCTCAAGATGGAACCTGTTACCGCCCAAATGGGACCTATCTACCTCATCCATATTTGCTCTTTGGTAAGGTCTTCTTTTTTTAAGTCCTATTTTTGGATTTTAAGTATTTTGAAACGAAGGTAAAACATCAAATTTTGATGGGTTTGAAACTACATAAAATATTATCCAAATCAAACTCACCAAATATGTAGGCCTTCAGGTGATTCTGGGAATCGACGGCTCAAATGACCGAAGGGAATGCGAAAAAAATGGTTCGAATTGGAGGAGACTTTCTTTTTGGATATTGTTGATAATAAATGAGCAGGTCTCAGGTGTTGAAGAGGGTGGTAAGTTGGGTGAGGGATCAGACCGGTAACAACGAGATGAGGACACAGACTGGGTGAATGTGGAAGTTTGTCTTGACGTCCCGCCCGGCCTGCCTGAGGCTCCCCCGCTCCCTTCGCCAATTTTGCTTCCGAACCTGCTGGACGGAAGAGTTTATCAAAGGTACTCAGAGGCAGTTTGTCAGGGTAGCCAAGGTAAGTATGCACTGCCTAGCCTGAAACCTGAGCTAATTTAAAAAAAAAAAAAAA
>JAEMON010000002.1:11845964-11856442 GCA_030264115.1 Lygus lineolaris | reverse complement strand
AGCTTTCACCGCAGTGTCCACCATCCACCTCCACTTCAGTTCCCATCGAACGCTCGTTTCGTGAAGATCTGTAGTGGATTGGGCGCTCGTTCCCCGCGGCCTCCCCCTTCTGCATTTCATCGTCGTCGGGTCGCGATTTCGCGTAAATTCTATCGATTTCCCCACCCCCCGAGTTTCCGCGGAGTCCCGAACGAAGGCGTTTCCCCTCCAGGACGCGCTCTGCGGATTTTCATCTGACGGTTTTCCCGCACAAACCGCGTTGGAGGTCGTCTTTACATCACTAATGCCACACACAACATAGTTTGGTAAGTTTATTGCACAAGAAGTGTTACTTTTTTCCATCTATCGCTCTGGCAGTTACCTTCCATGTGCCCCGCAATCGGTGCCGCCTTCGGATAGGTCAGTCTGCAGCAATGAGGTCATCATAGTGTTCAACTTACCCTATGTACGTACCTACGTTCCTACGTACCTACCTACTTATCAGTCTGCATCATTCAGGTCTTACTTATGTACAACACCATACTTATCAGTCTGCATCATTCAGGTTTACTCATGTACAACACCATACTTATCAGTCTGCTTATTCAGCACTCAGACGATTAAACAAAAATTAAACTTTTTTTACCATTAACTTGTAGGTACCTACCTATAATTTAATGTAAAAAATAATAGATTTGTTCGTTATTTTATTAAAATGTAGGTAGGTATCCCGGTACCTACCTACTCATGATTTATTTTTTATTCACACCATACGCAGACGGATTTACTTATCTATAGGAAGGATTCATAATAACTAACCTCTATCAGTAATAAGGTGCACCTGTACCTCGATGATAAGAATAGATAAGTTGGATCGAACCACAACAACAACAAACTACTGTTGTCCGGTGCTCCGGTAGGTAAACTGTCTAACCTTTATTTAGGTTTGTTCCAACTGAAAATGTGCTAGTTGCAAAATGTACGTTTAAATGTTCAAATAGATGAGGTCAGATTTCTAGGTCAAAGTGTACAGATTAAACATAGGCGAACAGAATCGAGCATTCTGTTCAAATTGCACATTCCAGTTGGAACGCGGAAAAATGTGCTGTCCGCTTACGCGGAAACTTTTTCGGAGGATGAAAACCTCGGGCACGAAAAAGGCATGGGAAGAGGCGAAAATTGGCTTGAGCGCACCGCCACCCCCGCCCTCCGCACCTAAAGTAGGAAGGTTGCAGAAGGTTTCCCCCTGTGATCGATTCGCCCATCCTCCTTCGCATGGAGAAAGTGCGTTTATGTTCAATCTGCACAGTCACTTGGAACAGAATCGAAGTTCTTATTAGTTGCACAAAAACCAGATGGAACAGAAAAATATTTCGAACCTAAACGCACATTGTGCGCTGAGGGTTCTGCGCAGCCAAAACCTACGTTCATGTTCAAACTGCACAGTCATTTGGAACAAACCTATTCTTACCTACCTGCCATGGAATCTACCTGATGTATCATAATCAAGTTGATATTAATTTTTAGTACCTACCTAGTTTTTGGTACTCTTGTGCATTTTGAACAGTAGGCAGGCCCTGCGCTAAAATGGGCGAGGTAGGCAGTTCCAATAAAGTACCTGATGAATATGGGATAATTAAGTAATAAAGATTTGAATGTTGAAATAATAAAATGTAATTAAAAACATGCCAAGAAGGACTAGAACAGAGTGGCCGCTCGAGCGCCAAGAGGGGGAAAGGCTGCATCACTAGCCTCATATGGCTCATACTCTTATTCATACATCATCTTCCCCCTAACATTTCGAGCATTGAACAAGAAGTTAACAATAAGGCAATTTCAATTCACAAAAGTGCAAAACTGGAACACCCAACAGTTATTAGTAGGTAGTTTACACAAACAATTTTATGAGTCAAAACTTGTAAAATTAGAGTACTTAATCATTCCCATAATCACTTACATAGTATGAATTTATACTTGTAATGTATACATTACAAACATGTCCTAAGAGTATTGATTAGGCACCTATTTATTCATGTATTTGTTCATGTGTGTGTGTGTGTGTGTTATGTGTTGATAATGGAAAGGGTGAGGCAAACTGAATTAAAATTATAATACTATACATTTTTGGTAGGTATCAAATTAAGATTTTATAATTTTTTCAGCCATAGAATCTTAAAATAATACATCTACCTAGGTATTCATCTTCATTTTCACCAGGATTTTTTTCCAGAACTCCATTCTTGGTTTCTTCTATTTTTCCCTCAAAAAAAGGTTCACTTTGCCCCACCAGTGGCGCGGCAGGGCGAAATGAACCACGTGTGGGGTGAATTTATTAGAAGTTTCACAAAATAATATATTTTTATTATTGTTTTTATTATATTACCTGCTTATTTTCTTCAGCAAAACAGAATAAATTGCTCTGTATTGAATCTAATGAAAGACAGAGAACTTGAACTACCTACATGACTTTGGACTGAGAACTTCTGTCTTCTTGGGGGTCAATTTACCATCACTTTTACCATGGCTCGCTTCTCAGCTCAGCGTATAAGAATGCCTAATAAAAATAAATAGAACCTATTAAAAATATTCCTAACAAGGTATTCATCATTCAGAGTTGAACTGTCAATGAAAAAGCGACCCAAAATATAAAGCTCAAAATATAGTGCACAAATAAAAACACGGAAGTACCTGCTCGTACGCTTGAGTTATTCAAGAGGCAGATATAAAAATGGCGGTTGATTCGTCTTGCCCCTGGTTAAAGTTGACCCACTCTCCTCGACATATTATAGGTATATAATGTGATGATTACATCATAGTATACCTACCTATGCCAGGTATCTACCTAATATGATTACGTATTACATGACAGTCATTGGTGATCTTATTTGGCTCTACTGCACTACGTACTTCGCTTATCAATAAATTTTTGCAAATGATTTCAAATCCTAGGTAGGTAGGTAGGTATGTTACCAACCTAGGAATATTATGTACCTATATATCACAGATGATACCTACTTAATGTGTGGTCTCAACTAAACGAAACTATATAGGAGAAGATACCTAGGTACCTACTCTATTGTATCCACTGACATTTCAATTCAAACACGGGAGCCCAACTTAGTCGTGGGGGGGGATGACTGGAGTCATAGCCTGACTCCGCTGACACTGAAGGTTGTAGGTACATTTACTTTTATTACTTACTTTTACCTACCTAACTAGGTAGGTACTGACCTAAGGTCAGTAGTAGGTAGCTACCTAACGGAAAAAGGGTCAAATAAAATTTCTCGCCTTTACTGCCCAATTTCCAATACCTACTACAGTAGAATCCGCTTATTGTTATCGCTTTGGGACTCAACGGAATCAATAACATAAAACGGTTCATAGCAATAGGCGGCAGACTCAAATTGGCTCAACGTAGGTATATTTGAAGTCAGAAAGTAATAAATTATTTGTACATAGGTATACAGGTACATAATAATTATTGTCTCAGGTAAATACCTACTCGTCATTTAAAAAATTCGGTTATTTTCGTTTGTTTATTCTCTTGAGTAAGGGAAATCACATATTTTTCAAATTTCACTAAAACGTCCCGCTTGTCACTCAAACTTAGATCGCGTCGTCTCTTCACATTTGCCATTTTATCAACTACGTACTGAGTTCACTGGACTAGATATGTATCACGACTGACGGTGATGAGATGAAAACACCGCCTTGACTGCCTTGAAAGTGGGGAATGTTGAGGTCAACGTCACATGTTTACTCAAGTGCAGAGTCGAAAAACCATAACATAAAGCGACCTGCCTATAACAATAAACGATAACAATCTCTGTGTATTGGCATACGGGAGATCGGGACCACGGTGTTTCGATAACAATAAGCGGTTCATAACATTAAGCGCGATAATAATAACCGGATTCTACTGTACAAGCTTTCACAATAATTTAATATTTCTCTTCAACTGGGCATCAATCTATCAATGAAGATGCACCTACAAGGAGCTCCGTCAGTTCATTGAGTTGTGTTGTAAATCCTGACTTTGAGAGCTTCTATTTGTTAACATTTTAATGTTCAAATTCGACTGATTTTGAATTTCCCATCTGGGTAGGCTGTGCATACGTTGTGGGGTGGTTATAATTTTGTTAAATCTTTACTGCAATAATTTTAAACCAATACTTAGCTACTTCTCCGCTTCTTCTTCCTATATTTTTGATACGGAGGAGGTCCCTTCAATCTTTTGATGGACTCCTTACCCTCCACAGTATGTACCTACCTATTTCAGCCCTGTAGACAAAATATTTTGCCGAAAGCTCGGAGATACACCAGCTAGAAGTTGAACTCTCGATTACTTGCTGATGAGAAGTTGAAGAGGACCAGAGATAGCTAACATGATTTGTACGCTGTTACGTGCCTAATAGACACGTTTTGCTCTTGTTTGCAGGTCTCAAGATGAATTACATAGGGAAGGTCCTCAATAACTGCAAATACATTTACAATGAGATCAACGCGGCCACACTCACTGGGGCTATAGACGTTATTGTCGTCGAACAGCCGGATGGCACCTACACCTGCTCGCCTTTCCACGTCCGCTTTGGGAAGTTAGGAGTTCTGCGAAGCAAGGAGAAAATCGTGAGTAACATTTCGTTTCATTAATTGAGTGAATTGAAATGATGAATAGAAAAATACGGCCGAAACTTACCTTAATATCTCCCTTTTTCCGAGTTTTTCGAGTACGTTCTTCCGAATAAATAGTTAGGTTACAGATAGGTTAGTTTAGAAATTTAAAGTTAAAAATCACGTGTACCCACTTAGTTTATAGATTCCGCCACAAGCCCTTCGTTAGCTGAGCTCTGTCATTGCGGTCGGGCTTTAGCGCCTTTAATCTTAGAATACCTTGAAAAAACAGAAATTTCCAAATTTTGGATTTTTGGAATTATTTAAATATAATTTGTAAATTAAAAAGTTCCATTCATGCAGCATGAGTTGGTGAGCGAATTTTCAAAGAATAATTTTAACCGATTTTGTGGATGATCCTTATAGGAAATTTCACGCTGATTCCGAATATACCATATGTTTCTATGTTTAGGATGGTATCTCACACATAAAACCTCAAAAACCCTTTTTTAAAGCGATTTTTGAAACTAAATTGTCAAAATTTGACCCCTTGGAGCACTCTAAAAATTCTGGCCAACGAACTCATCCTTACTTTTGATATTATTGACATTTCAAATTTTTTTTTGGATTTTTTATCTCGATCCCTCGGGCAGATATCGTCTGGAATGACACATAATATAAATATATAAGTATATATAAAAATATATATAGGTATATACATATATATACATATGAAAAAGTGTTAATTTTCAGGAATCGTTTTAGAATAGTCTGAAACGGATTTCCATGAAGAAAATTTTCAAAAATTTGCATTATAAAAATTTTGAAGCCATTGCAATAGCTTCATTTTCTTCGAAAATTTGCTAACACAGGAAAGTTGAATGATTCGCATGGAACCTTATCCAATCACACCTTCGGTTATGCGAACTAGACGTTTAAGGTAGGCACCCAGCGTATATTACCCAATCAGTCTATTTGTATTGCGTGTATTGAAGAGGAACTATTCGTAAATTCGTCTTCTATATACTGGTCGTCTAACTATAACCAGCCAGAAGAGTGTACACTCGTTTCGATCAATGCATGTGTCAACTAACTCCGAGTTGATTTTATTTATGATGGATGTCGGGATTGCATGAGAGAGTCTGTTCACATGTGAAGACTGGACTATGAGTCTAGGCATGCGAGTAAATCAAGACGGCTGATAGAACTTTTTGGGTCGACTTTGCTGGCTCTTACTGCAAGTTGTTCGTCTATGTTGTAACCAGAAATCTACTGCTAAGTTACGATCCTTAGATACACCAATCCAAAGTAGAAATGATCGTATAAATCTATAATCTCTTGCTGCGTACTAGGAGAGAGTTTTGTGGTTATTATCTGCAATGGATCTGCGTTACATAATGTAAGATTTATTAGCAACAAGTAAAATGAAACACGAGTTTCATTAGTTCCAAAGTGCCCCCCAGTTGTTTTGATCCATCGGAATCATTGAATCCCGTATCTTTCGATTACGTATTTTATGTTTGGTTCTTGATGATTAATACTAGGATCGTCTGCTAAAATCAGTGATAGCAATAATCTCCATGTTGGGACTACGCGTGATCAGTGTCCCGTTCAGGAATTAAGAAAATCCTATCTATTGCTAATTCATCGGGCCAAAGACATTAAAATCCATCAATAAAATACCTCTTGAACCCTCACAAGTGTTGGTTGGATATCTGCGATAACTGGAGGGCAGAGACACGCATTGTCATCCTTCGAGGCTGGTATTTGAGTTTCTTTCTTTGCTGTGGAGTTAAGCAAATTCAAAAGCCAATTGACGAGCGTGAGTGATTACGATAGATGACTGGCGTTTTCACCTCGTACATATTTTTAATACCTGCATATTCACTCTATAGTTACCCCTTTCGTGTTGTCGATGTGCGACCGTACTTTAAATTACGTTATATTTTTATCTCATAAAATGAATCCATCCGTGAAATAATAATCCTTGTTATGAGGTTATAACTACTATCACCTCTACTTGTAACAGTATGACTCACTTTCCCAATATTATACTATTCCTCAAACGAACCAAATCACTCGCGTTGACATTGTGGAAGCCAATTTCTAATAACAAAAACAGAGTAAATTTCCATAAAGATAATGAGTTGGATACAACGTTGAATCGATTTCGAAATCGAGATCTTGTTTATTACTGGTAATGATGACCTAACGATCAAATCGATTGAACGCGATTGTACCTCATTATCTCCGAGGAAATAAAGAACGTTTCTACCACTTCCATTTTCGTTATTCCTCAAAACAAGAGAGATGAGCGAATTTTCCTTTTCCTTGACGTCTTGAACTTTAAATGTAATTTCCATCCATTTTATGGCCAAAATATGCAGAGTTTCGAGTTGGAAATCGCAGTCGGGGTGGATGCCAAGAATCCGATAAATAATTCTTATCCACGGAAGTTCCCAATTCTATAATGATTTGCAATATCCCGGTACATCAATACATGATACATCATAATAGGTACAAGATTTCCGAAAATATAATTGTATGATTTGCAATACCTGTATATATATGAATAGTCCCCTTCACTGTAATTATGTAACGATTATCAGATTATAAGCGTGTAATATGTACCTATGGAGGTACACCAGTGTTGTGATCAGGGCTTCCCAAAGTGTGGTCCGCCGGCTATTTCTAGAGGGTCCGTGACCACCTTTGACCAAAACTGGAAAATAATGAGTAAACTCATCATTTGAAAAACACACAAAAAAAAAAACAAGCTGCTACCTTGTTTCTTCATACTGCTGTGCAATGACGACGTGGAATAAAGTCCCTGATGAGGCGGAATAAAGCGAAACATGTCAGACGAAACAATTGAGTAGGCCAGATTTTTTCTTTTCACCCTCGACCCAACGAATGTTGCTTTCCTTTGCAATATGTTCCCCTCAATTCATTAGAATTGTGGTCTGCCGAGTGTGTTGAACAAGTGGGAGTAAATCCAACAAGTTCATATCTGAACGTAGTGAGAATGCAGACAAATCGGTTAGGACAAAATTGTTAGTTGCTCACATTCAACTTTAAACCAAAGACTCTTGATTGGTCGTGTTGTTAGAGGAAAAATTGCACATGAATTAAGAAGTTACGATTCTCATGGGCCTCGAGAATTTTAACAGTTTCTGTGTGCTCGACTGATAGGGGGTCTGCCGTGGATTATCACCTGAAAAAGGGGTCCTCGAGCTAAAACGTTTGGAAAGCCCTGTGATAGACCATTAAATATGGAAGTATATGTAGGTATAATAAAGTGGAAAGTTTCAACTTTGATCAAATGGGAAAGGGTAGATTAAAATTCACTGGGAAGGTTAGAAAAAAGTCCCATTCATGCATGATGAGCATGAGTTGATGAGCGAATTTTCAAAGGATGATTTTAACCGATTCGGTGAGTGATTCTTATAGGAAATTTCACGCTGATTCTGAATATACCATATGTTCCTATGTTTAAGATGGTATCTCACACATAAAACCTCAAAAAACACGTTTTTTTTAGCGATTTTTGAGACTAAATTTTCAAAATTTGACCCCTTTGAGCACTCCAAAAATTCTGGCCAACGAACTCATCCTTACTTTTGATATTATTGACATTTTAATTTTTTTTGGATTTTTTATCTCGATCCCTCGTGCAGATATCGTCTGGAGTGACACATAATAATATATAAATATATATAAAAAACTGTTAAATTTCAGGAATCGTTTTAGAATGGTCTGAAACGGATTTCCATGATGAACATTTTCAAAAATTTGCATTATTTAAATTTTGAAGCCATTGCGATAGCTTCATTTTCTTCGAAAATTCGCTAAAAGGAATGGATTCGAACGGTATGAAATAATTTAACTATTATCAAACATTAGGTAATTCAATCAAACTCACTAATTAAACTTTTGTATTAGTCGAGGTATTGGAGGTCAGTATGTCACTTTGTGGGAATAATTTATTATCGTTTTTTAAAAGGTGAATTGTTGTCTCCGAAGTCCTAGCAACATCGCCCATATCAACAAATATGATCCGCTCATCCGATCTAGTCGGATGATCCCTCGTTTTGTTAGTCTAGAGAGTGTGCTGTTCTTCCTCTCTGCGTTCAGAGCTGGAACAAAGAGGCTGTTGTGGTGGGACAGGTGGGGTCAGCTTCACGAAGTCGTCACAAAAACTGGTTGGAAGGCTGTGAAGATCTGATTCCGGAATATTCATTCTTTGAAGTACTTTGGTATTGGTTCAGCTCCAGATCTAAAGGCCATGGTCGATTACGAAATATTACGTAGGTATATTAAGTTCAACCGAGGACCACTATTGAAAATACCTATTTGATTGACTGGATTTTCCAAAACTTCATTGTATAAGTAGAGTTTCATCTAACTTCAATAAATAAAAACCTTATACCCATTTGAAATGATTTTGCTACCTTTCACCCAGGATATTAATTTAGTAAGTACATCCGTTACCAACACTATTACCGACAAGATCCAACTTAATTAAGATTAACATTTATGCTCCTCCCAAAACAGGGCGTCAGGTCGAATAAATAATTATTGAACTTTATAGTTTATGTAAATTCCACATTAGTGTTGGCGAAAGTTTGGTTCAATAAATTATTGGGGGTGTTGTGGGGCGACGTGATTTGCGGTCATCGCATGTTATTGTGATGCTGTTCGATTCAATGCAGTATATATACCTAGACCCTTCCTCTCTTGTTCCGAGATTTCCTTGAGATGTCTCAACCACAAACACCGCATCAGAAGCGGCGAGGGTACATTCGCTAACAATATCATCTCTAATAAGTAAGGTGAATTTCATCACAATAATTTTATAATAATAGGTACCTACCGAAAAACGTCTGCCAAGTTGGGTGGGCACCCAAAAAATAGGGTTTTTTTCAGTCCTTTGGGTGGCCTGAGGAACGTAAAAAAAATCTGACTTGCGGGTGAAGCAGGTAGATTCCTTGTAGGTGTGTGATTGTATTGAACGTCAACTACTTATTCCAAAGCGACATCGACCACTAAAATTCACGAGCAATTGGTGATAATAGAATAGCTCTTGTAGGGAGTAGGTAAACAAGTACATTTCTAGAGGCTAGGCCTCACCTATGTATCATATTATATGATCGGATTCGGATCAACAGATCATGAGAAATTGGTGAAAAATGCAATAGTAAAACATGAAATTCGAAAATTGAGGAAATTTAGATTTTTCGAAAAGTAATGATAATAAAGCTTTTGCTGCCTTGGTAGTACTCCTAGCTCTTCGGTTTGTAAAAATCTTCCTTTCTTACTTCTCTATTCTCTAATATTTCATGGCATGACCCCTTGATGACCTTGGTATATACCATTATCATGACATCGTAGGTGAAAAATTACCACCTTGCCGAGCTGGTTTGTTCTCCGATCCCAATATTGATCCGAGAAAACTCTACCTCTCCCTGAACTTCAAAGACTTTTCTCTTATAACGACGCACATTTAGACTCGCGATAGCGTCGAGGTGGCACGTGGTAATCGCTCATACTTCGATCCGACACGCCGCGCTCGATGAACAACAACTTTTTTGTCACGAAATAACAAAGCCTGACTGAGAGAGCGTATAGTAGCGTACAATAACCTATCTACCTATTTTACGATGAACGCAGTCAGTGGAAGCCCTAATTCCACTGTGATCTTTTTTTTCATCAACGTGTGATTGATGGGACGATGTTCGTGGATGAATGTTAAAAAAAAAAAAAAACTCGTCGATAGCTGCCATAGTTTGGTGTAAATTAGAATAAAAAAATAATGTGTGCATCCAAATAATCGTGTGCAGAGGAGCATCCAAATAATGCATAATATTCTGGATTATCTAGTACTTACT
>JAEMON010000002.1:11832184-11845954 GCA_030264115.1 Lygus lineolaris | reverse complement strand
CCCCCCCCCCTTACTACCTGGTTCTAGAATTTCGATTATGAAGGAAGGTCAACACGGGGCCATTTCCAGTCGATTATATAAAGCCAGTCGATTATTTAAATCTTGGTCGATACAATTTTACGGAGACTTGCTAATCTAATTAGTCAAAGGAATTTATACCTACACTGCACAGGTCCAAATTTGTTCCAGAAGGATAGAGTTTGCCCTTGTTAATAAAAGAACAGCATTTTCGGTGTTCGAGGATGAAAATGGCTCACATCCCAAAATCACTGTGTAGGGTATACTTGGAACCAGTATATAAATAGTTCCATTCCTACGGTAGAGTTTTCCCTTTCAAATTGGAATAATTGTGTCTAAAAAATTGGATGGGAGTTTCACATTGTTCATAACATTAAGAAAAATTGATACTCTGCTATGGTAAGTATGTATCTATTTGTATCTACCTATAAATTACTTAGGTAGTACCAACATAACATAAGTAGGTACTTTTTCCACAAGGGGATTCTGTGGGTTTTAAGGGGGATTCTTATGGTATAGAATATCTTGATAGGGACCACTACTCGTAGTATAATACCTGATATATTTATGTAATAATGGATGTCATATAGCTATATTGTTCAAGTAGGTACATAAATACTCCTTATAAAAATATTAATCTTGATGATTTTGTTCAACTTTTAGTTTGGCATCTAGAGCAGCTTGATTACACCAGTGTATTTATCTTCTCCTACTGGACTTTCCTGCAGTAGTTTCTCTGAAGTAATTACCTAGTCTGTTTTTGGAAATCTGAAAATATCTCCTCGAGGATCGTGGCGGGTAGATACTCGTGGGTTTTGCAAACTCTGATCAGATGAGCTTTTTATAACCGTAGAAATGCCTCGTTCAGACTATCAACTTCTCGCCTCGTGCACAAAATGAGTGCTTCCAAGGGAGGACCCCCTTCTCCCATCTAGCTCTGGAAGGTCTGCATAATCGGCCCGACCTCAAAAACCCGCCGTTTATTTTGCAAGGTAGTTTACCTACCACAGGGGCGTGAACCGCTATTTCCCCACTTCGTGATTGACACATGCTCATTTTGGAGTTTAGATATTAAAAAAAAAAAAAAAAAAAAAAAATACAGGTCTCGGCACATAAGAGCACAAGAGTTGCTACCGAGGATCAATTTATTATGGGTACTAGCCTATAATTTAGTCCTAGACTTTGGAATCTTCATAACATGCGTAGCGGCAAGGGAAGACTTCCTTTCTACTATAGAATTAGGCAACAACAACAAAATCATTCCTATCAAATGAATCAGAGTGAAATTATAAGATATCATCATTTTAAGCATAGCTTTTCCTTGATATTGTCGCATTACTGAACCCCTGTGAGTAAAATTTACTTGGATATACATACATACAAATATATGGACATACATGTCCACATGTCCTATAGTATGATATGAAAGTTGTTCCACCCAGTATACGAATGGCTAATCGCTAATTGCGGTAGGTCAGGTGAAGCTCTCGCGTGATGCTCAACGTTGCTTAATGACTATCATTACGTTCCCGCATTAAGTTCCTCCGGCCGATCCTGGGAAGTGGATGTGATGTCGAAGTGGAATTTTCCACCTACTGGAGTTTCGTTCTCGTTGTATCCGGGAAAATATACTGCATCGCCATGTAACAGCAGTGTCTCGTTCTCCACAATATTATTATATACAGGGTTCCCACTAACTAGCCCCCCCCCCCCCCCCCCCCCCCCCCCCCCCCCCCTTCATAATTCTATTAGTACGTATTTTAGAAAACATCTCAACTCCTAACTCCCATAATTTTTGCGTAAAATGCAAATAATATATGACAATTTTGCGCACGTGCGCCATACGCGCTAACTTCGTTTTTCAAATGGGAACCCCTATTTTTTTATGGCGGATTCAGATTCTACGTAACATTTTACGAAATATTAACCTATCATTTGAATTTAAGAGTACGCAAATGGCGCTATTGGCGCAAATATACTTGCTGAATGTATTCAAATGGCCAAAAATCGAGTTTTGTGTAAGTAATTAATTACCACATGTGACACATGGTTTTCGGAGTATTTTTTCCCGCTGAATCGCGTGGTGGTATCAGTTTTTCAATTTGGGCAATACTACCTAGGAAAACAGCAGAATGGTACAGTATTATCTTCAAAGCAGTATTGCGCAAGTCGAAAAACTGATACCGCCGCTCGATTCAGCATGAAAAATACGCCGAAAATTATTTATCACATGTGGTGATTAATTACTTACACAAAACTCGGTTTTTGGCAATTTGCGCACATTTACTGTGTATTTGCGCTTATTGCCGCGAACTCTACAATTCAAATAATAGGTTAGAATCTGATTCTGCTATAAAAAAGGCGGGCCCCCATTTGAAAAACAAAGTTAGTGCACAATGTGCACGTGCTGTTGAGCAAATTGTCATATTTGGATTCTGTGTTAAAAAAATAAAGGGGAGTTACGATTAGGAATTTTTCCTAAAATGCATACTGAGGGAGTAAGGTGGGGGCTGGGGGCGTAGTGGGACACCGTGTATATTAGGTAGGTAGTGTACCATATTTTGGTTTATTAGTTTCAATAATGAACTTGGGGTTCAAGCACGAACAATTGTTAACCCCTCTTTCTAAATTTGATGTTTTATTTCTCAAGATACGCGAGTTGTGAAATTTCGAGTAGAATCCGAATCTGCAATGGAAAGAGGGGGTTGTAGGTTCCTAGGTATACCAAAACACAGCATTTTTGGAGATTTAACGCCAAAACAATCATATTATCGAAAAATATATCTTGAGTTTTCTTAAACTAGATTACTTTATGGACCAAATCCCACTAGTAAAATTTGGGGAATCGTGGCGATCACTTTTGTCCACCTCTTACGGTCATTCGTCGCACTGCGCGCTACACCGATTTACATGAGTTTTTAGCCGATTCAAGCAACACTCTCATCTACTGAAAAAGTACCCAACACCTTCTGATCAGAACTATAAGTTGCGAGTGTGTCCCGCTTTCGGAAGATTCATTGATGTCCTTCCATGTAACGTCAACCCCTGTACAGAAATACAAGGAGATGGCCCAGAAGGTCAGGTTTCGAAGGAAGGTCGGGGAACAAAATGACCGTGGATAAACCTGGCGCTGTTCCCTCTGGGTCGAACAATCGTCGGCTGGGAGACGGAGGACACGATTTCCTTTCAAATTGGAATTCGAACGATGTTTGGTGTATTCCAATGTCACCCGAGTCTCATTGTTCTCACATTCACATCTCCCCAGCGTCGCTCACGAAATTGAAAATGTCTAATTATACCTACTAGATAGTGGTCGAGCTTCTACTGTAATGAACCTGGGTACGTTTATTAATTTATACTCGTATAACAAGACATGTTAACCTGACCGGGAGTTGTTTTTTCCAAGGATCGGCTAGTGTATTCGAACCAAATATCCTAATATCCAAAGCAATTTTGGAGAGAGCTTTAGCAAATTTGGTTCGCTTTTAGTCATGATAGAGAGAATCCCCCATCGTTCCAGGGAAAGATGCTAGTTTTTGATTTCGGTCTCTAGTAATATTCGGTGGTAGTCGAGCTTTGGTGGGTAATTTATTATAGAGACCATCTCCACCCTCCACATGGATAGACAATTAATACCATTGGACTCGTTCCTACTAAATTCCTCTGAAAGTATTATTATTGTAATTTATGGTATGTAGTAGTTTTGGTAAAGCCTGGTAATTTCTAGATCCGCCACTGTCGTAGATGTAAAATTTTCAGAAATAGTAACCGATGCCGATCCAAGGCGTATTGAGTCCGCCTATGAGAAGGTTGACGCATTGACCGGATTTTCTCTCTGTCTAGCCGTCGCGGCGGGGCGTTTGCCTGTTGTACTTGGTGGAGCCACCATATCGATTTGAAGCTTCTAAACCGGCATATCTCCTGCTTTACCGCCCTTTTCTCTTCTCATCTCCCCAGAAAATTATTTGACTTGCCAATTTAAATGCATCAAAGATTAGAGCTGTTTTAACATTATTGTTGGAGATTGTTGTCATAATCTGGTGAAAAGTTCATGTACCTAGGTATTCAATTTCATATTGTAGGTGTAGGTACATGCATTTTTATAGGTTTGTGATAATTGGATGATTGCAAAAAAAGGGGAAAAACGTGAATATATAAAAGATCAGAGATATTCCAATATTTTGTAGAGTATGTCACGTTTGAACCATGAATTATAATATGAATAGGGTAGACGTATAAAAACAATAGAAAATTCCGCGAAATCGTATAATACATTAAACATAAATCTACTACTACTAAAATAAATCTACCACTATTATTAAGTCTGAGAATACTTAGGTAAGTACATCTTACCTGGGTGACATTTTCGGGCCAAGGAGTTGGACTTTCATGAAGTTTGGAATTTGGAGTTCAAAGCGGAAAATTTTTACCCTGCCCGGCACTTCCATCTAAGATTGATTGTAGCTCGTAATAAATATTGTTGTTGTCTGAACATCTTTAGCTCTTTGGATAGTCTGACTTAGAAACAAAAAATCAAAAACCCATTGTTCTCAGAAATCCAAATTTTCGCTAGCTTTTTCGTTTCACAGCTTTCTGAACAATTTCCATCTCGGTCTGTTTGTGCTCCTGTGTCCCAGGCAAAACTATATGGAAGTTATGGTCCACACGCGTTAAATTGAAATTGGTTGCCACAAGCATAACTCTGGAACCACTCCACCAATTTCGGTGAAATTTCCATAGATTACGACGGTTAGACGGTCCCCTATGAATTTAATCGCCATCGGTTCAATAGCAGTGTGTATGCTCGCGCAAAAGCATTTTGGAACGGTATCTATTCTACAAATTTCGGTGACATTTTCACTAACTGATTGTATACGTCCATGTTTAAAAAGTAAGGAAGCTACACTGCCCACCCAACTTGGCAGACTTTTTAAATAATCAGATTCCGAATTGTCTTTCTTTGATTTGTATTGTGTTACCAATCAATTACATGGATATCTTTGGGGCATTTGTGATCGCAAATCTCAATCCCACTGATGCAGGGAGGCTCAATTTTTGATCAGTGCTCAATATGCTCAATGTTGTATACAGAAATCATGCGAATTGAATATCAATATAAAGTCAACTCGATATGGATTAAATTTCTTTCCATCTCTTTGGTTGAAGTTTATTTTACTCAAACCTTGGGGTAAATTTCCTTGCGGGCCCTCAAACTCTTGCCGATAGAATCACGCAGAATATTCATCCTAGGATATTCGTGGGTATTCAGACTTGTACAAATTTTTTAAAGTTCTGGCCCTTAACGAGAACGAAGAATTTTGAATAGAATTGGCAGGTTATTCAGGTGGTTCTGAGCTATGAACAAAACAATGAATCATTCCTCCACAACGTTACAACACTGCTGCAGCTGTGCTCCAACGAATCAACAAAGCTGACATAAGTGAGTCAGACAACACAAAAGAAACCGCTGCTCAAGTATAACATCCTTGAGACACATTTCATAATTCAGCGTCAGTCATAAGCCATAAAAAAATAACTAATCTGAAAATCAAAGACAGAGCTCGAGGATACCCTGAATACTCACTGACTTTTTTCTATCATAATATAATTATTATTTTTTACACAAAAAATAATGCACTGTAGGTAAATAAAGGCTCTCTTACACAACATTATCTTGATTTGGAAAATCGTTCGTTTTTATTCGAAACCCGTTAGGTACGTATCTAATTTGATTCGGAGAATCGTGCATTGATTTGGAAAATCGCCCATTTGATTTGTAAAACTGTTACCTACCTATCTAATTTAATTTGGAAATGCTAACGAAACAAATGTGCTATAATGATACTACCAGTATATTATCCGGTTTTTTCCATTACTCCTCTACTTTCGACCCAAGTTTTCGCTCAATACATCCGCCAAGCAGCTCTGACTCAGGCGGTGGTTTCCCCTCGTTAGCCATTACCTACCTACACCTAACAGTCGCCTCAAAGGGTTTTTCAGTATTTATAATTGGGTTTTCATTGAAACCAAAATCATTGAAAACGTCACCGCCCTGCGAGTGAACATACACAGATAGCCAGAAATACCATTATCTAGGTAATAGCCCCCCATACAAGCGCATCAAATTCGGTTCACCCAAAGCTTTACCGGGTGTTAATAAAACTCTGCTTACCTATTTTAACAAATAAATTCCTATTTAATAAAAAAATACTCTGCTAAGTGAAGATGACACATAGCTTCCTCGCGTCCAAGAAAAATTGAATCAAAACAGTGTAAGTTCAAAACTCTTGACCGTCTTGATGTTTGTCAATTTACACAAGATGTCAACATAACACATAATTTACGTTAGCGCATGGGTAGAGCGTACCCTTGATTCAATCATGATGGAATTCATATGGGATCTCGAGGGGCCCTACCCGCATATCCCTGAAAATATGAACAAAATCGGATGGAAACTCTTTGAGATCTGGCTGACTGACATACACCGACAGACGGAACCAAATTTGTTCAGGAAGCTCTGAAACGTAAAATGCGAGTGGAAATTTCAATTTTTGAGGACATCAATTTTTTCGATCCCTAAAGTGGAAACTAAGCTTCCTACCTTTGGTGGGCTCGGAGGCAAAAACATGTTAGTATTGTAACCATCAACATTTTGATTGACAAACAATGGAAGCTATTACGATTTAAAAAAATCATATCTACATTATTTTAAAACTTGACGTTCAATACACACCCTCCATCGTCACTTCCGCCTATTTTGGGAGAAGTCTGGAGTTGAGTCTGAGTCAATCACAATGCCGCTTTGAACTCACTAAAACAAGGGGTTAATAGAAGTACTAAGAGACACATTTTGTTGGAAACTACCTATAGGATCGATTCCTGGAGTTTGTCCCAACTTAACTGTAGACACCCTGTAGACTACTGATACATTGGAATTACTCTTTTTACTGTAACTTTACTTAAATTTATTTAAAATACTTTTTTCTCTGATTTCGGCGGCCATATATACGCCCTTGAGCCAAGTGTTCCGCCTTCTAGCTCATTACCAGAATTACGTGTGTTAATAAGAGCCCAAAAGATTCTTACCTTGTTCTTCACTGATTTTCAGCGTAACGAACAACTTGATTACGGTTTGTATGAGATAACGTCGTTGGGGCAAGAAATGGTTAAACTCCCGCTGGTAACTACTTACTTTCTAATTTACCAGGGCCACATCGATTTACATCTTTACCGTTTCCAGATTTCATTGGGAGTACCTGCCGATCTGCCTGCCTGCTTTGCTGTGTTGTGTACTCTACCATCGAATTAAACCTTTTTCATTTTCAATAAAACTTGTATCGCCTACAATTAAAGTGAAAAAGTCCCATTCACGCAGCATGAGTTGATGAGCGAATTTTCAAAAAATCATTTCAACCGATTTGGTGGGTGATTCTTATAGGAAATTTCACGCTAATTCCGAATATACCATATTATGTTCCTATATTTAAGATGGTAATTCACACCAAAAACCTAAAAAAAACTCTTTTTTTTAAAGCGATTTTTGACTAAATTTTCAAAATTTGAACCCTTGGAGTACTCCAAAAACTCTGGCCAACGAACTCATCCTTTCTTCTGATATTATTCACATTTTGAAATTTTTTCGGATTTTCAGCTCGATTTCTCGGTCAGATATCGTCTGGAATGACAGCTATATAATCATAATAATATACATATAAAAGTGTTAAATTTGAGGAATCGTTTTAGAATGGTCTCAAACGGATTTCCGTGGAGAAAATTGTCAAAACTTTGCATTATTTAAATTTTGAAGCCATTGCAATAGCTTAATTTTCTTCGAAAATCCGCTAAAAGGTTTAATTTAATCTGGAAGAGGTTTAGTTTGAAGGGAAAATGCGGTAGCTCGAATCTCATGAGACGCCACTGGTAGCCCGCTTGGCTGACTTGAACACTTTGAACAGCCCCAGCCGCTCTGTTGATCTTTGCCAGATGCGAATCCGGCGGCGCTGAGTCATCCAAGAGCAGCCGAGTTGTCCGTGAACGTTGCGTCAACAATCGCCTTTCAATTTACTCTCGGATTGCGCAATGGTGTTTAACTGTACTCCAAACACACTGCTCTGTTTTCCGAACCAGAAGTGATTCCGGAATAACTTCGAAAATACGTGCCTTTAGTAGGTTAGGTCCTTAATTAAATTTACCATTTTAACGAAATTACTCACACCGTTCAAGAATAAATTCGCATCCCTATTAAAATTCTTATTATATCGTTGCTGCCAACAAGGATGGATGCTTTGGATATTTACAGACGGATTTCCAATCAGAAATACCGAATGGCCGGTGGTTTTAAAATACAACTAATTGACTCACATTTTATTATCACAAGGCGGATGACGCGGCCTTATCTGGTGGACCACCAAAGTTAAGGTATCAGCAGCCTGGTTAGTACTTGGATGGGTAACCGCCTGCTTGGCTGGGACCACACATCTCAGTATTTTCGAGGCGATGTACACGACGCTGAGAGCGGTAGACTGTTGAAAATCCAGCCTAAAATGGTTTTTTTACTTTACTCACTTTTTTTTACTCCTACTCCGGTACTAAATACTTTAAGTTGTACGAATCTACAGACCCTTGACATTTTTAGAAATATCCAGCTCTCTCCAGTTATAGGTATCTTTTCTTGTTGGGGGAATCATCTCCTTTTAAACCTTCAACAGCAGGGGAATTTAATTCCCTTAAAAAAATCGGAGAGTTCATGTTGTTTCATCTTTATCATCATAGCGTATTTTCGCGCACTCGGGTCTTCGGCCCTTGTCGTTAATCATTAAAAAATTCACGTAGGACCTTAAAACCTGAAATAAAAAATGGGGCTTAGCTTTAGAGAAGGAAGATGTTGTAAATTGATTACGTTTTGTGCATGGGTAATTATTTTTTTAACGATTTTTCTGTGAAGTAGGTACTTTGTCAATGAGTGCAATATTTCTTGATAAAAATGGGTAGTGAGCCATTGGTACCTCACCATACACTCTCAAGACTGTGGACTAGAAGAAAAGATACCTTTTGTTGGACTATATCTACTATGTTTTCGATGCCGAATTATTGTTATGGTTGATTGTGCTTGATATACAACATATGTGTTGGTATTTATATGATCAAGCACGATCAATCAAGTTTATAAGCTGGAGAGACGCGCAAGAAATAATGTATGTTCGTTCAGCTAGCTGTGGCAATGTGGTATAGATGAAACTGTACGCCCTTTGCAGTTATTGATCAGTGCAAATAATAATGTCGACAACTGTTCAATTTTAAATAGATACCTAATTGAACGTGGAAATACGTAAAATATCGTCGATTACCTATAGCTATCTGACACCCTTCCCCGTAGACCCACTTCCCCTCAATAACTCTCTTTCGACGGTCTTCCCTTTTATGGGAGTTGAAGCTTCTTCTCAGAGCGATCTCCTTTTTTCCCCAGCCCATTGAGACGACTCGTCTAGAGAAAGCGAATTATGTAAATGGGGACCGTTCATGAAGTTCTTGTATTATCCGTTTTGAAAGGGTTGACGCAATGAAGACGGGTTCGATGCTCATAGTTGCCCTTGAACGGTTTTGTAATAGATAGGTAATCCTTGAAGTTGACTTGGAGAGTAGTGTCTTCTTGACCGCATGAAGTCTACTAATTTAACACAATAATTTTCAATATCCTTATAAGTGTTTCTATCTTAAAGAGGTTCTTTTTGCTCGCAGCTCACAATCCTGAAGATGAGACCATCAGTTCAGACTTAAAACGTCGATTAATGAATACTACGACTACATAGTTTTTGACCGACTTCAAAAAAGGGGGAAAAAAGAAACTACTCGGTGTGTCATGGGACGGCTTTTAGCGACTTTTTAAAAAAAATGAAGCTATTGCGATGGCTTCAAAATTTTAGTAATCCAAATTGTTGACATAAATATTAGACGATATCTGTTCCTAGAATCGAGATGAAAAATCCAAGAAAAATGTAAAATACCTATAATATCACAAGAAAGGATGATTTCGTTGGCCAAAATTTTTGGAGTACTCCACGAGGCCAAATTTTGAAAATTTAGGGTCAAAAATCGCTGAATCCGTGTTTTTTTAAGGGTTTTGGTGTGAATTATCATCTTAAACATAGGAACGCATAGTATATTTGGAATCAGCGTTAGATTTCCTTTAAGAATCACTCACCAAATGGAACTTTTTTTTTTTTTACATGTTTGTCCAGGCGGCATTTTTTTCATTCGTTTTATTCTTATGGCTGAATCCTCACCAAACATACTAAATAATAAACATACATCCAACTATTTTATATTTCCACTTACAAAAATTTAGTGATTCGGCCTAGCCGCAGTTAGGACTTGTATAGTAGTGGTGTATCCAACCTTGGCATCACTGTCAGTAATCTCCTATAGGGCATAAAGTATGGAATGCTATTTTAGATTCCCGCTAAGTAGAAGCCCAGCTCAATAGAAAGGTGTGATATTATGTTTGAAGAAAAATCGATGTTTTTGTGGGTTTCGATGCTGATTTCGACCCTCAGACTATTATCCTGGAAACGAGGGGTGTGGAAGTGGTTTTTACCTAATAAAAGAGGGAAGTGAATTTCATCAAAGTCCTTATAGAGATTTTGTGCGAAACTCAAAAATGAGCTAAAAGCGACGTTTTTAAAAAATATATTTAACTTAGTTTTCCCCCGAATAATTTATCTGGGGGGCTAAACTTCTTGCTTCTGCGTCCTCCTGCATGTAGAAACCAAGCCTCGAAATCGGAATTTCAACATATATAATATTTATGTTCATAGATATTCATATAATAGATATATTATGATATTTATATAATTTTCATAGATATTCATATAATATTAATATAATAGATATTCATAGGTAATATTCATAGATATTCTCTCGTAATATTATGTAGGTAACACAGATACCTATGAATACACAAACGGTTGTCAAAAACGTGAAAAAATTTTATCAGAACCACTCTAAGGAGGTGTTCAAGAAATTAGGTTTTCTGCCGATTGCAATACTTTCCTTTCACCTTTCAGATGAGCTGAGGAGTGTAAAAGTCACCAGTGTTGCTGGCTGGCCTTTTTGTTACCCGAAATCGTCAACTCAAACAAATTTGTGAATCCTGTTCATATCCATGCTGAATTCATCGGGATTTTCAGAGCAGATTCTAGTCCACCTCTAACAGTATTGGCGGCTGTTTCACCTCACAATAAATGCGCCTGGGCATAAAAATTGAAATCCAAAAAAAAGTGATTTTGTAAAACATTGGCCTTTTTGTTTTTTCAAAAATTATCGATTCCATTGGAGTTGAAATAGCAGCCTAGGTGCTTCAAGAATTCATCACGTTTATATTTACCTATCTTGTAACATTCGAGAAGTGCGGCCAACAACTCAGTCCACTTCAGCGTGAAGGTTCCAGCGTTTTCATACGTTTCGCTTCGCTGTTTCCACACCTGACGTTAAGAATGAAACCCGCAAACGTGACAAGGCCGACTGACGTACGAACCTACATATTTTTACTACTACTCACAATTCCATGTTTCTCGCAATTCCAGGTCCTCTTAAGACCGTCCATTCGTTTGGAATGCACGTGTAACAAAGATCTATACTGCAAGTACGTCCTTTATCCATACCTACACATAGTTGTTATTTCCATCCTTGATTTCGTTGGTTCGAATCTGTAGTACAAGTTTGGGTTGCCTAGACAAGTACCCAAGTTCCTAGAGAGGTACGGAATCCTACATCAGATTACTAATATTATTCTCTCCACAGTTGAGGAGATTATTTAAAGATCAGCATTCGTGTCTGACTGACTGATCAGTGATGACTGCAAAATCAGTGCGCGTTGAAATGGGACCGGAAGCTGCCGAAAACGTCCTAAAAACGTCTGCCAAGTTGGTTGGGCAGTATAGTTTCCCTATACTTGTAACATGGACGTATAGAATCAGTTATTGAACATTTTTCGGCGAAATTGGTAGAGCAGTTCTGGAGTTATGCCTATTAAAATAAATTCCAAGTTTGCGCATGCGCAGACGCCATCATTTATCCAATTGTGGCGAAATTCATAGGTGATTGACTTGGAGTCAGTCCGATGGTCCGTACTAGTGGTCCGATGGCTATGAAATGAATAGGGGACAGCCTAGAGGCTACCCCGCACAATTCCTGAAAATTTCATCAAATTCGGACAATACATAGGTAACTTCTTATAGTTTTGCCTGGGACAAGGAATTGACTACTGACAGACAGACGCGGAACCAAAACTGTTCAGAAAGCTCTAAAATGTAAAAAACAAGTAATCATTTTCATGTTTGAGTTCGATTTTTTCTTGCACGAATAGGACATAGCTTCCTAAATTCGCTAGTGAGGAAGCAAAATGCCAATCTCTCGGCCTATACTGGCTTTAGTCTCGGCTATCAAAGAGTTTACTATATTCTATACTGTATACTGTATTCTTACTACCTGTATACCCTCATTACTACTTGGGACTAATAAGTGGATAAAAGGGATAACCTGATTCCCTAACCATTTTAGCATTTGCAAGTTTTTCTACCTATGCCTATGCCTGTATGACCAAGTGCAGACCATAAAAACAAGTTTTTCGTGATATTTTTTCTATTTGTCGTCCACACATCTAAAACACCTCAAGTCAGTTTTGTTGTGACTATGAGGTGTCGTATAATTTACTTGTTTACTTATACCATTGAAGATTGCCTTTCTCTGATTCATTCGGAGCTTTCCAATCCACTCAAGTGAAATCGAGACTCTTCAATCGCTTATTCCTATCTTATCCAGCGCTCGTGATTCCTTCCTGTTGATTGAGGATCGAGAATTCGGCTTTGGAAAGTACATTTGGCGTAAGCACTTTATAGGTTGGTACTACGTAGGTATTTAAAATCAATCAATAGTCGAGAGCGTTTACTCCAGTGATGGTTCAGCTGCAATCTTGGATAAAATGCCTGAGACAAGGAATTGACCACAGACCGACACGGAACCAAAATTGTTCAGGAGGCTCTGAAACGCGAAAAGGAAGTTGAAATTTTGATTTCGGAGGACAAATTTTTTTTAAATTTCTTGCACGAATACATAGCCTTTTATTTCCTCACTATCTCGGTAGTGAGGAAACAAAAGTCTGCCAAGTGGGTGTAACTCATAGGTTCCTCGTATTCAATAACTTGAACAGAGAAGTTCTCTTGTTTATAATATTTATGTTATAGGATCATTTACTGTCATTATTTTCCATTCGTGTCCATTTTTGATTCACTAGTTCGTCCAGGAGGTCCCTACCAGTAAATCATTACTATAGGAAATTTGTACATCGTGTTATAATTTATTTGTACACAATCATACCGGCCAGCTAAAGATATTCAGGCTCTACGGCCCAAAACCAAATTAATCGCTTGGATTCCTGTTTGACTCCCAGAATTCATCTACTACGGATGTTAGTTATGCTTTCTTGACCTGGTTCGGTTTCCACGCGATGCGCTTCATAGAAAATTCTAAACTCTGTTGTTGTAGTGCGCTGCATGTAAACTGACTAGGTATCTATGCTTGTCTTCCCCCGTTGGACTCAGTTGTACTATTTTAATTAAATGTGACTAATAGGTAGATGTTGGCCTCAGAATTATAGTACATATACAGGGTGATTCAGGACGAAAGCGAAAAAAGTTGGGTGGAGCTAGACGAAAAATGGGTAGAATGCCACCAACCGCACCTTTCTATCTCAAT
>JAEMON010000002.1:11805975-11831184 GCA_030264115.1 Lygus lineolaris | reverse complement strand
AGTCTGAATCATATCACTAAAACGGCGGCCACAAAAAAATTGTGAATCCGTTTGCTAATTTACCGGTAGGTACCTACTCGTATTTTTGTATTTGCCAACAGTTTTTCCGCATTGAAACTTGAATTACTCCATGAATTCGATGAGAAATCACAAAGTTAACCATACCATTAGAAAGCTGATTAAATTTGCAAGTTTTCCTGAGATTTGACAGCTTCCAGCATTTGGAAATGCAGTTAACGTACAAGTATTTTCAGAAACTTAATTTTTTTTTTTAAATTGTCAATGCTTGAACTGCAATTGCGGTCCTTAGGAGTTCGTTTTTGATTATGAATGTGCATTGGGTGTATAGAAAATTTAACGCTGAATCCGAAAATGTGGTCAAAAGTGGAAATAAATTGTTTTTGTTAAAATTGTTTTTATGGCAAAAAACGTGGTTTTCTGAAAAAAACTTCAAAAAAATCATATCTTGGGAACGGATTGAGATATAAAGGTGCGGTTGGTGGCATTCTACCCCATTTTGGGTCTAGCTTCACCCAACTTTTTTTTTCGCTTTCGTCCTGAATCACCCTGTATATATAGGTATGCACTAACTATTTATTTAAGCGTAGTTTTCGGTCCTCGTTCTCTAATAATCGTTGATTTCACAGCATCGATCATGTTGAACTTCATTGCCATGTTTTGTTGCAGGTTGACATAGAGATCAATGGAGAGCCTGTCGATATCCACATGAAGCTGGGGGAGTCCGGCGAAGCCTTCTTCGTCGAGGAAGTCGAGTACGGTGAGGGAGACGAAGAACGTATTCCGCCCCACCTCGCTTGCTCTCCCATCCCGCCCGACCGCTTTACAGCTGATTGGCCGAGGTATGTGCCTGGAAAACTACTTAAAAAAAAAAAAAATGAAGTAAAATAAATAAATAAAATAAAAATTAATAACAATGGTACCTATGGTGGAGAGGAACGTCCAAGTAGGCATCGGGAACCTGCGGATTCTGTAATATGTTTGCAGGTCATCACAGTTATTCAATAATAATATTTTATGAAAGTTCATTAGATATCCAAGGGTTTCCTCGGACTTTTTGTGAAGATCAAACACACCTTTTACACACACAAACCTTCTAAATTTTCACTTTGAGTACGAAGACAAGATTTGTGGTACCTACCTATCACCTTCTATTTGTTCACCCTAAACCAAACGGTGATGTCAATTTTCGATGCTCACCTCTCTTTTAAAACGAAAATTCGAAGTCCGTCTCTGCTGATTATTTATGAAAAACAATAGCATCTGAAAACTAAAGATGATGAAACATTGATGATTTATAACATAAAATTTAAATACAAAAATAGATAGCGCAAAGGTCAACAAATTGAAGGAGGAATAGCCACGTGTCCATTTTATATTTTTAAATGAAGGTAGATATTATATTCCAAGAATTTTGACAACAACCGCACTTTACTATGATAAGCAGTTTTTTCCTATTATTTTTCAAAGTTTGCGCCCCCTTTGACGTCACACTCTGGCGGGGGTTCCGCCCAGGCGATAGCATTTTGGTGTCGAAATTCGCAGTATGGAATCTACAGTTATTCATAAATGAAATTACCTTTGTTTTTCCGAATTATGGGTATTTTTCATTACCAACTTGCCGATGAGTTGCATATTGACTTTCAATCAGCTTTCAAGAGAACAAACGAATGTTCTCCAGAAGATCGTATCTTTTGCTCCAAGTCATTCCATTACGATGTGATAATGGGAAGAACGTTTGCGCAAAACCGGTCGAGAGAGTCCATCTGCCGAATCATTCTCTGACGTTCAACCCACTCAGGTCACATTTTTTCGTACCTAAGAAATCATGACAGACATTCTATCATAAATGTGGATGAACAGAAGGTTGGAGAAGACAAAGGGAAACTAGGAATTTCGCATTTTGAGCCTCAACATCTGATTCAGCACCCTTAAAAATCCCCTGGTGCCAATTTTGAGCTTGAAATTACGGCTGGTTTGCCCAGAAAATGGGTTGAACGGACCACGTGACGTCAGTTAGGTTCAAATTACAAGACCCGTTTTCGGTAACTTTCAAGCGTCGGATACCCCTCATACAGCACCTTTTCGAAAAGCCCTCATTAAGTTCTTTCAAATTATGAAATAAAAAATAACCAAGTTCCCCATTTCCTCTGTATGTCAAGATGAATTTGTGGGTTATTGGAGAGAAGTTAACAAAGTAATAATTATTATGCTCGGAATTTGATGTAGGAAGCATAATTTTGGTGCTCGAATCTCTAAATGAACGTAACTAAGGATAACACGCATTTGTCGCATACATAACAAAAATTTAAAAACATACACCACTCCTACTTTTTTAGGTGTAGGTACCTATTAGATATAATATTTAGGTAATCAAGTTCCCAACAATCTCCTGGTGAAAACAAATACTGTGGGGACTCCTTTTCTAAAAAATATCTACCTAATTATTATAAAACGTTCTCGTTTGCCGATTGAGACATCAAATTAAACCTCGACCTATATCCACGTTGTGCTTGTTGTTACACTATAAATTGAATAACGAGGCCCTCTACTGCCTCTTTCTTCGTCAAGAACATAATTTATATTTTATCAGGAACAATGAAACGTATTTTTTGTTATTTGCTATTTGATAATGAGTTCACCGCAAATCTGTTCCATAGATTTGAGCGCTGTGTTCTTTGATTTATCCGCGGTTGATTTTTTCTCTTTAATTTTCGCTGTTGAATCAGTTGTCTGTTTTGGGGAATGGAGAACGGCTAAATTTTGTGAAAAATCTTCGGTGAATTTTCTCATCACTTTTCCGGTAGGTAGGTATGATTGAAATGGCACCTATCTTTCTACCTAACTTTAAATGTGAAGTTTTCGTCAGCAGAACGACCATAAATTGACAGTTTTTTCCGTTCCAAAAATTGTGAAGAACGGGAAATTAGGTTTTGTTGGCTGATTTTGGATATGTTATAGGTATTATTATAGGTAATTATTGTGTCTGTTATTGGAACTGTGTTATTGTTTTTTTCTCAGTGTTCACTTTCAATCTTTCTTGAACCATCAAGCGAAGCCGCCACTGGTGTCCGAGCAGTCTGACCGAAGCTGTTCGGCACTGGTAGCCTGAATTCGACTCTGGCTGAGAAAGAAATTTTCTCAAAAAGAGGGTTAAGTGAATTTTGAATATAGAATGAATTGATATACCAAAAGGTTCCACAAAGAAAAAAGTTATAAGATAAAATAATAATAACCATTTTCAATAATTTTTGCTCTACAGCTTTGACGAAGGGATAGCTGATTCAACCACAACAGGAGGTGGCCAACAACCAGTGCCTACGACCGTGTCCGCCAGCACTCCCAAAACCTTCAGAGCTGAGACTCTTGGTACTGACGAGCAGAGAGATGAAGTCGTCAGGAAGCTGAGCACTTCCAGTAGGATCGGCGAGTTCAGGCCCATTACTGGTCAGCCTTCCGAAACGTCCCTCTCAAGCCAGGACTCCACCAGCGAATTTACCAAGGTAGAACAACCCACAAGTGGCTTGAAAAATTAACTGAGATACCTAATCGTGGACTTGGAACGGATAGGTATCCGTATGTGTATATAACTAGGTGACCTACTTCATTGTGGTCGGTCTTCATTTTAACTAGGCTAATAATTAATACAGAACTAGCTAGCTTTCGTATTTACTGCCAAGGAAAGGCTGTATGGAACAAGGAATGGATTTATAGGAATATTTTCTCTTGCATGGTTCCAAGTCGATTCTGAACATCTCTTCTTGTATTATGCAAGCATCGATACTATGAAGTACACACACACTTGGTCGACTTCTCACTTCATTGCATTTGGAGCTGTGAGTGACGATTACTCTATTCAGTGCTCGTCATCTCTAGTTAAAAGCGAATTGAAGGCCATGGGGGATCCTCTTTGGAAGGGGGATCACCCGCCAGAGCCGTCAATTCCCATTTGAACTTGAAATAACATTTACCGTAGAAACTGGTTTCAACCTGCCCTCACTGCTCGGGTCAACCATCATCACCCCCCATTGACATCGGCAGTCGTCTTCAGTTTCGGGCCATGATCATAATGGTCTGATTACTTTAATCCTATTATCAATTCTTTAGTAATTTTACTTTTTAAATGAAATACAGTTGTTGTCAGTGCTTCAACGATTAGCTGTTCTCCCGACAAAATTTGACAACATATATGCTTGTAGGTTTTCCAGGTAATGGTCGAATGCTGACACTCCCGATTCATTTTGACTGATGAAAAACTGATTTTTCGATAAAATTATTGCCACAAAAAAAAAAAAAAACAAAAAAAATAATAATAATAAAAAATAATACAATATTATTGGTATTTTATATACCTACCAGCGTATTAAAACCATATTAATTTTAGTAGGTAATCTTTGAGTACTGATTGCATTTTCCAAATGTTTTCCAATTGTTTATTTTCCAATTGCTCAGATTTACCTCAATTGTTCACTAGCTCAAACAAATATGGTTTTGATATGCTGGTATGTCCAAAAATTCACTAATTTGACCGAAAAATCAATTTTTCATCAGTCAAAATGAATCGGGAGTGTCACCATTCGATTCAGCGTGGAAAATTACATGGAAAACGATACTCTTCATGACATGGTCAGGTCTTCAACACCCTAAAACACTCGATTTCCTTTTGAAAACTACGTTTTTTTTTGCTTTCGAACACAATTTTCTCCATTAATTAGAGCACCAAAATTAGGAAACACTGCACCGTTGGAAAGCTGTGATTTGGGCGCAACTTTTAGGGTTACAGGTAAAAAATCGCATGCTAGATGACAGGGACCTATGAGCGATTGAAAGAAAGTGGTGATTTTCAAGATTTGGCAATTGTTCCTCTTCAATTTCATTTTTCACCCATTTCGTCTACGGAAAAAACTTTGGTTCTCCATCTAGGAGATAGGAAATTTAACGCTCTTTCCAATGGTATACACTGTAAATTAAGGGAGTTATGGCTGTTTTAGTGGTTAAAAGTCGAAAGAAAAAAACAAAATCTTAAAATTTTAATGACTCGAAAAATAAGGGGTTGAAAAAAACTCTGTGAGACGCTTTTTGTTAGAAATGACCTGTCGAATCAGAACCTGGCCTGTGACCGTCACGAAATGTAACACCCTGTATAGTTATGACAGTTCTGTAACCAGGAACATGATAATGGAACATGTCTATCTTTCAATAGATCATAAACTGTTATTGAAACAGAGGTATTTGATTTAACGTAGGCAGCACGGATGGTTTTAGATGAAAGCTTCTCAATGCATTTTGTAATACAACTCACAGTGATATAAAATATTAAGAGTTAAGAGATATTGAAAATATTACACCTGATCCCTGTGGCGGACTATTACCCGGTCCTCTTTGTGAGGGGCCATCGATTCTAGGACAAAGAAGAAGTTAAGAGTGCTCTAATAGTTCATAACCTTCCTATGGAGGAACTTAGCTATCGTTCTGCAAATCACCTTATGCAAATCGGCGTAGGTAGCCGTTTGAGTGTGATACAAACTTAACAATCTTGCTCTCGCGGCGTGGTTCTTTTCTTAATAAACTCTCTCCAACTTCGTTATTTTATATTGTTTTAAATCATCAATTGTCATTGTATAAATTTGTCTGTCATTCTATTCTGTATGTATGAACTTAAATTGTTCGAACAGTAATAAATGGTTATTATTATTATTACAATCACATTCAACAAAACTATATAGTTACTTATGAGACGATATCTTTGAAGTTTATTGTCTGCTTGAATGATCGCATAATAATGCTCGTAAAACTCTCTAATATCCTAATACTATGAATACTGAACTGTAGATATTAATTAGTTTAACTCCTTCAGGATGATTCACTGTCGGCTGATGAACGTAGTATGGGCGCCAATGGGAACAATGGAAATAACAGCGGAAAACGGAAGAGGCGAAAGAAGTCGACAAAGAAGAAGAACAACCAAAAGAGAGGGACAAGCGGCAGCACTGCCAGCGTCGAGGAGAAAAGCTCCAACGACGCTATTTTTCAAATGGAAGATATAGGCGCTGAAGAAGAGCCATTGCTTCAAAAATCTATTCCAGAACGAGTGAGTGAACTGCATTTTGCCATTTTAGAAACTGTGGAGTCTGCCAATTTAGAAAAAATCATTGCTACAGTATCTTGAGGTTTTGAAGTTGGGCCTCTTACAATGAAGGACCCCAGTAAAATCGAGGATGTTTAACCTCAAACCTGTGGCAGGATCCTTTGGGCTCTTGTTGCAGTACGTAAATCTTACATACCAACCTGGTTTGTCTCCTCAATTGAGAGAGTTAAATCGTATTCACCCCGAATTAGAGCAAATATTTTTTTCATTCTCTCTTTGTAAATATTTCAAGTACCCTTGTTTACATTTTGATAACCAAAAAAGTGGTCACAATTTTGTCACCATTTTTCATAGGGACGGAATTTCGAATTCCATATATATTGGTCAACATTCAGAGTCTTTTTTGCTTGTTTATGAATTTATAAAATGTACAAACGGCTTCGACATTGTTGCACCCTGTTTGAAGGATCCAAACAAATTTACATACTTACATGTTCCACACTTGATTCCAATGTCTTTCTTTCAGGAAGAGCCTTCTGGTCCGATAGATGTCCCTCAACCCTCAGACCGGGATATCCATTTCTTCAGTGATACCGAAATCACCCCAGGAAGCAGGTAATTTGTCTCAAGTACCTACAATGAAATTCCCGCAGTTGTTCATACCAAGCTATATTCTTCGCCTGCATTCGCTAAAGTTTCTTTTATTTCTTCAAGTTCTCTCGTATTTGTTGCTTGCCTTTCCAAAATGTGGGTGACATTTTAGGAGTGTTTGTTTTAGATTCATGGACAAATTTCCACTAATTTCCTACGGTTCATCTAGAATTGCTCTCAGTAAATTTATCGCCAACCATTACAGATAAAATGGGCAATTACATGCTAAAAGATAGCAAATGTGGTCATTGCCATCGCGTGCACTCTAGGTTATTTGAAAAATAACCTAGAAAGAAGTTTAGTACTTATGTCAAATTGTTTCCGACTTTTCTTCGTTACTTCAATATAATATACATGACTTAATCAGAACATTGCAAGAGAAGCCGGTAATCGCAGGTACCCATTCCTTTTTACGTGGTTATTTTGCAAACAATGGTTTCATGCCTTTTGCCCTGAACAAATTCGTATTCTACTGCATCATGGAAGAATTATTCTCTTACTAGATATTATAGTTATAATAATTATATTTATTCTTCCGTGAAAATACAAATCTACATTCATACATCTAGCTTCTATTTTTTGAGAAGTCACTTAGTAGTAGGTACGTTTTCGGAACAATCTCCAACCCCCTTATCGTATTTCTCCTGCACTTTCTTATAAATGTCCTTACCTCCTGACTGGGTAGGTATTTTAATGTCACCTCATTTATTTGTGTGAACGCATAATTATTGAGAAAATGATTGAATTTGGTTTTCAATTGTGGGATCATTAATTTATGACGTTTCAGAGAGCGAAATTACTTTTGAAGTCAAAGTCTTAATATGAGTGGTTATGTGCATTTTAATCCCCAAAAAATTGTTCTAGTTGAAAACCAAATTTTTACTACCCATTGCTTTTTGAAAATCATGTTGTACGCATTACGCATTTGTCAAATTTACGTGTTGTGATGGGAGTAGATTTCTTACTCAGCAAAATTTCCGGGGTTTGATACTGAAACTTTTTGTGGTCATCTTTCCTTCAGTTCTTTTGATTCGATATCTTAACTTCTGTCCCTACTTAGGTATAACAAAGAGAACACAGATTTGGGAGATGGTTTCGAACTTCTCAATGGAACGGAGATCATCAAGGCTTTGTAATTAACACACTAATTATACCAAATGGATTTGAATGGATTTTTGAATAATTTTTTGTGGCTATAGTGCAGAATTGCATGACTAATGAGAGCAGTGCATGATTGAACTGAAAATATCACTTGGGATAACAACTGTAGTAAATTTTTTGACTCGAATAATTTGCCATAAAACATGAATATCGCAATTCTTATTGTGCCTTTGAAAATGTATAGTGCATTCATTGGACCCGAAACATAATCTTTATTTACATTATATACAAATTAGGATAAAGATAGGATCGAATGTTGATAGTTGTGTTTCAAAGTCAACATAATGCTATTATACTCCCTACCCTGTATATAATACCTTTGTAGATACTGACCATTTTGCACCATTACATTAGTATATTACCAGTGGAGATATTATTCAGTGTTTACTGTAGGAACTTACAACAATGAAAGTAATAAATTGAGACTAATTTCATTGTGACTAGTAAATATTCTTCAAATAACAGCGTTAGTTGACATTATGGAAGATGTCAGTTTAAAATTCAAAAATGTAATGAAAATAGTTCAAATTTTGAGCTTAGTTGGTATCAACTTAGTCGAAATCTCAAAAGTTGAAACTACAGCGTTATTCGGAATTAATTTAAATGCTGTGATAATAAAAAAAATTATAGACGTGTAGGAAGGTATTTAGCTTAATTCATTATACAACTATAATTTGGGCTTCGTCTCAACTTACATCTTGTCATGTTGTGAAATACAGCGGTATCATCATAGTTTAGCGCGCGTTTCAGTAGGTAAACCAAGGAGCAACAAACGAAATTTTAAATGATTTTCATAATTGATTCATAACATGCTGTAGTTGGTGGCTTTACTGTGTGATTGGGTAGCACATATGCTTTGGTAGACTCTTTTTCTCTCTCACATTTTTACAGCAGTCCTTGTTTTCCTTGCTTCCCTTTGCTTATTGCCTCAGTTTCAAGTTAGTGGGTTCTATTTCATAGAGTATAATTTATTATACCTTATTATTTTGCTCTACACAGTCAGTATTGCTTGAACAATTTTGATATAGATGCATTTTGTATTGAATCAATTACCTTTTTTGAAAAAGCTTGTTTATTTATCTATCACTATTGGAATGTTTCATTATTTGGGTATTCTTCCAGCCCCAGGGACGGACATGATTTTGCGCCGGTTCAAAGCGACACGGAGTTTGAAACGTCCAAGAGAACTACTGCAGGAGAAACGAGTCCTAATGCTGCCAATGACGACCAGCCACAGTCCTGGCGCTGGGGTGAACTGCCAACCTCCAACACTGAAGAGAACAAGCAGGAATGTGAGTATAAAACCCTTTCTATATGTACCAACAAAATAATCTATCGTTGTTTCAGTGTTGAGTCAAAGGGTGTATTCTTATCCTTCTTTTAGGGAATGCTGATAACTCGGGTGGACTGTAGGGGGTACAATAAAATGAATTTGATTGAATAAAAAAAAAAAATCTTGACTCAGGATCTACTGGCTCAAGTGGACTGTATGGAGGTAGAATTAGATTCAATATTGCTCATTAAATTTTGATGAGTACGATTGAATCAAACACACTTCCAGTGCAGTCGTCTACCCGGGTAGACACACTTATAATTTTTCTACTTCTATTTCTAATTTTCCAAATGTATTGGCTTGCCCGTGTTAATTAAATAAATGAATAATAAATAAATAGTCGGGAAAAATTCCCCAGCCCACTGCCGTCTACCCTGGAAGATGGGGGGTTTGAGCACACTAGGTCGGCAGGTGGGGTGCAGTGGGTAGCGTTGGACAGCTAGAGGCTCCAGCATTGAATGTCGTCGTTGAAGATGCAACACGTGCTAACTGACATTTTCGTCAAAGTGAGGTTATTATGCAGTCAGAAGCGCAATGTAGTGCCACATCGATCTGTGAAGTTAGTTTCAGCAGAAACTCAACAGAATGCGATTAAATCGCAAAAAATGATAACATGACATGTTATCAGTTTGGCGATTGGAGCTCATTCTGTTGAGCTTTTGTTGAAACTAACTTCATAGATCGATGTGGCACTACATTGCGCTTTGCAGGGGTTGCATCTTCCATTATCAGATATCACATTGTGATATCTGATAATGGAAGATGCAACCTCTGCAACTCAGTTTTTTTTTCTCTCCTGAAAAGTTGCCAAATGTCAGTTAGCACGAGTTGCATCTTCAACGACGACGTGTTGAAGAAACTGAACTCAGGATCTACTATGAGAGTTGAATATCATGCTCTTCGGTCCAATAGAGGAACAATCGAGTGTAATTCACAATAAACTTTGATGTTCACAGCCCAGAAATGGATGCTTCAGAACATGCTTGGGTTCATGAAAAAGACTAAACATATCCGGCACAAATCTAACGATGGCAGCGAAGGGATTTACCTGTCTGATCTGAACTCGGATGATCCTGAAATGGCGGCATTGTACTTACCCAAGGCCTATAGACAATCAGGCAACGCCAACGGTAACCTCCTTTACTAATTACTGCACAATATGACTTAACATAACACGTTTAATTCTCTGCTATGTTTATCTATTCGTCTGCTTAATACTCTTGTTTGTACAGACTATGTAACTGAAGAAGGCCGGGAGGAGGATGCTGAGTCAGGTAATGGCCCGTCCCTCCCACAAAGTCCTCACAGCGTCGAAGGAGCCATTTGTGGTCCTAAGTCATTGGAAGCGGACTTTGGAAAGTGAGTGCCTACTTGGAACATTCTGAAATTATAAAATAAATATGCTATGTTGTGTGCAGTGATTATTATGACTTATTATGACGCACGTTTACAGTAGGCGAAATATTGTTACAAATAGGTTAGCTGTGTATCGATGGCTCCACTAACCGAATCTTCATAGTAGTCGCCTAATCTAGTTATACAATATTTGAAACTTCTCAATTATTTCGTTAAACTTATTTCAGGTGGTACCGTGATGACATGGCAATCTCCCTCTGTGGCCTCAATGCATCACCCGAACTGTTTGCTGACAACTTGGTTAGCCACAACGAGCTGGCTCTAGACCCTCTTGCAGTCATGAACAACCCTAAGCTAGTTGTCCGCATTGACGGAAAAATATTTTCTTGGAAGGTTGCTGCTCCTATGCTTCTATCTATGGCAATATTTCACAAGCCCTTGCCCCAGGTGAGCGGGTCACTGCACGTCTGCTTACTGTCTTCATATGTCTTTCGTACATACTTTTCATGTGAATAATCTAATTTCACTCATTCTGGTAAAAAGTGCTTTCATATTACCCACGCTTTTGTGTCAAGATACCTACTGTTGTTTGTGAATGTGTCCAGTTTCCACTCATTGAACATTGAAAATGCCTTGACAGCTGCACAATCTCTATTGTTCTCGTTGTTGCAATTGGCACGTTCATTTATTGTAATAAGTACATGTCCAAATTCGTCGGGCGAGTCTTGGTTGTTCTTTCTGTATTAACTGTTCTTTTGTTGATTGGGTAAGCATTGATGCCACCATTAGCAAAAATAGTATAAAAAGAAGTATTAATTTCCGGTTTCCATGCAAATTCAGTTTACACCTTAGCACGGATCTAGTAGGTATTGAAGAGCTAAAATAAACTTTGATAAATTATGGCAACTGAAGATTTTACATCAAAATTTCCATATTCACAGAAGTTAACTTCTCTGCTCTTAGATATCCAGTCTCATGCTTGAGCACATGAGCGTAAATGGTGTCACTTGGATAATAATTTATAAATATAAAGCCAGTCTCCGATGTGTAATCTAAGGTAATCAATTTCATCTCCTGGCTCGGTAGCCACACCATGCACCGGATGTCGGACCTAAATTAAAATGTTCACCGAAACAGTATCAAAACTCTGTTAAGGGGCCAAGGACCTGACGTAATTAGTTTTCTCATTATCCTCAGCCAATTTAAGGCCGATTTTGATGCGGGTTGCGGCATTCTTCTTGTTATTCATTCTCAAGGGGGTTCTGCTATCAATGATTTAAATTCCGTAATTTTGAATTTTGCATTTCCTTTTTTTCAAATTAAAATTGGCATAAAGGCACCTTATCTCCCTAGAGAGTGGTAAAATAGGAAGAATGCCGCCAACCGCATCAAAATCCGTTGAAAATTGGCTGAGAAAAACTGTGCAACGCTAAATAAGATGGTTAAGGGAGGGGGCAGGGGGAGGTTTTACGTTTTTTTAGACTTATTGGTCCCAAGCAGTAATAATGTTATAGAAAGAATCCCTATAAACTCTTCAGTAGCTTTAGGCGTTTTTGAGGAGATTTTGGGCTCCGCCCCTTGCCCCCTTAATTTTGAGAGGCACTACTCTATCTGTTCAACCCTCTACTGTATTTAGCGTTTTGTCTGGGATGAGTTTATTAAGATTTCTAGTAATGCGTCTTTGGGCTACTATTGCTGTACCTTCCTCCTTCACCAAATATGGGTAACATTGAATTCATCTGACTATTGAGATAATTCGTAACCACTTAACATTCCCAAATGTACATTATTTCTTTGTCATTGTTATTAGGCAATATTGTTGAGAATGAAGCTTACTGTTTGAATGCCAAAACGTGAAGAAAATGTCTAACACTGAATGGGTATTTTCATGTGACCCCCACCATGTAGATTGACATTGTTAGTTGTTTAAAACTTATTAAATGTGATCTCACGAAGTAACTTGATCTTCCTTGAATATTACGATATTCGGTGATACAATGATTATTTCACAGGACATGGTAGAAAAGATTGGTGGAGGGCCGAATGTAGTGGAAGGAACCAAAGAAGAGACTAGCAAGCAGCAGAAGAAAACTTCTACATCGTATTCCTGGTTCACGTGGTCCAGAACAGCTGATCAGCAGCCTAATAATGCAATAGGTAACTTGTTATTTTTAGCTATACCCATTCTGGATTACAGCATTGCAGCGTTTTTCTTTCATTATTGTTTATGCCACGCAGGATTTATAAGCATTTCTGTGTGGCCATGCTTTATGGACTTGGTAGACATTTACCTATTCATAATTTTGTGCTGATTATTATTTTTAGTATTTTATTGATTTAGGTGTGGCACTGTTCATCCCAACTCCCTGTACATTTTTTCCTCATCTAATATGAACTTACGTTCGATTGGAGGGAGTAGGTATTTATTGTGTTTTAGATACCTAGTTCATGAAGTTCGTACGCTTCCATTTAAACAGAAGAACAAAACGAAAAACGACCAACCAACCATTGCCAATTAATTAGGTTGTTTTCCTCCCCAAAGACCGCAGGTTGCCTCCCAGATTATATTTGAATACCTCTGCTAACGAGGAATAGACATGGGTCGGAATTTGATATTTATGACCGCAGAATGGGATTCAGCACCCTTGAAAACCCACGTATTCCAATTTTTAGCCAAATTATAGTAGTTTGGCTGAAACAAGAAAAGAAAAAACGCGTGGCGTAATTTGGAATGTACCTCCCTTTCACGCAGTTCCCATGAGAGAGAGCGAGAGGGCAATACATACCAAAAATGACGTCACACGCTTTTTCTTTTCCCCTTTTCGGCCTCTTCCTTCCATTTCTCAACTTTTTTTAAAGCTCTCAGTTAGACCTACAATTTTAAAGAATAAAAAAATACGACGCTCATTCCTCATTATTTCCACATTTCTTCTTCCAGACGATGCCAAAGCTGCTGAAGCAATCATGTCGTTGGAAAATACTGAGGGAGCTCCCAAACCTGAAGTAGAAAAAGAAGAAACTCTTTCTGAACCTGCTCCAGCATCTGTTGTGGAAGAAACCAAGCCTAAGAGGCCGGACAGCATGGATCTCACTCCACCCACTCAAGATGCTCCCCTCGATCTCACCACAACTTCTAGGTACGTTTGTGGATGTATTACTCATATACCTGACACATTCCAACAGAAAGTATAAAATGTTTGTGTTGTGTGTTTGTTGTTGTGTTTGTGTGGTTGTATGTTGTTGTTTTGTTTTGTTGTTGTTTGTTATATAATTATTCAATGACGCGAAGTTCAGCATTCAAAATTAGAAAGCAAACTGTGGAAGTTGTACGTGTTACAAGGAACACATACATTCAGACAGGGATGATCCAAATTTGTCCAGAAAGATCTTTAACAAAAAATGCGACTGGAAATTATTTTTTTTCGTGTGATAGATTTCCAACTCACGAAAGTGAAAACAAGGTTTTCCTTCTTTGATAATTCGGAATCAAACGTAAATGTACTATAGGTACCTAATAATAAAACGAAGCCTTACTTGATGTACTTAGATCTAAAAATTTGCTGACCATTCATTACAGTTTTCAGCAACCTAGGTAATCAAGATTCAATATGATGTCATGTTATCTTGTCGAAATTTTTGTTGTAACGATTGCGCCCTCGTCAGCCAATTAAACTTTCATTTCCACAATTCATCGTACTGTGGCTTGAAGATAATTTGATTTGAACTCATCAATCCCGCCTCGTTGATTGAAGGCCCGGTTTAGCCCGATCTAGACCCACCTCAACACGTGAGATTAAGGTGTAGGTTGTGTGGCTCAAGCATCTCTGAAGCCATGACTCCTCTTACACCAGTCCCTAATTCAATGAGACTCTATCGAGACAAGAAAAAGTATCTAATTCTTTTAGGTATCTAATCTTATAATGTTTTCGAAATACAAATTTAACGGAACGGTTTACATGTTGCTTGCTCACAGTGTATTTCCTTCCTTTTCAGGAACATGAACACTACTGTTTCTCAAAACAGCGTCGACGACATTAGTGCCGACCTCAGCAATAGTGACAAATACAGGAAGACTTTGAGGCTTTCATCTGAACAAATTGTACGTCATTCGTTCTTTCGAAGAAATTGAATATTTCCTCATTAATATATTAATCTGTAGAATTAGTATGAATTACTTTATCTACTATTAGAATACTTTGATGGGTAAATGAATTGATTGTGGTTTGCATTCAATCAGGCACGTTTGAAACTCCTTCCTGGGGCCAACGAAATCGAGTTCAGCGTCACGACTGCTTATCAAGGCACTAGCAAGTGCAAATGCTTCTTGTTCTGCTGGCGCTATGATGACAAGATTGTGGTGTCTGACATAGATGGAACCATCACCAAGTAAGATTTTCATAATCGCATGCTAGCAACTGAGTGCAATGCTTTCGTAAAACGCAAAAAATGATTACACAATGGTATATTATTTTTTTAGTAGGTATAGACCAATCAATTGAGTAGGTACCTACCTATTATTATTATCAAACCTTACCTACATAACGATATTCAGTTACTAAGAAAGCATATTGAAGTAAACATGAAACTCGATTAGAAGAAAACAAAAAATGATTGCATTTGGTTAGCTGATCTTATGGGAATTTGGGCTACTCTGAAAGATTTGGTCTTTTTCCATTCAGCATCCAGATGGAGAGCAAACGGTTGGTCCTAAAATGCTCCGTGTGGTCTCATTCCACCCTAAAAATGGTGATCTATTTGAAATGGACGGAAAAACTAGGCCTTCTCATTGAACATTTTCAAGCTAGGGCGTTTTGAAGTTGGTATCCCCTACATTTCACACCTTTGAGACAGTAAGGCCATGCTTTGGGGTGAATGTTATTTCATTCGATTTTTGTATTCTATGTACTGTCTTGCAACGATTTCCTTGCATCTTTTTTCGGGTAGAAGCGACTCCCCACCATACCACCTTCGGGTAGATGTTCCGGGACTATTAAGCACAGTGCATTACCTTTGACAACGTACCTCATTTTCAAGGTACGGGTTTTAAAGGACCGCAAAACAAATGAGGCTACAGCGTAGTAAACGCAAATGATAACAGATTGCGTTCAAATGTTCCGTTCTCACAGTAGAATCCCCTACGTGATCAGAGGCAAAAATCGAGGGACGAACCCGAAATCGAACCCAGCCTATCTGAATCCTATTTGTATCCTAAAAACCTCTCTTCAATCTTCGACTCAGCTGATCTGGGAGCTCCATTTTCGACTCAGCTGATCTGAGAGCTCCATTTTCTACTCAGATGATCTGGGAGCTCCATTTTCGACTCAGCTGGTCTCAGAGCTCCATTTTAGACTCAGCTGATCTGGGAGCTCCATTTTCGACTCAGCTGAGCTGCGAGCTCAATTTTCGATGCAGAGAGTAGTACCTAACAGAAATTGTCGGACCTGCTGAGACGCGATGTAAACGCTTGCATACAAGTCTGCAACGCATTGGGACATTTTCATGTCTTTCTCCCCCTCCTTCTTTCCCTTCCAACTTCCTTCTAGCCTTCTTTCTTTCCTCTCGTGAATTCCCATTAATTCTTTCAATGTAGAGAAAACAAAATTAAACAGTTTTAATTATTATTTATTATTATTATCTACATCCATACATACATCATTGTCACAAGTTAAGTTACTGGGAGAGAAATTTGCTTTAGGAGCCACTCAGCTGATCTGGACCTCACGAATTGTCAAGAAGGAGTCTCAAGGAGGCTGCATACTGAATTTCAACTTTGTAGGGCTAATGGGAGAGAAATTAGCTTTAGGAGCCACTCAGCTGATCTGGACCTCTCGATTTGTCAAGAAGGAGTCCCAAGGAGGCTGCATACTAGAACCATTTGTATCGATACAGAACGACTCGATTGTAAGCGGAAATGGTCAGAACTGGACGGTTGTTGTACAATGTCACGTTACGTAACATAACATAATTTTGGTTGTGTGCCACAGCAAAGACATGAAAATGTCAAAAACATTGGCTCATGTACCAGCGAGGTTAGTCATAGGAGGGAGAGGCGAGGCAGTAGGGGAGGCGTATGTTTTTGTACGGGGTAGTGCGTCAACAGGGTGTTCCCCCTCTCTTCGTCATGAGCCAATAAAAAGATACAAAGTAATCGTTGCTAGACTGTAACTTGAAGTGTAAAACAACAAATGTTTTCCTCGATTCCAAAGGTTCATTACTTATTGAAAATTAACCAAAATTAGTTTTGTGCTGACCTGAGTGGTTATAAGTGTACAAGCGGTTCTCTAAAACGTTGTGAATCTGATGAAATGCCTTTATTTATTACAGGCAGAGCCCAATTATAGATAATTCACGTAGGAATTTATAAGGAGGTGAGAGGAGGATAAGGGCTGGGGAGGGGGGGGGGGGAGGAGTCTTAAATCAACAAATGCCTTTGATTGTTGTTGAACCGATCCATCAGTACGTCCATTACCCATTAGTAAGTTGTGCAATATGTACGTAATTGTTGAATTACCACGGATCATAAAGATAATGCTATGCTTCGTGGAATTTACGAGATCAAAATAAATACAAATTTCGATTATTACCAGGAAAATGAATAGGGATGAGATTGATATAATTATATAAGCCGTGTTTTCTCCGCTGAAACTTCAATTTTCGTTTGTTCAAATGATGTTCTATCACTATCGTTGATAATATATTTTTTTTTTGGTCGTTATTTACCGATTGTTTCCATTTTTAGGTCCGACGTCTTGGGGCACATTTTGCCCATAGTTGGCAAGGACTGGGCCCAGAGCGGCGTTGCCAAGCTGTTCACCAAGATAAAAGAGAACGGTTACAAACTTCTCTACTTGTCTGCCAGAGCAATTGGTGAGTTGCCAGGAGTCTGAGGATGTTGTCATGCGGTCTATTCAAAGTCAGCTCGCTTTTTAAACATGATTTTACGTTAATTAAGAGGGAAATTTAGAGCCGCGTTTACTGGAGCCCAAAACAATTATGCTCAATGAATTCTACTGCCCCATTGATGGAAATTAAGTTAAGGCGGTACCACCATCGCCCCAAAAGGTCTTAAAAACGCCCAAATAAATAAATCTCGGGTATCGAAGAGTTTATAGGAACTCTTACTATAACCTTATCACTGCTTGGGACTATCAAATTGAAAAAGGGAAAACCGCCCCCTCTCCCTAACCACTTTAGCCTTTACTTTAGCCTTCTCCGTTGATCGATCAATTTCAAATCTATTTTCACCATTCTTTCTTTTATTCAAGTCTGAAGAGCCGTAAACTATTAGAATTCCAAATTTCAAAAATTCAAATTTTTGGCTAAGAAAAGTTGGAAAAAAGTTCCACTCGTGCAGCATGAGTTGAGAGAATTTTTAAAGATTAATTTTAACTGATTTGGTGGGTGAATCTTTATTTATTTATTTTTTTAATTGAGGGGACCGAAGTGGGACCAGCAGAAGCACCCAGTTCGAATTTTCCTCCTTTTTTTAGTTCGTGTTAGTCATTATGGATATTATGTGTGTAGGATCCACTCTTGCCAACCATTTTAACCTTAGCTTTCTTCTCAGTTGTCTCCGTTACTCTGTGGTAAACAAACAAAGTTGGTTGGAGTTTTCAGTTTGGCATTATGATAGGTACTTTCACAACATATGAAGCAGGCTAGTGGAAGCATGTTCCGCATTTTTATTTTAGCTAGTACAGATGAAGTAGAACTAACCGGCGGTGCAGTTGGCTGGCCTCCTGCCAAGCCACGGAGCGCCGAGTTTTTTCTCAAAAATGTATTATGTTTGTGCAAAATTAGTGTGGAATCTAGAATTAATGCATTCCCTGATTTTTGATAGACGTTTAAAAATAAGATTTAACACGTTGACTCAGATAAGGGTCAGAGCAGATGTACTTACGTGCATTTAGAGAAAAAACTTCATAATATTATTTTCTTGTTACAGCTTACGCATTCATTCCTAATGAAATCATCAACGATGATGTCGGTTTTACTCTTCAGGATACTCTGAAGCAGTGTTGGGCAAACGCCATATTGCAATGACTTTTGTTATTGGTTGTAAATCAGACTTTAACCACTCAATTCCTTTATTGATCCAAACCGTTGGAACCAAGTCATTAAAATACAATGTATTAAACGGGAATCAATGAAACATGTATTTATAGTAAATAGTTACACTTTAAATAAGTAATTGACACGTTTCAATGTGTAATTACAAAGGTGTCAATTACATGAATAATTACATTATTTTATTGATTCACGTTGGATATATTGTATTCTAGAGACTCAGGCGATCCCAATGGTATGGCTTAACATGGAAATCGAGTGGTTAGAGCGTGATTTACTACCAAAAACAAAAGTAATTGCAAAATAGCATTAACACTGTTCAGTAGATACCTTCCCAAACCTGTTTACTCCATGTTTGTACTTATTCCCTTTTTTTGACAGGCCAGTCCAGAGTTACCAGGGACTATCTGAAGAGTATCAAGCAAGAAGAAATGCGGCTCCCAGAAGGCCCCATGCTTCTTAACCCCACTAGCCTTCTCAATGCTTTCCACACGTGAGTTGATGTTGAAACACTACTTTAAATCCATTTCATAAAGGTTAAGGCTAATATTCTACGTCCAACCATGGTGAATCTACTGTCAATCTTCGCAAGTTAACACTTTTTAGAATTTCAATGCTGAAATGCTCCGCCCATCATCATCAATCTGATCATCCTACAGGAATCAACCGCTGTAGATTTTCACCTATTACTTACAGTTGAAATTCAAAAAAATGTTAATTGCTTTTACTGTGTTCATTTGAATTGTAATTTCCGATTTAGTGACCTCTTCCATTTTCCACAAATATCTGAGATGCTCTGAAACGAGGTGGTTTCTTCCAGTCTGATACAGTTTCCTTTCTTGTTCGGTGTAATTTTTCATCGTATTCGTTGCGCCAATCTTCGATAAATCTTACGTAAACTCTATTATTCCTCTTTCAGTGAAGTGATTGAGAAGAAGCCAGAGGAGTTCAAGATATCGTGTCTGAAGGATATTCAAGCTCTGTTCCCGTCGCACATCAAGCCATTCTATGCAGGCTACGGAAACAAAATAAACGTAAGTTATGGTTACTTCCAATTAATTTCAGTATCATTACTCGTACGTTTATCAGTCATGGCTCCTTGATTTTCTTGATTATCACTGCATGTTACTGACAGGTTTCCTTCCATCCCTATGATAGAGAAAACACGTCTAACTTCAAAATGATACTTACGTATAAACTCGTAGGCACGTAGGTATCTCAAGGAAGTCGCTTCAGTGTTGACAGAAATCATGCAAAGTAAATATAATATTTAGACAAAAGTGGGTTTTGGAAAAAGTGTATTTGGAGTTTTCACGTAGCAATATATGTTTTAAGCTTCTCTTTGAGGATGAGTAAAAAATGTTATTTAATTTCTTATTGCCTCGCGGGAATATAATGGATAATCCACAGAATAGAATCATTCTAATAGATTTTATTAATGGATTAGAATCATTCTAATAGATTTTATCCATAGATTAGAATCATTCAAGTACAGGGTGGTGCATGAGGATCAGGTGGATTTAAATATCCGCCAAATCGTGAATTTTGAAGTTGTATCAGGTTGAAATAAATTATAAAATGTTCAGTCACAATGGAAATTCATTGAAGAAAACAAATTATGTTAATTATGAAATGAGTGATGAGTGATGAGGCTCATTTTCACCTTGACGCCTACGTCAACAAACAGAATTGCCTGTACTGGGACAACGCTAATCCACAGGAATTACACCAGCAACCTCTCCACAGGGACAAGGTAACCGTTTGGTGGAGGATCCCCAAGCTGGGGATCATTGAACCATATTTCCTTCAAAATGAAATTGGGCAACGGTTTTGGTTGGGGGTTACGGTGAATTCTGAGCATTATCGGCCAATGATCGAAGAATTATTAATTCCACAACCCAAACAGAACGGGTGGGGGGCAACTCTTCGACAAGCCCTCTGTCGAAGAGTTTCAAAGCACACATGGCAACTCTAGACAGCACGTTTCCTGCGAATCTTCGACAAGTCGAAGAGTTGCAACTGAAAACGTCTATCAACCCTTCGACAACGTGGAAACACTTGCAACTCTTCGACAGCCAGTTATACCTGCGAAACCCTTAGCTACTGAGATGACAGGCCATTGTAAAAGCCTCTAATGTTGGATCCATACAGTGAATGAATAAATATGAAATGTGAAAATCACAATAGGTACATGTCATTTACTGATATAATGCATGCACATGATAAGGTAAGGGCGGAGAGGTTTAGTGAATTTTCGAAGAAAATGAAACTATTGCAATGGCTTCAAAATTATTGTATTGCAAATTTTCTTTGGATTTTGGGAAAATTTGGATTCCCTCCCCCCTTGGGTTTTCTCCTCGCTACGGTCCTGGGTGTAGGTTTACCTACGTACATAAATATGGTGCATGTCATACACTGGGTAATATTGGAAGAAGAATATAAGGAGAAAACGGTAAAAAACTGACATGGGTCCATGGCACCGATCTTTCAGCTCGGTGAAAGACAGCACCGAGCCGGCGACGTCTTCCGTATGGATTTCCGTACCTATAACTATGTTTATAATTCTCACAATACTTCACCAGCCCCAAGCCCTTGAAATCATTATTGAAGGTTCCGCACTCCGCAGGTAGTAAAGGGGCTTGTCGAAGAATAGCAGAAAAGGTGTTGTCGTAGAGTTTCGAAAACTAAGTTGAAACTCTTCGACAAAAAGTGTCGAAGAATCGCAGAAAAAGTGCTGTCGTAGAGTTTCAGAAACTGCTTTGCAACTCTTCGGCGGTTGTCGAAGAATCGCAGTGTCGAAGAGTTGCCAAGTTCCCAACAGAACGAGTGCGACACTGATTCAATGTGGTTTCAGCAAGACGGGACTCACACAACTGCTCACACTGCAAGAATATCCATGCAGGCTGTACGCACGCTATTCCCATGGTATGTGATTTCACGAAACGGAGATGTGGAATGGCCTCCCCTCTCGCCGGACATGACGGTGTGTGATTTCTCTTTTTGGTGTTATTTTAAATCGAGAGTTTACATCAATAAATCCCGCACCCTTCATAAGTTGAAGGCTTCGATTGGGACGGAAATTCGATCAATTCCAACCAATATGGCTGAGCGAGCTACGCGAATCGTGAGAGACCGACTCCAAGAATGCATCGCCCAGAAAGGAAGACATCTAATGGACATACCTGATCTTTCATAATAAAAATTATTGTTTCCTTCAATAAATATCCATTGTGACTGAACATTTTAAAATTTATTTTACCCGATATCATCAAAATTGACGATTTGGAGACTATTTGAAATCCACCCGGCTTACCTACGCCATCCTGTACATGCAATTCATAGATTAGAATCATTCTAATGAATAAATATATCAATACATGTAGATAACTACATACACACATACATGTTTAATAACTGTTACTCTTGGTAACTCCAACGAAGATCTCATGAGCGGACTCGATTATTGATACCTCCATCAATTTTTGAGTTATCGACTTGAAATTTTCACAGGATATTAACATGGGAGTGATTATACACAAAATGTGTTCTGCAGAAAAAGGGCGCATGATCCCATGTGCTATTTTTTCATCTATAGCCTCAATAAATATTATATCATTTCTATCGTAAAGTACCATACAGCCTTATTAGTAACAATAATTCTTATCTTTTTGGTAATATGTTTATATTATCCTGTGAAAAGTGTAGTAATATAATATAGTAGAGCGTCGAAAATCCGAAACGTCAAAAATCCGAACACCTGAGGATTTTTTAAAAATAGTGTTTATTAGATAGAGCGGAATGTATAATTTTGCGGGCCGAACTGTGGTTTGGGGGGATGAGTAAGTGCGCTGTGACAGGTGAATGACCTTGGGCGTGTCTATGGATGTTGTACTATGTATCATATGTTCATTGTGTATTTACTCTACATTTTTCTTCAGGAAACGAACTACAGTAATGTACATAATATACCTACATACATACTACATAAAAACGATTGTTTTTATTTCCTGTACTGTATTCCAGAACTGTATTTTTAATTATGGGTCTAAGCGGCATTTCTAGGTTATGTTCGCAAATCCGAACAAATTGGTAATCCGAACTACCTATGGTCCCAATTGGTTCGGATTTTCGACGCTCTACTGTACTAGTAATTGTAGTAGTAGGTACTTATAGAAAATAATATTTTGATGATAACTTACGGCTGTTTTCAGGATGTGTGGGCTTACCAAGCAGTGGGTATCCCAATTTTTAGGATCTTCACCATAAACCACCGTGGGGAGTTAAAACACGAGCTTACCCAGACATTCCAATCTACGTGAGTATATCCGTATTATGTTATTTTGGATGTCGCTATGTCGCTACAGTCAGTAACATTTTGGGAGACTCATTGGTTAGGTACCTCCAATGGTGGGATTGAACGGCATGGTGGGATTTTCTTATCAATGGATTATGCCGAGTTTTGGGGCTACTATCATAATATGCTTACCCGATCAGCGCAGGTATTATGATATTATTGCTGGGATAGCGCTGGGTTTAGTAGGTCTGTTCCAACTAGCGGAGGTGCAGCTAAAATATTCGAATATTCCCTGCACGCCACTGTTTAGAACAGACCTAGAGTGTATAAAATGCTCCAGAAACTCGAAAGCTAATGAGACGGTATTGGAACTACGTGGTTGCAGTTATCACTGGTAGGTACTGAACTCGTAATACTGGTTTTGTAACCTAACAATGGCCTACTCAAGTGCGAGGTGGTACTCGATGTATCGATTGGAAACGATGTATTGATCGTAAATGTCAAGGAGAAAAGAAGAAAACATGATAATTAATGGTTCAAATCACTCAAAATTACCACAACTTGAAGGATCACGCCGATAACTCATTGCAGACGCTCAAAATTGGATAATAATCCAAGATAACTTGATTCAGTCATCTAACCTCATCTCTACAAATTTTCTCACCACCTCCCGAGGTGGCCTCAAGCTTGTCCACAGTGGACAGCTTTTGTCGATGTTCTTCCTTACAGAACACCTCGCTTGCAAAACATGGCAGCGTTTATCACCAAGTTACAAACTCAACTGTTGTTTCGCTTACAGAATACCCCACTGATGTTCTTCTTTACCGTGCCTACTGATTGATCATGATTCATGTTGAAGTTAAGGCGGCAATAACAAAATTTGAGAGATTGTCATGTTTTCATGAAATTTTACGTGAAATTCGAATCTGAAATGAGAATTAGGAGTTATCATTCGAAAAAAAAAAGAATTTTTAACCCCCCCCCCCTAAAAATTTGAGGTTTTACGTTTCAAGATACGGAGAATCCAAAAATCGAATAAAAACTTTGAAATTTCTCCCTTGATGGGAAAAACAATAGATCATGGATATGTCTAGCTGATCTGGGAGCTCCATTTTCGATTCAGCTGGTCTAGGAGCTCCATTTTCGACTCAGCTGATGTGAGAGCTCCATTTTCGACTCAGCTGATCTGGGAGCTCCATTTTCGACTCAGCTGATCTGAGAGCTCCATATTCGACTCAGCTGGTCTGGGAGCTCCATTTTCGACTCAGCTGATCTGAGAGCTCCTTTTTCGACTCAGCTGATCTGGGAGCTCCATTTTCGACTTAGCTGAGAGAGTAGTACCTCAAAACATTGCGGTAGTACCTAATTGATTTCTACCTAGCCTTCACTTTTCGAATTAATAATAATCTAAAGTGCCGGAGCGTTGCATTTTTTGTGGACAAAAAAAGTGGAGAAAGAAAAGTGTCACGAAAAATTCCTTGACCCCCGCTAAAAGACATATCCATGTAAAAGTCATCAGAAACTATTTAATAGATATCTAAGCAAAAAAAGAAAAAAAATTGGTGTAGTATACCTACTCGTATGGCAAATATAGGACACTGGTATCCAAACGATCAACCTACCGTAGCTTCCTTTGTTTGAATATTTATGTAGGTACCTGTAAAGAATGGGGCCCACATTCTTCATTTCTTAACAACGAAAGTTTCATGAGCATTTTATACGTACAGGGTGCGGCACAACTTCCTTTACAATTTCGGGAGGTTACAACAAAAAAATATGCATGATATAAAAAATTTATTGATACCCACTTATACTACAATTCATAACACTTTATTCATGAGGTTTTATACAAAACATCTTGAAGATGACGGCCGCCGTTGTCGATGAAACTCTGAAGACGCATTCTGTGGTTGTCCATCGCTTGTTGTGAGATGTCGATCCGAATCATCTGGATTTTCTAGTCGATTGTGACCTTCAATTCGTTTAAATTTCGTTAAAAGTTTCTGTACGGTTTCAATTTTTTACGGGTGGAAAGAATACACTTCGTGCCAAATACGGCGTACTGTGCAATCTGACAAGTTCAGAGCAGTGGCATGTCTGCGGGCTGACCTCTTTGGTGATTGGATGAAAGAAGTTCTCACTCGCGCAACATTCTCTGAGGTGCAAGCAGTCCCCTTGACCACGATATGCAGAACTTGTGCTCTAAAACTCCGAACCCAGTTCAAAATTGATGGTCTTGAA
>JAEMON010000002.1:11779364-11791158 GCA_030264115.1 Lygus lineolaris | reverse complement strand
TTGGAACTGACGGCAGGTCAAATAACTGCAGTTCCATCATCCAATCGTAATAATATTATGATATATACAATACACTTAAGTATATTATTTACCGCTGGCGACCCTGATGGGAAGTATGAGGAACCTTTTTCTCTATGAGCTCTCCCGAGATGAGCTTTCTCTAAAATGAAAAAGGGTCCCTCAACGAAAAGTCAAAACAAGGATGTAAGTATTTTCAATTGATCTCGTTCCTACCTATGTACCTAACGACAGGAACAGGTGTGGTTCCCAAAAGAAATGACCGAGGACCACTCGATGATCATCATCATTATCAAGCAAGAGAAAGAAAAGTAGAGTGGTTGTATTCATTAATTCATTCTGGCTCTCTAGAAACATATTTAATGTGAAGAATATCGTATTTTCCATTGATCAGGCAGGTTTATATGAAACAAGGAATCAGGTATGGTTTCCAAAAAACGACTGGGGACTCGGACTACCAACCCAATGAGAAAACTAAAATTTGCTGGAGTTTTACGGTTTTGCTCGTGGATGGGATGATGCAGCACAGTGGGGCCTACCCGGCAAAAACTTCCTCCGCTCAGAAATTTATAGGAAATTTGGCACTGGTTCCGGATACACCCCATGTTCCTGTACCTAAAATAGCGAATTAACTGTGCAAACTTCAAAAAACCTCTAAACTTAAATTTTTCCGTTTTTTGTGTTCATGACTTAAAAACTCAAGGAAATGAAAAACTTTCAAAAATCATCGTTACTGTGTTGATGACCTGGCATTGGTCTCATTCGAAGCAGAAGACGACGTGAATTTTCGAGGTTTTTTTAAAGATTTCGCAGCTACTCTAGGTATAGGAACATAGAGTTATATTATGCGAAATCAGCGCAAAATTTCCTATTAAAAGGGGGGGTGGGGGGTCAAAACCCCCATATTTTTAGCTACTGTGCGGCGAGGCATTCTACAAAGTAATTTTGTTATATACCTCTATATAAAAAAAAATCTCAATTTTCAAGAGAGCCCACGTATTTAGGATCATAGAGCTCAGATTGGCTCCAGAATTACGAACAGCATTGAATGAATGATCGGAAAATTGAAATCTCCAATCAGTAAGTACAAATACTACTTGCATACGATTTTATTAATTACAATAAGGGAGTGATCTCTGGATTTACAGCGAGTCCTAATTGACAAACCAATAAGGTGGCAGTATGTATTCATAAACATTTCTAAGGTCCTTCCTTAGGAGATGCCTGGTTGGTTTCCTAAGGGACACCCGAGAATGACGGATTCTCCCATAAGGTTCCTACGTAAACAATGCGTGAAAACTTGGGTTTAAATTGAACATTGCCAACCCTGATCTTACCTCGCATGTATTCTGTAGTGTCGTCGAGGACAAGGTTCAGAAGTGGGTCGTAACCCTTTAATACTCCTGCGGTCTCTCGGCCTCCAGAGAATTTGACTCGTATGGGCTTGTCGAGGTACTTGGAGAGGTCGAGAATACTTTCTTTCCTCTTTCTGTCCTTTTGATCCCCTCCAGCTCCTCGGTCGCCACCACCACGATCACCACCTCCCCGGTCGCCACCTCGTTCACCACCTCCCTGGAAAATCGAATCCATTTTATAAGTTAGGCATTTTCAAGACATTTGGGCAAGAAATACGTTCAGTTTTTTGTTTTAAACACTTTAAAACTGTTTCTTCCCTCTCGTGAAACGACTTGTGTTTCTCTTACTAGTGTTTAGACCAGCTTTAAACAGTATCCAAACCAAAAAGTCAATCCCAACCCTGCTTGCCAACCATTTCTTTCGTTCTTTGAAAAACGAACCTATCTCAAATCTGTCGATACCAGCGTGCGAAGAATGTAAGAGTATGTTGATTTTTGGATAACTGATGGACAGGTGTCCCCCCCCTGAACTCTTCGGTGTACACATTAGGTTTGTTCGCAGCGTCATTTACGAGTAGGGCTGGCCACCGGTCCCAAAGATATCGATATATCGATGTTCAATAGTATCAGCGTGAAAATATCAAAGATACCGATATTTAACAATATGAAAGTATCGATACTTTCCGCAACCAATAATATCGGCCCAAAATATCGATAGTCTTAGAAAAATATCGATAAAAACAACAGTCATTTAAAAAATGAACAAAACAGGTGTGTATGATTACGTAGGTAAGTATATTATCTACTTGTGAAACTAACAAGTTGCCACTGAACTAATTTCAAAGCTACCTACTTGGCTCAACTCTGGTGCACATCTTCTTCTTTCTATTTTACTCTCCTGGGCCCAGCCCGGCCAGACTTAGGTAGTTAGTGAATCACAACAGTCAACAAACTTCTTTGGCCCTTGAGTAGTGGCCATTCCTCCACATTAAGGGGCCAAGGGACGGATTTTAAACTCCCGAGTGCCGGTAACGTGGTACGATGCAGGGGGAGGGTCCGCTCGCCCCTCTTCGCCACCAACCCACCCAACCGGGGTCGTCTGTCGTGAACCATACCTACCTGTAGTCTGCAGATTTCATTTCATAATTTTAGCATTACCAAATAGAATCTTTAACTTTCCATCAACATTTTCATTATCAAATCTACACTTATTTTTCCAAACTAAATTTTTATCATTTTCCGTAGGTATTTAAAAAAGCTCGGATTAGCAAGTTTTGAATAGGGTTTCTACTGAGTACATAGCAGTTTCCAGTCAAATCGATGTTTCAAGGATTTCATGTTTACGCATGCGCAGAGGCTACCGTTGGGCGGCTGGTGATGGATTTCATAGTGGACCATCTAGGGGCTAACCCGCGTAATCCCTTAAAATTTCATTAAAATCGGATGAAAAGTGTTCAAGTTATACGTGTTCCAAGGATTTCAAGTTTTGCTCATGCACAGTCGATACCACTCGTCCGATCTCGATGAAACTCGTAGGGTATCATCAAACCTTTGATCTTCAACTACCCTCCAAATTTGAGCGAAATCGGACCATTAGGTCGCGAGAAATTGTTGTTTCGAGGATTTAACGTTTACGCAGGCGCAGAGGCTACCTACCATTGGTCGGCTGGTAATTTCATAGGGGACCATCCAGGTCCTAACCCGCGTAATCCCTGAAAATTTCACCAAAATCGGTTGGAAATTGTGGAAGTTATGCGTGTTGCAAGGATTTCCGGACAGACAGACACCAAACCAAAATTATTCAGGAAGGTCTAAAACGTAAAACGCGAGTTGAAATTTTGATTTTGGAGATAAAAAAAGTTTCACATTCCAAAAGTGAAAAACAATGCTTCCGCTCCCTTGATAGACTCAGAAGCAACAAGCTGGGCTGACTGGCCTCCACCCCTCTTCCCACTGACCTCTATGGTCCTCCCCGTCAACCACATTACCGGCGCAGGGGATCGGGCGGGAGCATCGCTATCTTCCGGCACCTTCGTGAACTCGTTGGGCCAAGAAAGACTCTTTCAGCCCCAAGATGCTATGAAGCACTTTTCAAAATTTTTCTCAGCCAATTTTCGTCCGATTTTGATGCGGTTTGCGCCATTCTTCCTATTTTTTTTTTTTTTTTCCCACGGACTCCATGTGCCTTTATGCCAATTTGACTTTTAAAAAAGGACGTGAAAAATTCAAAATTACGAAATTAATATTACACAAACATATAAACCCTAGAGAATTGAATGACAAGAAGAATGCCGCAAACTGCATCAAAAAACTGAATTATGTCTCGTTGACTCAGGAATTTGGAATTTAGGTACTATTAATTTGTCGACATTTTTATCGATATATCAGATTTCAAAAACTATCGAGAAAACTACCAGTTACCCAAGTATCGATATTCAATACTATCGGGTTGTACACTATCGATTGAAAACTATCGACTATCGATATTTCGATACTATCGACTATCGGGGGCGACGTTGTAAGTTGTCTCCGTTACTCTGTGGGGGCGACGTCTGAGCAGCGATGCCAGTGGTGAAAAATAGAGGTTCATGGTGGATAATGAAGTGGCTTTATCTCAGGCTAGTGTCCTAACAAAATACAGAGAAGTGATTGTAAGTGAGGAACGAGTACCATGTGTACAGGTACTTGACAGCAAACTGTCGGGTTAGCGTCGTTGACTGTGATCGCTGTGAAGGTTTCAAGAATATTTATGTTCTGAGATTCGAAGTTCAAATCTAGGCTCCAACAGATAACTTTTTGATCAGGCCGCGGCCACTGGCTACTTCGTATAGTTGCCACCAGCAGCAGGCCGATCGAATAGGGGTCACCCCCCCCCCCCCCCCCCCCCCCCCCCCTGGCACTAGCTTTCCTCTCTGTTAGTTTGTGTACTCGATGGATACTAAAAACAGTCAGAAATGATTGATCAAGTTACTGCGAAGTGCGAACGGCGAGAACGTGGTCGCAAACAGTTTTCTTACTAATAAGTTAGTCATTGCGAACAAACCTGTAATATGTATAACTAACGGGCTCGACGATCGACGAAACAATTCCTACCATTCGGACACATCGAATTATTATTGTTAGGTTTGGACATAACGTCGGTGAAACTAGAAGAGTAGGAGGTTCTTCTCAATGAATAATAAATAGGTGGATCGCGTATGTACATACACTGTTTTTTTCACAATGCACATTTGAATTTAAAAGTAGGTATTGCAGATTAGGTAGGAACCTACTTACGGTAACTAGCAAACAAGCCAATCCTTCATTGAAATAGGAATAAGTGATAGCGAAATGGCAATGCAGAATGCAGTCGAGTATATTGGAAAGTACAAGTAGATACGTACCTGAGCAGACATTGCGAAACTATTTGTTTGAGTACTTCAAATAATGTTACCAAAACTTCAGTTAAAAATTATAAACGCAAATATTTATCAGCGATAAAGGTGAAAACTGGAGGCAAAAACAAGAAATCAAGAAAACGATGCGCAAGATAGGTTACTGTGCAAGGGGAGGTAATACTTCTTCTTCTTCTTATTCTTTGTCCGGCTTTTGAGCCCTTTGGGTTGTGTATCCACATTTGCTGTTTGATGGTGTGTGTTTAGCTTTCTTCCGTCTTTCACTCCTTTTAATTTAGTGACTCTGTCTTCTATTCTCTGTTGTCTCGTCCAGCCTCCTGTTTCCTGGCCTTATCATTGTCATCATTAATTTGAGCTATGCCTGTCCAAATTGTGGCATTGCTCCTCTCAGAAATGGGTATCCTACCAAGACTTTCTTCCCCACGGACCTTGAAAATCCAGGAGAGGGCCACGAGGAACCCCATGCCCGCTCGTACCCATATCTGCAGCAGGTCTCCAAGGTGAAAAGCCTCTAGTCGATAGATTAATGTAGGTAAGGGAAGTTGGCATGGAACATGGTCACACCCCCCCCCCCCCCAACCACCTGCCCGCCATTATTATACATAGTTACCCATCCCATCACCCCTCTTTCCAAAGGCCGGACCATCCCCCACTCTTCCACTTCCCCACATGTTGCTGCTCCAGTGCAGCAGACGTTGCATAATTGCAGCGTGAGGTAGGGAGCGCCGGTAGAAGTTTACCATCCCCAAGAATCTGCTGTGTGGGTCGCATGTTGCAGGAAGTGGAAACTCGGCATTGACTTGACCTTCTCGGGGAGTGGTTTGACGCCTTCTTGTGTCACCTCATGTCCCAAGAATTTCACAGTTGCTTGCACTTGTCTTTTCGCAGGTAGAAGCTGTGTGTTGAAAAGCGCTGCAGCACTTCTTGGAGGTGAGTTGTGTGTTCTTTTTTGTTTCTGGAGAAGATTAGGACATTGTCTAGGTAGGCAAAGACGAACTCTGATCTGGTCCATGAATCTCTGCCAGGATTGTGCTGCGTTTCTGAGGCTGGATCCCAATCTTCAATATTCAATAAGGCTGAGAGGAGTGATGATGGCCGTTTTTGGGATGTCTACTGGGTGTATCAGAATGTGATGGAAGGCGTTCTGGATATCCAAGGTAGTGAAGACTAGCACCGTGGAGGAGAGTGTTGAAGTCACGAACGTTGGGTACCCCGTATTTGTTAAGGATTGTCCTCGTGTTCAATTGTCGGTAGTCTCTTCATGGTCTGATGGAGGCGTCTTGTTTTTCTACAATGTGCAGAGGGCTGGACCAGGGTGATTTGGAAGGCTGGATGGTTCCTGCTTGTATCAGCTTCTGGAACTCTTCCTTCACGGTCATCAGTTTGTGGGGCGGAAGTCTGCTGGCCTTGGTGAAGTTGTGTGGACCTGTAGTCTGGATGTGGTGTGCTACTCCAGGATCTGTGTAAGTTGCTGGCGGGTTGTAGTCCATTATGAGCGTAGCTGGGTCTTGATATGAGTGTACAGCAGCTGTGTGTGCCAGCAGTGATGTAGGTCCATAGGAACTGCTGTCCTCCTATGCTGTTACATATGAAGTCAATGGAGAATCGTTGGCTGCTCATCGCTGTGGGTTCTTGCGTCTGTATAGGGAGCTCATGAGAATAGATACTTGTGCTCCGCTGTCTATGAGGAATGGTGTGTTGAGATGGCCGCATTGGACGTAGAGGCACTATGCAGGTTGTGATGTAGTGACTCCCGCTGATGTCAATACCCGTTGTCGTTTCCCATGTAGTTGCAGGGAGGACGACATCTGCGTGCTGATTTACCCCACTGAGCATGGTAGGTACATAGTCCCTTCCTGCTAGGACTGAATGAGCGGGGTTTTGAGGCGTTGTGGCTGTGAGAGGAATGAGCTGTTGAGTACAGAGAAGCTGAGTGCCTTCGTGCTTGTTGCTGCTTGAGCTGCGTGTGTTGGCCCTGAAGTTGCTGTATCTGTCGCTTCAGTGCATCGAGAGGATCCGAGACTGCGTGCACTGTGGCGGAGGTCGTCTCGTGTATGCAATCTGGAACGGCTGCCAACTTGTCAAGGTCTGTCTCTTGGGAAGCTGCCAGGAGTTCTCTAACTCGCTGAGGAAGGTGGTCGAGCCATAACACCTAGAGGAGGTCCGAAGGTACCTACTATAGAAGTCGCCTCGTACCGCAGTGATGTTAGGAGGAGGGATGGCTCCTGTGTTCCTGGGTGCGTCGAGGTGATGAGGTCGTTGAGCTTCTTCTCCGTGCTGTCTCCGTACATGCTGAGCAGACGGTCTTACAGTGTCTGGTAAGGCGCAGTGTCGGATGCCTTGATGTCAGGGACGACGTTGATGACTTCTAGTGGTAGGGAAGCGATGACCTTGTTGAACTTGGTAGGTTGTGCCGTAACCCGGTCTGCTGCGAAAGCTGCTTCCAGTTGAATAAACCACAATTTCGGTTCACTGATGAGAACTTGGGCAACTTGGTTTGGGTAGTGGAGACCGAAGGTGCCTCGTCGGCGGAAGGATTCGTCGTTTTTTTTTGGTTTATTTTTGAAAAACTGTGCATGTGTGTGTTAAAAACGGTAAATATTTTTAAAAATTGAATTTGAAAAGTTAAAATTTAATAACACTAAAACTTGGGGTCACCAGTTGTGGGGAACGAAATTTTTGTTACGAATTTACTCTCCCCCTTAGAATTGAGGTACTAGCGTGAAGCGCTGATTCAAAGAGTAATCCTCTCGAGGTAGGCCAACTAGCAATATTCTATCAAGTCGATTTCTCTATCCAACAACCCCAGGAAATATACCCCATCTATAACAACAGATAGTAGAGTAGTCGAATTTTGCTGTTAAGTTCCCTAGTGTTTCTTTACAAAGTAATATAAGACACCAGGAGATATGCCCCCATCCATTATTATACTTGGCTCGGAAACTGAATTTACTGTCTAGATATTCCAGGCTTTGCTTATGTACCAAAATGATGTAAGGCCCCAAGGGATAATATATACCCTCATCCATTATACATTTTGGTTCAGAAGCAGTATTTACTTCTAGTGAATTTAAAATTGAGAAGTCTGAACGTATTCATCGTGAGGTAGGTTTTGCAAAGGACAACACAAGAATTGAAAGATAGCGATAGGTAGAGGTCTAGTCGCAGAATGTAATACCTTAGGTCCGAGTCCTGTCCCTTATAATATACTTCTTCCCTTCCCCTCTAGTCTAGGGTCATGTCAAAAACTTGGGTTTCCCAAGGGCCCGGACTGAGGGTTTTCTCCCGATGGCAGTGGCCTTGTTATTTATGTTTGGCCTTGATGTTCCCAAGTTTATTTATGATTCGTATTTTGATATAAAAGTTTCACAACAGTATTTATCTATAGATACACGTCGATGGGATGTAGAGATCTTGGGGTTCTGTCATTTTTGCTCCAAATGTTGCTAATGAGTTGTATTACTTAATGCGATAAAAACTGACAATAACAGTGATTAAAAAATGATTTGCTACAAAAAATGTGAATTAGCGAGCTGTTAAAGTTCTTTATCTTGGGGACCAGCCCTCACTAAACATGAGGGTGGATTTATCATGTTATGGAAGACGACACCATTCTAAAAGCAGCTGCTTTGCTTGCATTTTTGTGTGAGTTTTTTTTCAGATCATCCTCAAGTAGGTCATTACTATAGCTTCAAAATTCTAGGACTGCAAAATTCTAACAATTTTCTTGATGGAAATCCGTTTCAGACCATTCTAATGATTCCTAATGATTCTAATGATTCCAAATGATTCCTGAAGTTTTAAATTTTTTTCATATATATATCTATTGACCTTCCATTTATATCTATAAGTATATAAATATATGTGTCACTCCAGACTATTATCTGATCCGGGAATCTATATAGAAAATCCTTAAAAAATTTCCAAATGTCAATAATAACAAAACAAAGGATGAGTTCGTTGGCTAGAATTTTGGAGTACTCCAAGGGGTCAAATTTTGAAAAATAAGGGTCAAAAAACGTGTTTTTGGTGTAAATTAGCATCTTAAACATAGAGGAACATTATGGTGTATTCAGAATCAGCTCAAAATGTCCAATGAGAATCACCCAAAAAATCGGTTAAAATAATTCTTTGAAAATTTGATCATCAACTCGTGCTGCATGAATGGAACTTTGGGCTACAATAATAGATTTAATATTGGCTTTTGACGAGAAGTAAGCATTATTTTCCTCTTCTAAAGGGGCGTCTCTTGTAATGCATGCTGCATAACAAACTGTTTCTCCGTATACCTCTTTATCTTGTCACCCTTCTGCCAATCTTTTTCGTTAAGTTTTGGCATGCGACTCAGATAGTGCGAGTAGATCAGCCCCTGTCCCGATAGTACCAGTTCTTCACATTTCTCTGGGATCTTGGGTACCCTGTTAGATCGATGTTCTGCGGTTGCCATGAGTCTCCACCCCTTTGTTTAGGACCCCGTCGAGATATTGTGCTATCGAAGATCGCAACAATGGCATCGTTTTCGCCTCGGTGAGTGCATTATATCTACCGAGATAGCTATGATACCCACATAGTCTTTATCAAGTAATTAAATATCGATCAGAAGCACCCACCTTACCGTTTGAGAACGCTGCGCCCCTTGCGTGCTACACTCACTTCCTCAGTTAGGTTTGTTCCCGTCCAATAAAAATCTGCTTTTGGGAGTTTCCGACAGTTTTTATTACCTTCAGTACTTTCCGTGGTCTTGAAAACAACAACCATTAAGTATGCAAGAGGAAGGAGTTGGGCGGGAAACACGATTTGATCACTAAAAGTGGGGGTTTGATCGAAAAAGTTTTAATTATCGCTACGAAAGCGTGCCCTCAGAGTTGGGTGCACGAACAATGCTTTGGCGCACGTTAGTTACAACAACTCAAGTTTTCTTTGTTTCTCGTTCATTTACTGAGTAGCTGAGCTCAAAAGAATGCATCTATAACAAAAAATAGATCGATGTATTATGTAGTTGTGGTAATCTGCATCATAAGATTCGTGGCTCTGCATTTGGTAGAAGCTTTCTAGACTTTATCTTTATATGGGCGCTCCCCTTGATGAGAAACTTGCATGGTTATTTTTCATTTCGTAATTTGAAAGATCTTGGTGAGGACTTTCCAAAAAGGTGCTATATGAGGGGTATCCGACGATTGAAACTTACCGAAAATGGGTTCTGTAATTTTAACCTAAATTACCTTACCCACCCGCCTGCCTGGGCGGGTCCCTCAGCTCCCATCTTCTGCGGAACCTAAATTACGTTATACGCTCCCTACTAACCCGTTTTCTGGTCAAACCAGTCGCAATTTCGAGCTGAAAATTGGCACTATGGGGTTTTCAAGGGCACAGAATCAAATATTAAGGTTCAAAATGATAAATTCCTACCAGTGCAAGTTCCCCATTGCCTTTAAGAATCTGATTGGTTTATCTAATGAGAATTGATTATAACTAGATTGTAATCCGCATCAAAAGATTGGTGGAACTGCATGAATGAAAATTAATTAAATATTATGGTGATGATATTACTATGATCTGAATGCCAGTGAGTAATCAATTCATAATATGGACGCACAATTTGAGTTTTTCTATTCTAATTATTTCATTTGTTTACATTTTTGACAGCCGTAATTCTCCAGTAGTTGTCGTACCTACCTACTATTTAGGTAGGAAGGTAGCCGATATAATGACGTACCTACCAGGTTACGAGTATAATAGTTAACTGCAATAATCTGAATAGCATCTCCGTAAAAATACCCATTCCAGAACGGTCGTTTGAAACTTTGCAGTGCTCGACGTAGGCCTACTTTCAGAGGTTCTAGTTTAACAGTTGGTACATTTCCCCTGATTTATCTACTTAAGTTGGGGTACATTAAGAGAAATGTCATCAAAAGATGAGAAGAGATCATACCTATTATGAAGGAGCCCAATGGAGGCGGTACACGCTATTCGCCCGTTTCGCTTCGAATGTTCCACTTGTTCTTCAGCGTTAAATTGATGCGAGGGTTCCTTCAAATGGACACAATTCACTGCAGTATTCACGATAGAGACTTATTAAAAGTAGTTCATAAGCAAAGAAATGCGCTAAATGAACATCCTCGATAGAGCATGGATCTCTGCTCCCTCCACCTTGGGACCATATTATATTGTTTTTGTACCTCAATAAGAGACCATGATCTCGCACAGAGGACCCTCGATAAGCGAAAACGCCTCTTTGAGGCGAACTTTGATACAATGCGCATGTAGCCGGTTAAAACCTCGCTAGGTGACTAATACTTACCTACACTCGATAAGAGTGACCTGAGTCGCTTGAAAACCTCGCTGAGTGAACCAGGTGGAAGGTAGATTAAAAGTGCTTATAACCTATAATTTTTCAATAAAACTACAAAACCTCATCATTTCCTTTGAACCTCGGTATGAGCAAAAAGTATAAGAATTATAGAATATATAAGGGTAAGGTAATATAAGTAAAAGTATAGGATTAGGTATAGTATAAGGACTATAATTTATTAGGAAATTGATTAGTTTACTCGTTGTGTACAAAAATACCTACTTTGACATGATTATTTTAGATTAAGTAGGTATTTTATTTACTCATAACTCTGTATAGGTAGGTAGGTATGTTTTATTTCTACTTTTGAATGATTGATTCAATCATTCTTATTGATGGTGAATTCAATATTATACTAGGTGGGAGTCGAGTTCACACTGGCAGTATTGATTGGTCACAGGTGGGCAGGCGGAAAGCGAGAAATGAATCAAAGAATTACCCAGTTAAATTTACCATATAGGTAGATATAGGATTTCAAAAACTATAATATAATATATAATAGGCCACCTAGTAGCTTATGTGACACGAAAACGTTAGGAGACCTGTTACTACTTCATTCCCACCAAGAGATCCCATGAGTACCTGGATATAGACAGGGGAGAAGTCATTTTAGTTTCCTATCTCGTGCTGGTAGGTACAAAAAAAGTTCCATTCATGCAGCATGAGTTGGTGAG
>JAEMON010000002.1:11764679-11776841 GCA_030264115.1 Lygus lineolaris | reverse complement strand
TGCCCTACCTTACCTTAATTAAATATAGCATTTTTCAGTCAAGTTTAGTTTTTCCCCAACCAAATTTTTTTTTCCAATCAAATTTATTTTTTTCCCGATTAAATTCAAGGTAGGTCCTGTCATAAGCGCTGCTTGACACCTCCAATTTGATTGGTAAACAACTAAATTTTATTGGGAAATTCTATACTGTAGTCACAGTAGCATTAGTACTTTCGGGCTCCATTTCACAACTTACAAGAATACTTCGAAAATGAGTTGGGTGAAGATTACCTGAGTGAGGAGACGTGTTACATTTGGAATAATATGTAGCAAAGTACCTATCTAAATATAGCATTTCCCATAGTCAAATCTGATTTTTCCCAACCATAATTTAGTTTTTTTCCTATAAAATTTAGTTTTTCCTTTATGATAAGACCAACCTCGAATTTTATTGGGAAAAAACTAAGCTGAATTGGGAAAAAACTAGGTTTGGTTGGGAAGTGCTATAGGTACTTATATTATTAGGATTTTGTTGTCTGAGACCTTTTCTGTTCGAAAGGGTCCAAGCAATCGATTCTTGAAGTATTGTGGTTCCGAAATTGGGAATTATACCTGTAGGTATAAGTATGTATGTGTACGTATAAGTAGTCGGTATAGGTTACTCTGATCGATAGGAATGTTCAAAACCTCCCTTTAGCTCAATCATTGTCTCTATCTTCTAGCTATATAACCCGAATGTGCATGTTATTATAACAGGCTTGAAAAAAAGGAGGAAAACTTTAATAAATATCTTATCGTGACTGGGAGAGTCACGAAAACGAGGTCGTACTCTTTTGTAATATGGTGTTGGAGTAGGTATGGTGTATGAGGGATGGGTGATCGCTGTACGAGAGGGGACGGGTACCTGCATCCTGCAAGGGGGCGGGGGCGGAGGGAGTGTTGCAGCAAGCAGTTTGTTCCTTCCCTGTACCTCTTAATCTCCACCTCATCCGTGGCGGTTCGCAGGGAGTTGCGGGGACGGGGGAAGCGGCGCTCCGGAGTTGCGCTGTTCAAAAGCGTCTCCCTATGGTTCTCCAAGGGAGCCAAGTCGCGGGGCAGACATCGGGACGGAGGCGGAGGCGGCATGCGACCCGAGACGGCAGCACGCGGCCCCAACGCCGCCCCCTCGTCCGCCCCCATCGTCAGGAAGCCGACACACTTCTCCAAGTAGGTGTCACAACTGACATTTTATTGCAAATGTTTCTATTATTAATAAAAATTCAAATGTACTGATTTAGAAATTAAATAAAGACCTATAAATATTATACAGCAGCTGATTAGTGCTAGATTTGTCAAATTTTATGGCCTCCTGAAGGTAGGAAGCTATGACATATTCGTGCAAGAAGGAAGTTTCAAAATTTCAAAATTCAAATCAAAATTTCCACAAGCCTCTCACGTTTCTGAACTTTCTGATCAATTTTGGTTCCTTGTCTGTCTATCGATCTGCCAGTGGTCAATTCCTTGTACCAAGCAAAACGAAATTATGGTCCGATTTTCGGGAATTGTGCTGGTTAGCCCCTGCACGGTCCCCTATTAATTTCACCCCTAACAATTCAAGGAGTGCGCATGTGCCATCGTCAATTCCCCGAAACTCATTTCTCAATCGACCAAATTAGCTCAAGCTTGAAGAGTAGTTGGGTGCTGACTCCAAAACAATTACCTGTTAATTCCGTAATGATTTTATTAGTAATAACAACTACGCAAGCGCAAACTTGAAGTTTGTTGTCATAGGCGTAGATCCGGAACTATTCGATCAAATTGGGTGAAATAGGGAATTATCATCAATTTCTTTTTTTTTTTCTGAACGATAATGCCTCAGAAGAAACAGTAATGACGTCATAAGGCAAAAATAGTGTAACTGTAATTTTAGAAAATTAATTGAATTATTTATTATTGTAATGTGGTGGGAAAGTGATGTCAAAAAGGGTGTCATCTGTCATTGGCCAAACCCATCCAAGATGACAACCTAACAAAACGCAACACAAATCTGTTCTGCTCCTAATTAGTGAGAATATAATTTACTTAACAATAAATTTATTAAATTAATTAATTGTTAATTATTATTCATTAATTTTTAATTTTCACTGCTCCCGATGCGATCCCAGCACATTCTTTTTCAGTTCAGTTCTTTTAGTGAGACGCAGGAAAGGGTTTCTCAAGAGCCTTTGGGATGCCGCCTGTTATTCAAACAGCTGAGATTTCATTCCAAGTTTTCTCCACAACAGAACGATAAACTATTTTTCTTTGTATTAACGGTTCTATTTTATTCTAAATCACAATACGAAGGCAGAAAAAAATTATATATATGTACTTATGCAAGTTGGTCCTGGACACAACGGAACGTGGGGTAACCACTCACTCCAGTTTAGTCCTGATTAGTCCTATTAGTCCGGCTCAGTCCCATTTCGGACGATTTAGTACTGTACTATTTAGCCCAATTTCGTCTGATTTAGTCCAGATCAGTCCTATTAAGTCCAGTTCAGTTCGATTTAGTCCAGTTCAGTTTTATTCAGTTCTGCTTAGTCCGATTTGGTCCAGCTTAATCCGATGTATAATAACAGCTTAGTCTTATTTAGTCCAGTTTAGTCCGAGGACTCAATCACTGTAGTGCCCCAGGACTTAAACTTTCTCGGACTGATTTTCATGACGCGGACTATTATAGGTGGTAACCCTTAGCTTGAAGTCGATGGGGTTTGTTGTCGTTCACAAATGTCGCAAAATAGTGGTATTCGGGTCGTGTTATGTTCCAATGAAGTTTATTGGTCACCTGCTGCATAGTAGGTATAATAGTGGACTACAAATACTCTCACAAGCGTAGGTTGCAAGTTTGCTTGAGTTTCCCTTCAGGCTATCTATTTTGGTAGATCTAGGTGTTCGTGAGATCGATTAGATCTTTTCATACGCGATCAGTGTGCTCTGATATCTCACGTCACGTCCGATAAACGTACGTATGCCATAAATTCACTTGTGGGATTCCGTGATACGATTTCGCCCCTCGTTCGCGTTTAAGACCCTAAACCACTAGATCTGTCACGAATAAGACGCATACATCACGGATTTTCGTATCTTGACGGGTGTTTGCTTCCCCTGACTTTGATGGCTGTCAGAAAGTTTTAAAAAGTTTTACTTCTTGGATTCCCCCTTCATTGCACAGGTTGGGGTTCGGTTGGTTTTGTTTTACCTAAATAAAACCTTTCGAGGCCGACCGTACATTGTAATAGCTACATATTGTCCCATAATTGTGATTTCGTGCATCCTATATCACATTAATTATACCCAACTACGAATTTGAATTATGCAAATTTTTTCGGTCTACCTAATACGATTTTGACCGTATAGAAAACTCCACATTTTCATATTCCGTTTATATTGGACAACCGTCACTCTTTTCACGTAAAAACGACCGATTACTCACATTTAAAAAGGAAACCGTCGAAATATCGTCAACCTATTGTGTGCATGGACCCAGTGGATACTAGGCTCATGAGTGGGTTTGGCACATAGGAAGCTCCCTCGAGTTCAATAATTTGTACAAAACGTTCACGATCGTGTTGACATTTAGGTATTTAAACTGACAAACATCAACATCCCCCCCCCCCCCCCCCCCCCCCCCCCCCCCCTTAATTAGGTTGATGTGTTTTGCGTTTGCGCTTGGATAGACGTTACCATGTCAACAGGCGTCGAACAAACAACTTCACTACTGGCTTAAACCAGAATTAAGCCAGTCTTCCTTTAAAAGTTACCAAAATATAGATTAATTATTGGGAATGCAAGGAGGTGCCTAGGAAGCAAATTTGTGACTGTAAGAGTACAAACTCATTTTAACCATAGTCAAAACCAAAAATGTAGGTGAAAACAACAACAAAGGAAAGTACTACACAGTAATAATATATAACAGGATATAATATGATAATATACATGGTAATAATGAATAACAGGTATAAACAACATAATGATGACTAGACGACAGGGTTCATTGCAGTGGAGGACCATCTGTGCCCTTGCCGGCACAATCCCTGAAAATATCATTCATAATAGTGGATGCAAGGGAGGCTGCCATTTCACTCCCATCGGCGTCCCGGGCGATGTTGCATTTCACTTCCTTCGCCAAATCAGCAGTTAGACATTTCACTTTCCTATGGGGAACCATATTTTGAGACATTTTTGAGCGATATTGAATGAGATGATTCATTATGCATTGACGGGTGAGCTGTTCAAATCATATAAGGTTGTGTTATAAAATAGGTCATTCAACGGTCTTATCCTCCCTTTCAGTGGCCGTCAATCGCACGTTTTACTCAGTGTGAGGAGCAGGGAAGAGGCACGTGAGAGCTACACGTGTCTCCCTCTCTCCCCACCAAGTGGATTGGTGATGGCCCGGTAGGGGATAGTACCCCCACCCTACCGGGTGTATATCCTGGAGGTATGTATATTTGGCCAAGTGCCCCAATAAAACATTCTACTTGAATCACACCTTCTGACTTATCTATTCTCTACCTTCGCACTCCTTACACTCAGCATTGCTTCCGTCTTGTTTGAAATTCAGGGTGTGCGTCTACGAGTTTATGGATGGGATCAGCGTGAATAAAACAAGAATTCAGATTTATTGATTTTTATATCCAAGGACTGAAGAGCTGTGAAAAAAACGGGGATTTATGGAACAAGGCGCGAGTGGAAATTGTATATTTAGGTGTATATAGGTATATATATTTTGAGGTTCCTAAAATGGAGTGAAACGGCACGGAATGAATTGGCAACATAACACGCCGGGAGTGAAGTGGCTGTCACCCAGATGCAAAATGTGGAAGTTATATACGAGTACTTATGATTTAGTCACTCCCCTGTGACATACGTCACTTCCCTGTCCCCTCAATTTTCCAAAATGGCGGTATCTTGAAAACGAGACATTTATGATGAGATTTTTGGGCATTTTACTTCCTATTATATTGAAGAAGAGAATACTAAGGAAAAACTTTTTTTTTCATGGATATGCATTCATTTCTTGTTTCTTTCCAATCCAAAGTTGCCACTTTTGTCGAAATGTCCCATATGTGTGGCGAGGATTCGCAGACACAGAGCGACGGACACGTACTCAAATTTAAAGCTAAATTCGAAATGTTAGCTCTCTTTTTTGAAGTTTGAATCTCAATATACTCTATACATCTCGCATTACTCTATAAAGTATGTATGTATAGCGTATAGGCACCTTTGGTATCCATTGGCCTCACAGAGAAGTTATAGATAAGTGCATTGGTTCCTTGCTGTTGAAAGAAAAAGCGAAAGGGTTTTCCCATCTACGTTTTTCCGTCGCAGAAGGAAATATTATTATCTTGAAGGCCGTTGCATGTCGGCTCCATGAAACGCTCCTAAACTTCCGTTTTGATGCTCACGAAATTAACAGTCTATCAACCTCGAACAATCCTGACATGCCTGATCTTCCTGTCATGCTATATAGCTACTGTAAGTGAAGGGTTCCGGGTGTGCTTTTAAATTTTGCTTCCGAGTCTACCGCAATATAGCAGCAGCCTTGTGGACGTATTCGAAGGGTGAAAAATGTTTCACCCTCCATCATCAAAAGCTGAAAATTATTACAAAACGGTTTATTATTTTCTGTATAGTTCGCCCACCTAAAAAGATCCTATTGGTATTATAATAAATACCTACCTATCTACCTTAAATATTGGAATTGGAATTATTATTATCCGAAAGTTGTGACATTCATTCATAAAGAAGTTTAATAACTAAGGAAGCGTCTCAAAGTAAACAAGAAACTTTGTTCGGTGAAATCGCGAAAAAGTTGCATTTTTGATCATTTGATCTATGGACGGATTTTACATTCACACTCGTGTTTCTGTTTTTTTGTTCAACCCTTAAGTCCTTACAGGGAGTGAACGGTTAGTCCTAAAATGCCCCGCGAGGTCTCATTCGACGCTATAAATTATGTTCTATTCGAAATCCATGGTAAAATATACCTTCTTATTTGAAATTTTTGGGCTATGGCGTTATGCACATTTCATCCCCAATTTTCTACCCCTTAGAGGAGACCGACGATAACGCCAAATTTCTTGGCACAACCAGACCCCAAATGGGACCGGAGTACCAAATTTCATTAATTTTGGTCCATGGTAACTAAGAAAAGTGCCGCATAAGACGAACTACGGACGGACATCTTTTCTGTTTTATTAGATTTTAACTCCACGTACCTAGGTATTTTGAAACGTAAAACATCAAACTTTGACGGGGGGGGGGGGTTTAAAGACAATTCGTGCTCGATTCCAAAGGTTCACTATTGAAAATAATAACAATTTCATGTGGGTGTAGGTATGTGTGTTTGTGGGACTGTGTTCGAGAGGTTTATGGTGGTGTTACTAGATGATCCCCTATGAATGTCATCATTCTTGGAACAAAATAATCCTTGATTATGCGCAAACTTGCACGTGAAAGTAATATATATTACTTTCACGATTTGTCTTTCTATTTCGATGAAATTTTCAGTGTTTAAGGTCCCACATTGTGAACTCAATTCCTCTCAGTAATAACTAATAACAGTGACCTAGCTGCGCAAACGGTAAACCCTCAATGAAAGAATAATGGTGTGTGGTTGACAGCAGGTCTCATTAATATTCAATCCTATTCAATATTCATCCCTAAGAACCTTCCACAGGTCAAAATTATGTTTTCTTTCCTACCGAAATGTATGGAGCTCTTGAACCCTTCTGGGTTCACATTTCACAGCAGGTTTTCTTGTCTACATGAGAGTACACAATATAATTATGTACATGGATAAAAACAACTACAGGTTATTCGTAGCGTTCGAATTGACCCACATTACGAGCCTTATAAATGGAGTTTTGATCATCAAAACGGCGAACTGCAATTTGTATAAGTCAAGTCAATTACTTTGTGACTGATTTGAACAGGGATTTCTGTTAAATGTATGCTTTATAAGAAGGCACCACAAATGTTATACCTAATTCATTTTGGTATACGTGTAAAGTTGTTATTGTAGTCCTGATGTAGGGATCTTGTGTACGTGTTACGATAATCAAGAAAGAACTTTTCAGAATCAGGTAAGAACATTTTTCGATGTTATAGGGAGGAAACTGAAGCTCTCACTTTAATCTACGAGAAACTGATTGGTGCAGGGAAATCGGGATCTGCATCTCATCACCCGTCAGTTTCTACTGCCCCACTTTTACATGTCAAGGTGAGTAAATTGAGATCGTTCATTGACCTGTTGAACATTAAGACCTTATTTTTCAAGTCTATCTTCTAAGTAGTATTCAAACTGGACCATAGCGGAGGCTTTCAAGACCAATATTGAATACCCACATTCATAAAAAAAAGCTCATCCATTTTTTCAATTGTATTTTTTCAGACCAAAGAAGGGCTAGAACGAAGTGTGTTTAGGGATCTCCTTCACAACACCTTCAACATCTGTGCTGAAGACATTCTCATGGAAAGGATCTTCTGCGTCTTCGATAACTCTTCCGATGGACTCGTAAAACTGGAGGAGTGGCTCCAGGTAGGTGTCTGCACCTTCATAGGATAGAGGTTCTGAGAGTTTCCCAATGCGGTGGTTTGTAATCCAGAAATTATTAAATTGAAGTTTTGACTGAAATTTAGATGGCGTTTAAGTACTTAGCAACTTTTCGGCTGAAAATTTGGTAAGTACGAAAAGTTTCCAATTTCGGTTTAAATAAAAATTCAAACAGTTCCCTGATTAGCACATTTTTGTCAAGACTTGAGGCGTTTGCAGGAATATGAGTTGATGCTTAACTATTGAATCATGGTCATTGTGTCTGCACAATATTAATGAAGTCAAAACAAGACCTAAGAAGCAAATATTGAAATACCTATCACTCAATATTGAAAACCAACATTCTGCATGTGTACTACCCAGCATCCTTGCGCTCATAGGTGTGCGTGATAGGTACCTACGTAAAGACATGTATAAGTATGTATACCACGGATGTATCATGTACAAGAATCCACTCAGGTACCTACATCTGTACCCAACCCCACAATTATGCTTTAATGCGAAGTTGAAATGCTGAATGTGGGGGGAAACGAATTTGGCGATTACGAAAAATCTCGAACTGAACTTTTTGAAGTAAGTGAATTGAGGTAAAACTGATAAAACATGATCTTATTCATTCTTCCACAGCAGAGAAGTATTATAAATGATGACTTACTTACTTTCGGTTCTTCTCAGCTGATCGGCAGAAATGTTTATTATTTCACTCCCTTTTCGAGGAAATAAGTATGAACAATATACTACCTAGGTATGAAAAATCTCATAATGTTATTAGACAACCAAAAAATAATGATCAACAACTAATTTAGCATTATTTGGTATCCAGGGCATGTCGGTCTTTCTCAGGGGAACTCTCGAGGAGAGGATCGTCTTCTCTTTCAACGTGTATGACCTCAACACCGACGGATTTATCGTTAGAGAAGAGATATTCACTCTGCTGAGGTAGGTTGTTCCTTAATTTATTTGTGGAAACAGATACCGTCCAATAAACCATCATAATTTTCACTAAAAAAAAAATAAATAAATATAATTAATAAATAAGTAGGACCCATTCTCTTTCTGTAATCCGTTTATTTTAATATGCTGGATATCCTACTAGTTACTCAAAATATCGAAAGTTGAATAATAGGTTACAAGTATGTACCGAGAGGATTTTAAATGCTGTTATATGTATCTACCTATAAATAAGCTCGTCGGAAGTCATCCTCCTATTCGTATAATACTTATGGTAATCACATAGCTGAAGTGTATTTTCCTAATTGTATGAATATTATTTATGACAAGGTGGAAGCTAATTCTACCACGATAGGGTACGAGTATCAAGGTTATATTAATTTGATTAGTCAAATCAAATGCGCGAATGTAGAATGTACCTATTGTAATAACAATTAGGTATATACGTTTATGTTGTTTTTCTCGTGATCTGGCTCAATTACTGTAAAGAGGAAGTTGATTGGGATCTTGGCCTATCGTGAGCGGTAGAGACTCAACTGTGTTTTGCTTTCAAGCATGCGACGACTTCAGTCATTTCATTATCTTAAATGATCTTTCGAAGCGTTCTGCGCAGGAGAAAGGGATCGGTTGCGACGCTGAATGTCGTTACGAATTTAAATAGTCGTAAAATGAATGTACAATGTAGTGAAACGCCAATTGGAATTGTCGTTTTGCGAGACTACGCATAATAAATACTGTAAAATATTCATAAAACCAAGAACCACGCTCATCGGTTTTGTCACTTAAAAGTCCACTTACAAGTTTGTTCAACTCGCTTATACAGGTGAACTCATGGTGAAATAACTTGAAAATAAATCCCATGGTTGTAGGCATGTGCAGAATGCCGAAGCTGAAAAGTAACCGTTGGTATAACCAACCATAGAAGGTCTAGTTTTCAGACGAAATAACATACCAAATTCGTAGTTCCAAGTCAGGGTAGGGGCATAAATTCAAGCCCCCGGTTTAATTTATAAGTCCACTACGTCGTGATTCGAAATTGACAAAAATTATTCTCTGTTTTCTCAGTAATTTACAACCAGTACATTTAATAGATTTTTGAAAACTCTCCCTCAATTATGCGGATTTCTTTGCCGCTCAAATTTGAACATAATTATTTAAAAATATCAGACGACCAAGTTTTGTCGTCAGAACCCGAATCAAATTTGAAAATCTCAGTTCTTATGTCACCCACGTTTTGGGTTGACATAGCTGTTAGCTGGAAGTACAAATAATGACTTCTCCTCAATACCTATTGGAAATTCTCTTATATCAGATATTGGAAAACCTCAAGTTCGCTCTGAAAGTCGACAATGTGTTCTCTATAACTGGTGTTCTTTTTTTTCAAGGTAAATATTGTTAAAAAAAATTTAAACATCAAAATTGTTACTCTTATTTTGTATCTCAAAACTTTCCGTGTTTAATTGTTGCAATATGGATTTGGTTGTCTGTTCAGGATTACAAGGCATGTATTATAGTCCTTGGATCGACCCCATACGTTCATGATAGGAAATTAAGTATTTTTTCAGGGGAACTTCATATTTCTCCAAATATCATAAACGCAATAGAATTTATTGGGATATTACATATTTTATGCAGAAATAGTCTTGTGAAGCAGCCGCAAGACGAAGATCCTGAGGAAGGCGTGAAGGAGCTGGTAGAGCTGGTCCTGAAGAAATTAGATCGTGACAAGGATGGCAAGCTGTCCCTCAAGGATTTCAGGTCAACCGATACTTTATATTGATACTCACATTTATGTACACCTATTCAATACAACTAGATCAATAAACTTGGTTTTCGATCCAAGCTGAAATGTTATGGAGGCTCCCTTCTCTCATTTCTATTTGTAAAGAATTATTGATGGAGTCATATGGGTACAGGTGTATAATTGTCTTGGCTTTGATGTGCGAAGATGTGGCCAATATCAAACCTTCTTCGTTGTGGATCACAAAATTCTTTGAAAATATTATGAGTATTGTGCTGGTTGGCTACCGAATCATTGGCATGAGAGCCAAAGGAGTTAGAGATTTTAGTTAGTATAAAAAGTAAAAGTATTAAACACATTTTAATCAGAAGAAATATTGATATTATAATGACAATTTGAATTGAAAGATGATGCTGAACGAATTGTCTCCGTATTATGGACATTACCAATGATATCGTAATCCTAACGAGTACGGAACCGATAAGTTCTCGATACTCTTTTTTACAGACACGATGTGTATTATTATACCTACTCACTTTAGACGATCATACTTGATCAGCTTACTGAGAGGACTTTGATGTACATTGACGGCTTGAATTCAGTAGTCTAACTTGGGTAGTCAGTTGGGTGCCAATTCACATTTATGTTATTGGAAATGTCCGACGTATTATATTCCAAATTTAATTTGAAGAGAAGAGAATTTGTATTTCTACCATTACACCTACAATATTGCAAAGTAATGGTAGCCGAATGCTGATCGGTGCTTACGCCTGAGTGTGCATCATAACTTATGAATTTGTTTTAATATGAATGAAGAGCTCGTGGCAAACAGGACAATACTGATATGGACCCTTTTAGGATCTCCAAATCCGTCCACCTATTTCAACTTCATCCGTTTTCACTGCAACATTTACTTTATTCAGAGGCAATTGAATTGACGAACAAAATTACAAATCCGTCATCATGAACTTTCAAATTTGATTACAGGGAATCGGTCGTGGAGGAACCCTTGTTTCTGGAGGCTTTTGGTCAGTGCCTGCCATCCGAGTCTGCCGCTCACGCCTTCCTCGCTACTCTTTCCTGAAATCTGCTACTCTTTTCTGCATAGTCATGGGCGAAATAATAAGAACCAAGTTGTACGAGTTATGGTTATGGCAAGAATTAGCAAACAAACAAATAGACGGGAAACAAATTATTTTGTTCAAAATGGTATAAATTGTTGAAATCCAAGTAGAAAATGTTTTCATTTCATCAGAATTCCTTCAAGTCTTAAAACAATGCTTCCACTAACTCAGAAGCATTAGTTTTATTGTAGGACACTTGATGTCACCAATGAATGACCATTCAAATAATTAGTTTATTATGAAGAAGTTTGGCGAAAGAGTAACTCAGTAGAAAACACTGATATGAGAAATTGGCGTGACTAGAAGAACTCATTTGGCTCATTTGGCTCAATCTAAGCCGGAGTGAGTAAATGTGGATGTTTTGGCCGCAGCTCCTCTTAGTATAATTCAAATGTAAAAAGTTCCGGTCATGCAGCATGAGTTAATGAGAGAATTTTCAAATAATCATTTCAGCAAATTTGGTGAGTGATTTTCATGGGAAATTTTGCGCTGATTCCGAATATACCATTTGCCCTTATGTTTAAGATGGTAATTTACAAAAAAACACGTTTTTTATCCTTATTTTCAAACATTTGACCCCTTGACTCCTCCAAGAATTCTGGCCAATGATCGCATCCTTTCTTTTGATATTATTGACGTTTTGAAATTTTTTTGGATTTTTTAGATCGATTCCACGGTCAGATATCGTCCGGAGTGACACATACATACATTAATATATACACACACATCCACATCCACACACACATACATATATTTTTATATAGATTAATAATGACATTTTGCTTCCT
>JAEMON010000002.1:11733717-11764669 GCA_030264115.1 Lygus lineolaris | reverse complement strand
CAGACGTTTTTATTTTGGTCATCATCTCAAGTTCACTATTTTGAAAAAAATTACCAATATAAACAGAGGTTTAGAGAAGGATGTTTCTTTTGCCTTGTGCAAACTTGTTGGTTAATCCTATGTACCTGTACATAAATAGTACCTACGATTTATTACCAAATAAATACAGGTAGATACCTAGTAACATAATGTGCATGGTTGGCCTACAAAAATACAGGTACCTAATAACATGTTAACTACATTTCCATATTTCCCACACTGACGGGTAGCTCAGTTTTTCTTGCAGACAGTGATTTTGTGTCTAATGGTTTGTAAACTAAATTTAACTATTATTTTTGGATAAAAATTATTCATCAACTTCAAGTAGGTTCCTGCTAAATTGTCTAACTTAAAAGTTGTCTACATTGTCCAAAACGTTGATCACAAAGTTGTGCTGGGTGGAGGCTTTACCGGTCATCCGGGTCTACCGCCTACTCGGTCCTGCAAAACCGGTTGGCATCTTGTCTATTATAGACTCATAACTACGATTCTCAAGCATTGGTACAGTTCTCACTCTCTTGAAAATCAATTCTAGGTTTCGTATCAGTTGAAGGGTTGATTACGAAAACCATAGGTTACTCAAACAAAGACCTGTCCTCACTTCAATTCTAAAATATCTTCTTTCCTGCTAGAAGGATAGAGGGAAGGTTTTTGAAATATTTTGATGTTGTTATTGTTAGCGAATTTTCGAAGAAAATGAAGCTATTGCAATGGCTTCAAAATTTGAATTATGCAAATTTTTGAACTTATTCTTCATGGAAATCCGTTTCAGACCATTCTAAAACGATTCTTGAAATTTAACTCACATCATGTATATATATTTATATGTTTATATTATGTGTCATACTAAAAAAATCTGGGAAAATTTCAAAATGTCAATAATCAAAAGAAAGGATAAGTTCGTTGGCCAGAATTTTTGGAGCACTCCAAGGGTTAAAATTTTGAAAATTTAGAGTCAAAAATCGATAAAAAACGGGTTTATGAGGTTTTTTGTGTAAATTACCACTTAAACATAGAAGCATAAATGGTATATTTGGAATCAGCGTAAAATTTCCTATAGGAATCACCCACCAAATCGGTTGAAATTATTCTTTGAAAATTCGCTCATCAACTCATGCTGCATGAATGGGAATTTTGTGTTGTTTTGTTTGTTTTTGAAACTGTTCCCTACACCTTATTGTTTTCAGCGTATTTTTTTTTTTTTTTAAGAAAGTCTTTTGTCATCATTTAGAAAAAACTTAACTGTTGAAGATGTGGGTATACCTACTTTTACAAACTTATACACCTAGCCCAAAACACTTGATATGGTATTTCCAGTGCTTGATTATTTTCCTTTGAGTTTTTTTTCACGGTAAATTAGTTACGTGCTTGGATTGATTGGTTCCCCAAATTCATGGATTTGGAACACTAGTTCGAGTGAGCCCAGCAGGAAGTTCCCTTCCCGGTTGGTTCCTTGGTCTTGGAGCTCCTTCCACTGTCGTCTCCAGTCTTCTCATGACTCTCGCTCGCGTAGGTCTGTGTTGTGAACTTTCTCCGCGTCCACTGTTTTCGCGTCTCTGAATCGGTAAGAAACCAATATAATATTTACGCAATATATTTACCAATCACCACCGTCTAATGTAGAATCTTAAAATCTTAATGATTGAGGTAGGTACTAACCAACCATAATGAATTTTCTGTAGACTAAAATAGAAGTTAAAGGTGAGAACCTACTTTCAATTAGCTACTGCCTGATTGACATAGACGAAGTCCCAAACAGAAGTTGAACCACAAAACATGATATAACATTAGATTAGGGAGTAAAAAGTAATAATAAAATAAAAATTGAAAAAGGTGATTAAAAAAGTAAAGTAATTAAAGTACCTACCTATAAAACATGGTATAACATTAGATTTGGGAGAAAAAAGTAATAATCAAATAAAAATAATAATAAAAAAAGTAATCTTCAATAGGTAGAGGTACCTGCACTTATAGTGTATTACAGTATTTTTTTTACAATTTCCGTGACAAAAATGCGATTTAACTGATAAGAATGATCAATGTGGTCATATGTATGAACTGATAAGATGAAGTTGTTCTCAGGCAATTCTGCCATATTTGAAGTGTCTACCAATTTTGCCTCTTCGTCTTTCTCGATACGAAAACCCCTATTAACAATGTTCGTGCTCTACGGCTAATGCAAGAAAATTTGTTATACATAGTAAGTTTGTGTTATATAAATAGCGAGAAATCGAAACCATAATACATGTAACTCAAGACAATACAAACCAAGGTAGGATTTCGAAGGTGTAGGCGGGCTCGCATTAATTTAATACCCTCTTACCTCAATGATTATAAACTTATTACATAATATTATAACCTTGTCTTTACGTCCACATTTCTTAGTCCCTAATAATACATAGCAGTGGGTAATTATTTTTAAGTACAGTCAATTCATAGAAGATCCCTTCAAACCCGTTCTTATCTGTTCGTCGCAGAACTAATGGAAATTAGTATGAATCATGGAACATTCAAATGACCTTAGTAACTTTCACAAGCGAACAGTCTATTAATAATATTAGTATAAATTATAATTAATAATACAAATTTTCGTTAGTAGACGTCAGTATGTAATACTCACACAAATGAGACCATCGTTATACAATTTTGTCCACAATGACCGTGTAACTATGCTTCTGATGGATATAATATTGTGATCTGTGATTTTGTGAGGAAGCCAATTGAATAATTGGCTACTAATCATTCAATTACTCAATTCACTATCTTGGAAACTGTGTTCCTAGGATTGGTAATATCATATTTTTCCCCATCTCTACCATGACTGTAAACTAAAACTTTTCTTTTTGAAAATAAAATAGGAGTAAACATAGTTATTTGAATCTATTGGAATCGTGATGTCGGAATTATAGGAATCTGGGGCGATTTCGAATAGGTAATAGGTAATATTTTAATAGGTAATAGGTAATAATAATAGGTAATAATAATAGGTAATAGGTAATATTTTCAACAACGGGTCTGTTTTCAAGCCAAAAGCCTTTTGTCGAAAACAAAAGGACACCATCACCTTTGCAGAAACCTTTGAATCGAGATGACTTTACCAGATGAACTTTTATTTTCGTTACTACGCGGAATGATAAATCGCTCTTCCACTGAATGGGCTTGGATCCGTTATCGTGCGTTTATAGATCATCTTCCGAAAGCCTGAAGTTTCTGCTTTTTTTTATACCTTAGAGAGGAAAAAAAAAATCCAAGGACACCCTTTTTAGGTGAGCGTTTTGAATCTGAAGGCGAATATAGAGATGTTGTTCAGGCACGCCTTATTATTTGTCCAAGGAGAATTATACTCGTATCACTCCCGAGACCAAGCTATAGCGAAACCATTGTTTCCTTTTAAAGTAATATAAGTACCTACCTAATACATGTAGGAAAACGCACACGTTCGAATAAGAACTTTCCAATTTTTCAGTTCAGTTAGGGTTTTGAAACAATAAATTAGTGTTCAATGACTGCAGCCCATTATTATATGGAAAAGCTAATGAAATCAGGTAAAACAAAAAATTTGATTTGATTTGGATGCTCGAAAAAGTCAGGATATCACTTTATTACGAGGATGATATTTGGTAACGCTGATTCTCCCCAATTCAAAGCAGTCTTATTCCAGATGTAGATTTGAATTAGACTGTTAAAATGTGATGTGCAGCGAAAAAAGTGATGAAAATAGAGCAAGCTTTCGGGCTTAACATCTATGTCAAAATGGTGCAAGCAGAAAATTTGCAATTTGGTCTATTTTAGAAATGTAGGCAAAGAATCGCACTTTATGAATATATCGTATCTTTACTAAGTTTAAAAAATCAAGGACTTAATCAATTCATCAATCAATTAATCAATTTATCCCACCCCTTGCAAATTTGTAGGAACCTTTTTTTAGGATGCCCGCTAAAGCCTACCTACTATTTTGTGAATTATGTAACTTATCCGATTAATTAATTAATTTTATTAAATTTAATTAATTATTATTTTCATTAATTACAATTAAAATTAGAGGTTTGAGAGAAAAATTTCGAATATGTAACGAAGACGTCTCTTCCCGGCGAATTTTTGAGGAAAAATTGAGTGGTGACAGACCACTGCGTTGTCCTTCGAGGGAGTCAGTCAAAATTTCTTCAAAAATGACTAAATCTTGGCTACCGATGGGTTTATAAAAACTCTTACTATAACATTATTACTACTTAGGACCAATAAGTTTAAAAACCGGATAACCTCCCCCGCCCCTATATAACCATTTTTGCGTTGCACAGTTCTTCTCATTTTTCTCATCCAATTTTCAACGGATTTTGATGCGGTTGTCGGCCATCTTACCATTTTATGATTCTATATGCTAATTCAAATTTTAAAAAATTACGTTGAAAATTCAAAATTACGAAATTAAAATTATACGTAGTCCCCCTAGGGAATTGAATAACAAGAAGAATGCCGCAAACCACCCAAACCAGGTTCACTTGTGTGGTACACGGATGGGTCTGTGATGGATGGTATGGCTGGCCTGGTAATCAGGGGTCCAAACTTTAGTTTTAGCCATGCCCCTGGGTCCGGTGGCTAGCATCTATCAGGCGGAAACCCTTGCCATAAAAATAATTATGTGCACAAAAGATTGCCCGGAAACGACTCTAAGGTGCGAGAATTTGTATCCTATCTGATAGCCAGGCAACTTTGAAGGCAGTTTCTGCCTTTTCAATCACCTCAAAGTTGACCAGGAGTTGCTTTCTTTCTCTCAAGGCCGCCGCCCAGGGCAAAAACTGAAGTTGCTCTGGGTGCCTGGGCATGAGGGAATTGAGGGCAATGAAGAAGCCGACCGCCTTGCCAAAAAGGGGTCGGAGTCCTACCCAATTAGTACTGAGCCCCATCTTGGGGATCACCAAAAGTTATATAACTTGGCAAATCAATAAATGGGAGGATAATAAGCGAACAATCTATTGGCAGAATACTCCGAAGCAGAGGCAAGCCAAGAGGTTAATAACTATTTCCAAGAAACGTGCTAGAGCTCTCCTGTCCCTGAGCCGTAAAGACCTTCACAAGCTCGCAGGTTTCCTCACAGGCCATTGCCCCCTAAGGTATCACCTTCGCAAAATGGGTGGCCAGAACAGTTGAATGCCGCCTCTGCTGTGAGGGGGTGTAAACAGCAGAACATGTCCTTTGCGAGTGTCCTGCTGCTGCATCACTAAGATTCCAGCATTTCGGTAATGGTTTCTTAACACCCGCTGATATTGCTAAGGAGATGCCCGAAAACCTCATTCACTTTGTGAAAGAAGAGGCCGTTACTACGGTTCTTAACTGAGTTGGGGATTAGGTCAAAATCAGTTTCGGCCTCAGTGATGAGGGGCTCATCCCGTCCCGCTCCGAAAGAAAAAAAAAGTACCAAAAACCGCTTCAAAATCGGCAGAAATTGGCCTAGGAAAATGGGAAAAACTAGTTACAAAAAAGTTCCTTGGTACCTGCCTACAACAACAGAAGGTACAATTAGGTATACTTGTTCATTTTCAGCTCTGTGCCGCTATTCGTTGCTCTAGTGCTCGATTTTCCGTGATTGATTTGTCGTATCCACTAAGAAAAATTATGGTGGTTCAAAAATAATATTCTTACATGCAATGTGAAACCAAGACCACCGCTATACCTATCTATGTAACTGGCAAAATGTTGTTAGATAAGGTTTCTGGTAGCAGGTCACGATTGTTGTAGGTAGGTATCGTATTTCCTCGGTGAAACTAGTCTGAAAATGCGCTCAGGTACCGTGGCGACTCTTACTTTTACGCTCGTTAGTCGCGACCTACGTCAAGGAAGGTTGTTTGGAGGGTTACAGCTATCTCTTGACGACAGTTCTGAAGTGTCTTCTCCAGACTTTAACGGGAGGTATAGCTGTTTTGGCTCAACCTTTCTAATAATATTTCTCCTCTCTCTCTGCCTAATAATAACCTGACTTGGGCTCTTGGGAACCTCCTATACAAACAGAATTGAGAGGTAACTACAACTCTGACGAAACGGATAACATTTGAGTCTGAAGCTGATTGGTTCCAAATTGGAGCAATATTCCACGGGCTCGAAATCAAAATCTCGAAATGCATCAAGGATTGTAAATGCATCAACGTGTTTTTAGGTGGTACCTACCTCCCACTATTTTTCCTGATCAGCCAAATTCAACTCGAAGGACCATCTAGTTTTTGTTACAGAGCGGTGACACCAGTGATGGGCACTGGGAATATTCCCAGGGGAAACTCCCGGGCGGGAAGGAATTTATCGGGAATATTCCCCAAACTTATAAACCCCAGTAAAAATGGGGACTTTATTTTTTTCTTCCATTTCACTTGTTTTATGCTTCTGGATTACCTAAATGGCAACTATTGCAATTAATAAATGCTCTAGGTGCATGAATAATCGTGTTTTAATCCAACAAAATTGCCTATTCTTCTATTCTGCTGTAGGACATTAGTCCCATAATCTTAAGACTTATAAGATAAGTCCTGTCCAAGTTATTTTTCTTCCCTCTGGGCTTCTGTGTTGGGAACTAAGAACTTCTTCTCTTTGACTACTTTTATGGGTCTAACAACAAAAGCCCGGAGAGAAAAAGAACAACTTGAAAAGGACCAAGTCATGTTGAGTCGAGCACTGATGATGAGACCCGAGGGCCACTCAGAATCGGGATCTGGTTTCGAGTGAGTCTTTAGCTTTCCTAGGGGTCAAACTTTGGAAATTAAGGGTACAAAAATGTGTTCCTGAGGTGTTTTTTTAAACATAAATTACCATCCTAAACATAGAAATATTACGGTATAGTCGTATTATTATTTGGAATCTGCGAAAATCGTTCCAAAAGAATCACCCAAAAATCGGTTAAAATTATTCTTTGCGAATTCACTTATCAACTTCCGCAACCAACTACCTCCAGAATCAACCTCTTCATCGCCTGCCACGATCCGCCGATCTTCTCCTCGCTCAACATCCCGAATTTGATTTCTTTTCTCACTCACTCACAAAACTAAAATCTTTAATTTCCAGTAATTCATAGTTTTTATTTAGCCATTTTATGTGATATCCATGGTACTAATAGGTACATTTTTTCTCTTTTCGTTATTTTTTTTTCTGGTGTCCGGTTATTTTATATTTTTTATGTTTGTTTAATTTCACTGTTCTGCTGAATTTATGCTGTAATTGGAGTTGCCCGTAATTTAAATAAATAAATTAAACTTTTGCTGTATGACGGAACTTTTCATTTTTTCGTTATGCTTAACGTCAGCAATACCTAAATACATTATTGTTCTCGATTTTTTGTTTGAAATTCACTACCGTAGCACCTAGGAAACAGCAATAAGTAGGAAATTTCAAGCTATAGGTACCTAAGCCCTAAGTGGTCATAAAACCGGGCAGAACAATTTTATTAACTAAAAAAAAAAATCCCGTATAAATTCCCTAGTTGGGAATATTCCCCAAAAATAAGTTCCCGGGAACATACGCATCACTGGGTGCCACCAAAGAAAATCGTCAGTGATTAATTCAGAGAATTGTCAAACTGAAAATTATCATTTTGTATAATAACGCATTTAATAGCATTAAAGCATTAATAAAGTAGGTATTTAATGCTCATTTGGAAAATTTTACATTAATCTCCTATTATGAATGACCTATTCTCTCGGATAATTTCAGGGATGTTTTTCTGTTTACCTGAGTATGATTTCATCATATTTGCTTACTGCAATGGTATTGATATTAATAGGATTATAACGTTAGCCTCTGAGTCCTCCTTCCATTGATTGGCAGAGAGACAAACACTACTAAAATTGGATGCTTGAAACTTACCCCCCTCAACCAAACAGCATCAATAATTATCCACTTCCGACATTTTTCAAAATTTCACATCATCGCTCATAAGATCAAAAGCACGATTTAAAAGGACATAAAGAGGAAATTGCAATGATTTGCGCAATGAACTGTGATATCCCCTGTTTTTCCTGGTGTGGGGAATCCAAAAATGATACAAGTTTTGTCAAGAAAGTCTTACTCCTTATTTTCTTTGTGTAGCTTTTCCCTGTCAAATTCAACGTTTTTTCAATCAAATTTAACAGTTTCCAATCAAATCCAACAATTTCCCGATAAAATTTTGCTGAATTTATTTGGAAAGTCGTTGAATTTGATCGGGAAAATTGGAAAACGTTGAGTTTGATATGATGTCAGATTGGATGTTTGATGCAATTCACAAAATCACAAAAAAACACAAGCTGTTTTCACACATCACAAATTATACAGCGGAATACTTATATTTTGAAGTTCACTGAGACCGAAAAAAATGGTTTTAGGTCATAATTTCAATTTCTTCTCAAGATTCGACAATCATTTTTTGATAACACGTCAAAATCCAAAGAAAACGATACCGAACTCGTAGTTTTCGGCTCCGTCGTTGCACCAACAACGAGCACCAGTCATAAATATAAAATCACTCATTTTTGTACATTGAGTAGGTAAGCCTTATACCAAATTGCAAGTAACAACTAAAAACAAAGTTTTCATTAGATATGCACTGTTATGGGCGCCATTATTGACGCCGTGCCGATACCAGACGTTTTTCAGGGAATTCTGAGGGCTCAACGAGTTTGCCCTCCAATTGTCAAGTCCGAAGAACCAATACCTCTAGGAAATTCTACCAGACTACAGTTAATACAGCTACAAGCTGGTTCCGTTCGGATCTTCAAAAATGCGCTGAAAAAAATACTTCCGCCATTCTGTGGTCTATAAGTATAATAAGTAGGAACATGTGAGCTAAGATTTTGAAGGTACCTACGTGACCCAAAAAGTTGGGGTTTTCATCACTAGAGTAGGTACATGAGGATCAGACCATTCAGCCTCATCTAAAAATTCTGGGAAACATAGAAAAGGTATCGCTTAGTGTATTAGTAGACACCGGGAAAGAAAGAACAGGTCCCACACACGAATTATACATGACCAAGTGAGAGGTTATGAGACGAAACAAAACGGCTCTTGTTCGTTCTATAGTTGGGTATCTGACGAGATGGAAAAACGTTATAGCCTCGAAGTTCCAGCTACAATTGAATTCTGAACTGGGTTTTCATTACGAAATGGTACTGAGAGATTTCGATAAACAAAATGTTGGTTAATTTCTCGATAGAGGAAAAAAGTAATATCCCAAATTATCTCCTCGTATGATTTAAAATACTGTAGGTTTCAGCAAAAACATTGATGGATTCAATTACGAAGATCATTTAATCGCTGGAGGTTGGCGATGAATGTTTTTAAACAGTAGTTTTCCTGGCTACTAGTACCCACACTGATACGAATCGGGACGAGCCTTCATCATTGTGATCTAATCGGTTTAATTATCCTCCTGAGCGGTTCGAAGGATTCAAATTGAGATTAACATCTGGGGGAGTCCCAGTCTATTCAAAGAAAATGTCATATTAGGAAAGCGCACATAGTTGTGTAAGAGGAAAATAGGTTATGGATTAGGCCTGGCAGTGGAAACACCGTCTTTCAACACAACCTTTTATACTGGCTGGGTGTATGTCCTGAATTCCTTCCAGTAGTTAAATAAATTGAGTTATAAACTCAAAAAAGTTCAATTCATGCAGCATGAGTTGATGAGCGAATTTTCAAAGAATAATTTTAACCGATTTTGTGGGTGATTCTTAAAGGGGATTTCACACTGATTCCGAATATACCATATGTTTCTATGTTTAGGATGGTAATTCACACCAAAAACCTCAAAAACACGTTTTTTTAAAGTGATTTTTGACCCTCAATTTTAAAAATTTGACCCCTTGGAGTACTCCAAAAATTCTGGCCAACGAACTCATCCTTTCTTTTGATATTATTGACATTCAACAATTTTTTCGGATTTTGTACCTCGATCCCTCGGGCTGATATCGTCCGGAGTGACATATATAAGATATATGAATTTATATACCTATATAAATAAATAAAATTTCCTTTAACAATGGAACTATATTTGTTTTATACTATTTATACCATATTTGTATGGTACGTTCTCACTTTTCTTTTAAATTCGCCAACCTGATAAATGCAAAATATGATCCATGCGTAAGAACCTTCGTCGTTCCACTTTCCTTCTTAAAACAGAAAGAAATACAAAAAAGATTCTCTAATTATTTATTCTTCTATCGTGTACAAAATGGTGAATTCAACGAAAATTCATTTTTAAATAGTAATTTGTAAACTCGGCGCTGCGCGCCTCGCCAAAGGGCCATGCCCCCCTGGACCCCCCAGGATCTATCTCTTCTATACTTCGCATAGAACGAGGAGCAATTTACGAACGTAATTCACCATGCTCATAACTCAGCTTGTTGGCCGCGCACTTCGCAGTAGTTAACATAATATTGTTATGGGATGGTGGAACTGATTTTATTTGGTCTGCCCTAAGTTCCAATTAGCAGTGATTTATTTGGGCCCATAATATTTTTGGATAAATCGAGAGATTTCGAACGAATGGTCAACGAATTTTGTGGGATGAAAAACGACGAAGTACCATTTCCCTAGAAACGACTCGGTTGTATGCGAAATAAGGTGTGACGTTTTGGGACACGACTATGGGACATGATCATGGGACAAAATCATGGGACAAAAAATTGAGTAGTGATGAGGCTAAGAATTACGTTCGAGGAGGCTATACACTGCCAACAATACTTTACAAACGTTCTTTTTCCGACGGCAAGGCTTGTATTGTTCTCGAACTGGTAATATTTATGAAAGTACTAATCAGCATGAATGGTTGCAGCAATCAGTTCTTTTTTCATCAGGTCTCTCAGAAGAAAATTGACTCATTTGCTCGATTAGCGGGTGGAGAAAGTGTTGGCGGCCCTTGTGGTCCGCGTGCATACGTCCGCGATCTCAGCTTTCTATCTGCACTGGCCCCCTAACAAACTCCTTCCTTCGGCCACGATTTAACTACTAGAAGTTTGAAAGTTCACCTGGTTGGTTGTCTAACATCAGTCTACTGTCATGCTATTGCGAGCTCACGTCACTAAACTTCTTGAAGAGTGAAGTAGGTATAGGTACACTACCACCAGCTGGGAAACATGCGTCCAGTTGAATATACTAAACTATTTAGGTATATCTGCGTTGTTTGAAGAAAAATGAACCTTTCCAGATACATATTTAACACCTAATTAATATAATAAACACGTTTTTTTTGGCGATTTTTGAATCTACATTTTCAAAATTTGACCCCTTCGAGTACTCAAAAAATTCTGGCCAACGAACTCATCCTTTCTTTTGATATTATTGACATTTTAAATTGTTTTTGGATTTTTTATCTCGATCCCTTAGCCAGATATCGTCTGGAATGACACACATATATATAAATATATGTATACATATAAGAAGATTAAATTTCAGGAATCGTTTTAGAATGGTCTGAAACGGATTTCCATGAAGGAAATTCTCGAAATTTTCCATTACACAAATTTTGAAGCCATTGCAATAGCTTCATTTTCTTCGAAAATTCGCAAAAAGCTCAATCTGGCTTTCTAATGGGGTAACTATCGTTTTGGGACGAGAAAACCCATCTGTTCAAAGTAACCCCACTTGATGGGGTGAGATTAATGAGGAAAAAGAATTGACCCCAGCCTACCGCTATTGAAGATAGGAAATTCGTTCAAGCGGCATTTGAAAGCTGAGACTGATGTTTAGCTGTCTTTTGTTCCAAGAATGTTGAAAAAAGCTCCAAAATTACAAGAGATACACTTACCAGATATATACCAAATATACCAAACCTGCACTAAAGTTACCCCACTTTTCGGTACCAATGATACCTGTTTAATACTTAATAAGTATCTCATTTAATTTATCTAGATGAATTCAGTCACTCGTTTTGTTGCTTTCAGATAAAATATTGTTACGCATTGCATAAAACTATTTTCCATTTATTATGACTTCTTTACTTTTTATTTCTATACCTACTTACGTCACTCTACAGTCCATCTAGTTGATTGTATGTTTTGTCAAGGATGAGAAGGGAAAAATCTGATGGTAGGTACATCATAATTGCTCCCTCCCCCTGGCTGCAAATGGTAGGTGACGGTACGCTTCAGTCAACCCGGTCCAGCCATTGTGAAATAATTGGCGAAATCGGGTGACTGCTCTTGAATGGACTGACCATCCCAGAGAAGGCATTGATTAGGCCGCAAAAATTACATAGCGAGAATTTCTGCGGACGATCAAGGCGCGATGTCAATGAGGGTTTTGCTTCCTCACTACCGAAGGTAGGAAGCTATGTTTTCGTGCAAGAAATAAAAAAATTTTTGTCCTCCACAATTAAAATTTCCACTTGCTCTTTACGTTTCAGAGCTTTTTGAACAATTTTGGTTCCTTGTCTGTCTGTGGTCAATTCCTTGTCCCAGGCAAAACTATATGAAGATGTGGTCCGGATTTGATTAAATTTTCAGGGATTGTGCGGGTTAGTTCCGTGACGGTCCCCTATCAATTTCATCACCATCGGACCACTAGTAGCTTGAGCGCATGCGCAAACGTGAATTTCCTGACACCCCTGTATCTCAGTTCCTAATTGACCTGTTTCGCTCAAATTAGCAGGGTAGTTTTGGATTCACTTCAAGACAGAACCCTTTGAATTTCGTCACGATTGGATCAGTTATAGCTACTGCTCAAGCGCAAACCTGAAATTAGTTGTCATGGGCGTATCTCCGGAACTACTCTAGCAATTTCGGTGAAATGTTCAGGGATTACGCGAGTTAGACCCTAGAGGGTCCCCTATGAATTTCATGGCCAAACCTACTGCGCATGCGCAATTTTTAATTAGTTTTATAGCCATAACTCCGGAACTACTCAACCAATTCTATTGAAATTTTCAGAGATTCTACGGTGTAGTCCCTACTCAGTTCCCTATTTTTTCAATAGCTATCGGACCATTAGTAGGGTGTGCGCATGCGCTAACGTAAATTTCCTGAAACTACGATTTCTCAGTTCCTAATGGACAGATTTTGCTCAATTTTGGAGGATAGTTGAGGGCTGACTCCAAAACAATTACCTACCTATGAATTTCGCCACAATTGGATGATAAGTGATGGCTACTATTCTTTACTGCTCATGCGCAAACGAAATTTATTTTCATAGGCATTCTCCTAACTCCGAAACTATTCTACCGATATCGTTGAAATGTTTTATAACTGATTCTATCCGTTCATGTTAGAAAAGTGAGGAAGCTATACTGCCCACCCAACTTGGCAGACTTTTTTCTCCACCACGCCAACGTTGGCTAGGTTATATTGATTGACCTATAGTAGATATCGTACACCCTCTTCCTTCATTGTTAAATCGGCCGTCCTTAGTGACGTAGGTTGAGTAAAGACGTTCTTAAATAGGTCAATTTTGTGCAATTTTTCACCTCGAATTTGGACGTGATGCATGTACTACGAATGTATAACTTTTTACGACTTTAGTGAGTCGAGCCGTTCAGATTTTATTAACCATGTATAGATCGCAAACTTTCGGTCAAGTTTGATTGAATCGATTTTGAAGTCGTTGTTCGATTACAGTAGTACCGGGTAGTAACCTACATTGAGTCCAACTATCTGTGTTATTATGACTGTGTTATTATATTGACTGTTACCCCTGGCAGGGCGGCGAGGTTCGCTAGTTATGTACATCACTCCAAATTTGCGCTCATCGAATCATTCATTTTACTATCATCAGGAGAGGAAAGGCGAACACGTATGTGTCTGAGAAACTTGCACGGCAGCCCAAGAAGTGAACCTGCACCGTATTCTAGAGAAGAATACTGCATCCAGCAACCTTAACAGATTCAAAGGCCACTATGAGAACAATGGGCGTATTTTCATCCCATACAGAGCGGCTAGCGCTTTTGTCAACAGAACGCGATTTGAATCACAATCGCTCAGCATGGAATGTAGAAGCTACGAAAAGAAAAGAAGTAAAGCTCTTTCTTCTAGTCTTTATTCCAGTTGATGAAGGCGGCAGACTTCTTAAATTTGACTCTATTTCTATCAACAACCTATTTATATTGTTCGAGTGCGAGCAAACTGCCATCACGATATTGTTGCCCAGCGGTTTGGTCGTGTGTCCAATTTTGGAGTCAAGCTTCTATTCTTTTGAAACTTCACCTCTTGGTGATACAAAAATGATAGGATACTAAACGTAGCACCCAACCCGTGATACCTACTCAGTACCTGATCCCAAGTGACGGACGTATTTACCCGGGTGTCGGTCGCGAAACACCGTCGATTCTATAGATGAAAGAAAAGGATGAGCTGGGTGTATTCCTCTTTAATGACCTAGGTGCAACCAGCCCGGGAACTTTGCCATCGCTCTCCAAAAACCCTGATGAAAATGGGTGAAATCGTTCGATCGTGATGAAATCGCTTTCAGTCAGGCAAAAATTTGATAGTACTATTAAATTTCATGGATTAATGCAGATTTAAAAGAGGAATATGAGATTTAGATTAGATTGGTACCTTACTACATACATACGAGTACCTTCCCAGTTCGTAGTTAGTGTCATTTTATCTATCCTACAGTGCGCAAGGTTTCTAAAAATAGAAACATTCCTATATAAACACACAGTCATATACTCAGGTACACATACGAGTCCGTATTAGTATAACAGGATAATTCTGCACATAAATAGAAAAATGGAATAAATTAGGCGTTGGAAATGAAACTTCATTCGATGAATCATCATGCAACGAGGAACGTTCAAATACACATATTCTACGTGATCAACACGTTGGCTGTCACTTAGGCCTTGACAGAAATTTCCAAGGTACTGGGAGGTAGGCATTCTGGCAATGTTATTTTATTCTATTCGGCTTCGACGGTTTCACAGATATGGAGAAATAATAACGTGTGCCGAAACTCTACAAAATGTGACCTCGCCGATTAACTCAAGCAAGTCTGTTTTATAAGTTTTCATTCCCGTGGATAATATTGTAAGCACGGTAAAGCTGAAATCAGTATAGAATGATTTCACAGTCATGAACAAAGTTTGTTCAGAATGCTTCGACAACAACGGGACTTATTCGAGTCTGAATCCCTGAATCGCTTATTGAATGATACTGGAATTTTTTTCAAGTCGCATGCATTTTTATGCGCAGTGGCTTCTAATTACTCGCTCTAGCCCAAACCGACCTCAAAATGTGAGATATTTCCCCATTAAATCGTGATGAATCGGTGTTTGACGAAGTAGGATGGTACAAAAGCTACCTACCAGTATTATTCGATTATGTTGCCCATATTCAGGTGGTGCTTCTACGTGCTAAAACACCGCACGATCTCCTTAAATTTGAATGAAATTGGACGGGTGCTTTCGGGGTTTTGTGGAGGACGAGGCTTTGGCTCCGCTTGGAGAAACGTTACCTACCAAATTTGTTCCGAAAGCTCTAAAACGCAAAATACAGACAAACATAAATTCAATTTTAGTTATAAAGTGAAAAACACAGGAAAATAAGGTGGAAAAAAATCAGGTGAAAAACATGGATTGGAACCCGATACCTTGCGCTTCTAGGCGAGTACTCTACCTCCCCCCCCCCCCTTTTTTTTAAAAGCCAGAAACCATTTTTTTCAATTTTAGAGGAAACACATTTTTGTCCTCTCTCATCAAGAACACAAGACATCCCTATCTCGGGAGTGAAGAAGCAAAATATCGCAAAATATTACCTAGATACCCAACTAGACCATCACTACAGACAGATAACTCGGTGTGTAAGCCATAATGTGCATTCAATCTTATTTTCCTCACAAAATATGTTTTCTCAAAAACATATTGATGATGACGAAACTTATAAATGAGATTCAAAAACTAATGCTGAAAGCTGAGCCGGGCTGTGCTTTTGAAAGACTACAGTTGTGTTCAGTTGCTGTTTCGATTGTGAAGAGATGGGCGAAGAGATCGGTGGTTCCTCCAGTGTTATCAGGTTCATCGCTGTCACTTGATCTCCAGTCTCACCCCAACGATACGCTGCGGTCCCCCTACATTGACTTCCTACTACCCTTCTCTTTCCCAACATCTTTGGGCTGCATTTCCAACATTATAAAATGTAGAGTCAAGTGGTTGTCGTACTCACACCGTTGCCTGTATTTGTAAATACCGTTCGTCGTTATACGTCAACCCTAATAAATGAGTTTACCATTAAATGAGTTTTTTAAAAGTAGGAATATCATTATTTATAAGATACAGGGGGTTTCAAGCTACAACTCCTGCTAGATGATTCTGAGAAGAAACACAGTACGAATATCCCTTCTCATGGTACATTCGTGCCATTCTGTTGGCCACCCTGGAGACCAAATGGGAGGTCGCGCGTTCGGAGCTGTACAGCTGTTCAGTGTTCCCCTCTCCACACACTTCTTCTTCAGCGCTTCTCCGTCCCCGACCTACGTTAGTGCTTTTTGAAAACTCTGTTATCCAATATTTAATATATTGTGTATTTCGAAGAGATATCGTCCGATCTTATTATTAAAAGTAAATTACTAATCCATTTCGTATGTGTAGTATTTACCCCAATCGTCCGATAGATTCAAAGACTAAGAAGACTGCAACAACGAAAAACTCGTACACCTTTTTGAAAGTTTATTCAAAATTTTGGAATATAGGTAATGAAAAATATAGAATTGTTGTTCTTATCTCAGGAAGATTGGATGTGTTTCATGCAATTCTTGTGGTTCATCCGAAACATCGGGATGATAATTATACTCCTAAAGATATACCAACTACTTACTCCAGTTGAGACATCAGGACGAGATTGGATGAACCAAGTTTGAACGACCAATCACAGTAATTTTCGCAACTTCGCAACTCTGCCTGCTGGGAATACCCAAAGAGTTTTGTCGACACCCGATGAATCAGTGATTACACTTTGGCATCCGAACCAACAACGGTCACGTAGGAGGTCAAGAACACATTTTACCTACGTATACACAAAGAAACGTCCGTTTGATCTGCCCTCCAACTTTTGGTGATAGTACCAACCTATACTAATCGTGAAGAGGTTACAATTTCCAATCTACGAGCTGAATATCGGAAGTTAACATTTTGTAGAATATACAACATCATACAATAATTAGTAATTAATTTAATGTGAAACTAGTAGAATTATTATATTTCGCTAACAGCTGGTTTACGATCTTGGCTAGGGATACCTACCCCTGTGTATGATTGCTCCAGATAGGTACCTTTCTCGGAAATTCTAATAAGACTTATTGGAATATACTTGGTATAGGTACCTTCGTACGGATTTACAAATCAATGTACTTATTAGAACATTATAGCACAATGACATAATGATAATGAAAATGAAAAACTAATAGAATAATGACATAATTATATGAAATATTCGGCGCTCCGCCCACTGCACCCCCGGTTAGTTCTACTTCAGCCTTACTGGACAAAATTAAAACTCAGCTGATCTGAGAGCTCCATTTTCGACTCAGCTGATTTGGGAGCTCCCTTTTTCGACTCAGCTGATTTGGGAGCTCCATTATCGACTCAGCTGATCTGAGAGCTCCATTTTCGACTCAGTTGTGTTCAAAAGTCCATCAAGGGCCCACATACCAAATCTCAGAATCGTGGGATCATTAGGGAAAAAACGCTTGCATACAAGTCTGCAACGCATTGGGACATTTTCATGTCTTTCTCCCCCTCCTTCTTTCCCTTTCAACTTTCTCCTTTGCTTTAGGAGCCACTCAGCTGATCTGGACCTCTCGATTTGTCAAGAAGGAGTCTCAAGGAGGCTGCATACTAGAACCATTTGTATCGATACAGAACGACTCGGTTGTAAGCGGAAATGGTCAGAACTGGACGGTTGTTGTACAATGTCACGTTACGTAACATAATTTTGGTTGTGTGCCACAGCAAAGACATGAAAATGTCAAAAGAATGGAACATGCTTGTACTACTAGCGTGCTTCATATGTTGTGAAGGTACGACACCAGGTACCTCATACCACCACCGCCAGATGGTCATAATGCCACACTGAAAACTCCAACCAACTTTATTTGTTGACCTACGTACCAGTAGTTCTGTAAAGGATTTGGAAGGAGGGGGAAATTGGCAGAATGAGATGTGGTATGATGTATAATAAATGTAAAGCTTTCCAACGAGCGATGATCGATTTTTGTGGGGTGGAATATGAGGAAGTTATATTTCCCAAGCAACGATTGGTTGTACGTGAAAAACATCAGAAAAACAAGGGCTACTTTAGGGCCGGGGTCACATTTTCGTCGGGTCGTTTTTCGGCAGTTAGGTCATGGCTAAAGCCTGTTACGTGCTGAAAGTGTTTATAATGGTAACTACCTAAGTATTAAATTTTTTGATCTGAATATCAATATTTATTTTGCGTACTACCTACCAATTTATCACACTACCTGATTACTTTCATATGAATCACTTCTTGCATGTACCTAAGAAAGTACCTCTCCTCCACTTTTAAAACTCATGAAGGAGAAATTCGCATGAGAGGTTGCCGTGTGACAGCGACACTGCAAGTAAAGGTCGTCTAATTGGTTATTTCCTTTTGGCAGGGGCGCTGGTCATCAATTTCACGAAGACTGTTTCAAGTCATTACCTTGTACTCCCCATGACGAAGGACATTGAATGAGAAACGAATATTAACTGTTTAGGGCCGGTATTGCCTACCGAGAGTGAAGTAGATAAATACTTATTTCGAGTACATACCTACCCTGATATGTTTGTAAAGAGGAAATCCGAGGGAGGGATGCCAAATAACTCAGAGTTTGGTAACTAAGAATCAAGTTGGTGAAAATCGAAGGAACCAAAAATAACTTGAAAAAAAAAAAGATCAATGACACCTACCAAAGTACACTAAGTACTTACAACTACCTAAATGAGAACCAACTGGCTGAAAATATACGCCCAACATATATTTGGGTATACGAATCAAAACGACTACGCTGCATAAAAATATCAACTAGATGATGTATACCCAGTTTCACATTTAGAGTCGTTTCTTTAGGTAAATTTAATTAGTTTGGCAAAGGTTAATCATAGAAGATCAAGCAGTAGTTTATTTAAATTTAATTATTTTGGCAAAGATTAATCATAGAAGATCAACCGGTATAGTTGATCAAACTGAAATATGACAATCTATATTCGCAACTTGCTTTGGATACCGATTTGGCTAAAGCTTCCTCTGAATGGACTTTACTAAACATTGAAGGTGAAAATCTGCATCAAAGAGTGGCTCTCCGTATCCAAGAAACGAGATAAGGGAAGAATGTAATATCTCGGTAGCTAAATGAAACAAAGTTCCATTCATGCATGCGAATGAGCGAATTTTCAAAGAATAATTTTAACCGATTTGGTGTGTCATTCATTCAGGAAATTTCACGTTGAATGTACCATATTATGTTCCTATCTTCAAGATGGTAATTTACTTACCCCAAAAATCAAAGAACACTTTTTTAAGCTATTTTTGACTCTAAATTTTTAAAATTTGTCCCCTTGGAGTAATCCAAAAATTCAGACCAACGAACTCATCCTTTCTTTTGATATTATTGACATTTTGAAGTTTTTTTCCACAGTACGTAGGAAGATGTATCACCAAGTATCTTCCAGGATACAAGAATATACTGGCTTACAAGTATTGTTGATACAAACACAGATTAAAACATACTAGTGTGAATTAGTAGCTGGTTACTGGATAGTTTGGTGATAGATAAAATGAGGTGGCTACCCAAACCAAATTTTGTTATCAAGGTACCTATGTTTATGTTCATAGTAACTCGGCGGCAGGAATTGAACGTTATGAATTGATTCTTCTTGAATTTGAAGCGGCGTTAACAAAAGTCCTAATGTTATGAGGGGCTACAAAAAAACGACCAACTAGCCTACTAGAGCTATCTCAAAGCCTCGGATTTATTCGAGCCAACGGAATGAAATCATCGCAGTTCCACAAAGTTTGCATCATGAATGGGGGCAATGAAACAGTAAACCGCGGATTTACCCCAACCCCTACCCCAAAAGTCCTCCTCCGTGCTAGATTTGATATTTCCAAAGTCCAAAATAACCTTCTTAATTAAGTTAGACGTATCCAAAGTGTGTGGCCGTGAAAACGGGACAAACATCAGACAGACAAATATATTATAATGGTGCCAATCGTCTTCAAATAGCATGAACTGCAAAAGAAAATGATTCTAATCAATGTACATAAATACATAATTAGGTACGTTGTGATTAATGTAAATGTTATTTTCAGTTTCTAGTTAACGAGACGATGATTTGGAAAGCAGGGAAAAGGCCGTCCGATTGGATTCTCAAGGATAATATGACAACGACCAAAGGGTAAGTCCGGTTCCTAATATAGATTCACCTCGTAGTGTAGCAAAGTACTTTTAATGATATCAGCCCACCATTTGCACTAAGGCAGTTTCGTAAGACAAACGAACTCATACTATCCATCAGGGAAGTTATCTTCGTGATAAGTAGTTTGTTCTATTTATTTAATTATGGTGCAATGTTAATCTTTAGGGTGCAAACCTTTACCGTCACTAATCTTCCATTTCGTGAATCCTCCTAATTGTTTCTCAAATAATAGCCTACCCAAACATCAACCGAAAACACTCCAATCGCTAACAGTGGGGGCTAACCGGCACAATGAAAAATTTAATCAAAATTGTACTGCATATTAATATAGTTCTGCCTGGGACAAGAAATTAACCTCAGACCAAAAATTTTCAGAAAGCTTCTAACCTCACTTTTAACGCAAAGAACAAGGGAAATTTTGATTTTGGAGAACAATATTATTTACTCGTTGCTGGAATTTAAGGTACCTCCCATCGCGTCGGTAGTGAGGAAGCAAAACTTATCTAAGGTCATTCATCACTCCAACAGTATTTTCTGGAAATCCAGATTAAAATGAGAGCCTTCTTTTGGTTTCTAAACCAGGTTCAGATTTATATAGTGGTTATATTTATGTACTCGTATCTACCGGATTTAGCTCCATATAAATACCATAATGACTAGGATTGCAACTATTTTGATGTATGCCGTATTTATTTTCAACTCATTTTTATTATCTTATTGGAGAACACGTGGAGTAGTGTTCCAAGGTGTGAACATGTGATTTAGTCACTCCGGAAAATTTGGTCAAATCTAATTTTATATTCAGGTTTTGCAAGTGCATGTGTCAATGTGTTTTAGTAATATATTTCTTGTTTCGCTACCGATGAACTTATTTTCCCTATAAATTACTATGCTAATTCTCTTGTTCCCTACGAGAAACTATCTACCTACTTGAACCGAAACCCATTACCTTGTACCTCATCTCATATTACGTATCATCTACGCTTGTACGATTACTGGTATTCACCATGTTAGGTGAAGAAATGTTGCCCCACAAGATTTATGCTACCTACCTCCTTCAATACTCGGATTGCCCCAGTTATGAACGGAATGGGAGTCCCATAAGAACTTTGTTGGTTGCTGTGCTGATGGCACTATTTCGAGACGATCGTAATTTTTCATTAAAAACGGTAGAGAGTGAAGCGATAACTCCTATTCAGGCATTCACAGCAACCACTCTCCCATAGATGGTCGGAGTATATCTAACTTGTTTTACCTCGTCCCTGATTCTGATGGTGGTCATTCGCCTTGTTCACGAAGATTATATAATCGTCGGCTAACCGTCAATAACTACCCAGGTTTCTCGGTGTAGATAGTAAATTTAAGGCACCCCGAAAGCTGCAAACTCATATCCAATTGTCCAGAGAATGCCACAGTATCCTACAAGTGAAGACCGTGATGAATATTTTTAGGCTATCACTTATTTTCAACCAAATTCACTTATAAATTCTGTGAATGCCAAAGCAGCCGGTTGCCGAACCAATTTATTGAAACAGTAAACTATTATTTCGCCAAAGGTAGCAATAGTCTACTTTCTTCTAAGAAGTCACTATATATCTTATAACCATTGTGACTTGTAATCACTATGAAAGAACGTGTGCCGTAGCTCAGGCACTGCTCCCTACTCATCGTCATGCTCGCCGAACTAATATAATTTGAAACGGAAGCTATAAAAAGGGAAAGTATGTCAGCGAAATAATACGGCAGGTAAGTGCTCATAGTCTTTCGATCACCAGCACAACAGTGGAGGCATTAACTTCTTACTCAAGATTCAAGCCGTTTCAACGCTCAAAGGATCATTTATTGTTCATGCTAGGTAGAGTAAAACGAAATAAAGAAAATAATTTTTTTTTAATTCAAAGTACTGGTAACATTTTAGCTCGATACTTCATCTTAGCTTGTGCCCCTGTAATAATATTGTAATTCAGTGTGTCTACAACCTTTTGCAATATAGTCCACAGTGAGGTAACAAGAAGCCTTGTAAGGATAGAATAAACATATTATTTCAACCATAAGAAAATTCTGGAATGATATTTATTAGAATGAATGGGGACAACCAAACCCATTTTAGATGGATAATCGAACTCCAAGTTATGACGATGGAATATCTAGTTCAAAGCTTTGGCAGTTAGATCCTGATTTTTCATGATGCCTCGGTATACTTATTCATAAAATTGATATTAATTTTCATTTCCATTTTTATTAAGTAGAATTTCGAATAAAATCTCGGTTTTAGCCGATTTCCTGACTCCTGAGTCAGCACGGATAGTTTTGGAGTAAATAAACTTTTCCATGCTTTTCAAATTTCAAATCATGGTTGAGACTTACATAAATAATGCAATATAAAACACCTGATCCCCAGTGATGGACGTAATCATCTGGATGTCATTCGCAAAGAACCGTCGATTCCTTCCAGTCCTTATGTAGCCTATAAGCTGGCCAGTAATACATTGCAATGATATTGGGGAAAACCCCCATGGATATCATTATAGGGGTAATCGATCGATATGGCATTAGCCGTCACAAAGACCCATTTACCGGACTAAAAAAATAATAGCTAAGCACATCTTGGAAATTGGGGGCCCCTATCATTGTATGTATTCCGTATCCCATTTTATTGGGTCGAGAAATCCGAACATTCACGGGGCTCAGGTTCCGTTTATATCGTTCGACATCTTGTTTCAAATTTCGCAAACTCCCAGACTTATTAAAGGGTTACGTGGAGTTTCTGAAGGAAACAACTTTCTCTCCAAGCGTGAACCACTTCGAAGGATGAAGTCCCCATTTCCCGAGAAAACACGCGACTTGCATAAAATGATGCAACAGCTTAAAAAAAACTGCAGTGCTGTTCCATTAAACAACTCTGCGCAGCCTTCATGATCCCCTCTGCTATACATGTGATGATCTTTGAAAATGACCTTTGCACACCGAAACATTTATTCATTACATGTGCTTATCCGAACTTTTTTGTAAATAAATAAATCTTATTGGGAAACCATACCAAGCATTTAACAATTTTTTCGCACTCGCAGTTTTTAACATAATAGGTATGAGTTGCTTTATAATTACCTACTATAACAGCTGACCAAGAGAGAACAACATGAGTGATGAATCGAACCACAATAATACAAAAAGTATTAACTGTTGGATTTTCAAACGAAGATGTCACAGCAACAAGGCTCGTTGTAGAACCTCGTGGGATATGTAGTGCAACTTGTGAGTTCACTAGTACCTGTCATCTAATATATAAAATTCTCGTGTCACAGTTTTCGTTGCCATACTCCTCCGAAACGGCTTGACCGATTTTAATGAAATTTTTTGTGCTTATCCGGTACTATGAGAATCGGCCAATATCTATTTTTCATCCCCCTAAATCTTAGGGGTAGTCCACCCCTAAATTTTTTTTTATTTTTTAGACAAAATTTTTAATTTCTATTTTTTTATGATACAACATACAAAAATACATACAATCCTCAATTTTCACCCTTCTAAGATCAACCCTTATTTTTTAATAAGGGCTCTGTCCCACTGTCACGCGAGCGAAGCGACCGTTTGGGATCTGGACAACCAACCGTCTCGAAAACCGGCCGTCTAGAAGTAACCGGCTAGAGATCATTTATATATATGGCAAAACAACGTTTGCCGGGTCAGCTAGTAATTCTATGTTTCTGCAAGCGATATACCTAATTATTGTACCTATTATTAGGTTTCGCAAATAATTTTTTTATTAAGTTAGTTAGTTTCAAGATGTACCAATACAGTAATTGCAGTTTCTTGTTGCAGAAAAGTGAGCAAGAAAATCGCAGAAGTCTCAGTGATATTTGTGGAAGTTCTTTTGCTACTTGTGAGTGTCGCTGCAGCCCTCGTCGAATCCATAATAACCTTCATCCTCCCCAATAGAGAGAAGGATATCTCCTCAGACATAATTTTGGTGAGTGGCATTACACATTTAAACAGATTATTGATTCAGTAGGTTATAAAATGATTACACTTAACTCTAGTGGTCATAGTGTTTTTTCATTATCTGTAAACAATTGTTCATCGAATTGAAGGTCTATCTAGGTTGGGAGTACGGCAATGAACCCTTGAAAATTGTGTGATCTGCTTCGATTCTTCATTAGTAATTAGAAAAAAGAACACTTAGTCGATTTGAACCGGAAGGCATTAGTATTCTCGGGACTCTGAAAATTCGCCGAATGGTTTTATGTGCGCATTCTGATAGTTCCCAATATAATAGCGGTGCGTGCACGTTTTGTTGTGAACCCAACGCTAATACCATCCTGCATCATTCACGTTTGTGCAAGCGCAGAGGCAACCGCCAGGTGATTCTTGATTGGCATCATCATCAGGGGAAAGTTACGGAATACATCAGGAACGCGTCAAAACGGACCAACAAAAATCGATAAAAAAAGCGATCCTACTCGTTTGGTGCGGTTTTACACCAGGTCCGGATTTTTAATCCGGATTATGTTCAGTGGAATCGGCATAATATTACAGTCTTCGTGGTCGGGTAAATGCAATAACTTAACAATCGGCCAAAGACACAAAAAGGTATAACTTTAGGTTTTCCAGGTCAAATTAAGGATTTGCCAAACAAAATTCAAAATTTTCCAAATGTAATTTAGAATTTCCAATTTAGAATTCAGAATATATTTTTCCATTTCAAAATCAGTTTTTTTCAAATTCAGATTTTTTTTTTTCAAATTGTCATGGCATGAATATTGAGAAAAAATTCTGAATTTGACTGAAAACTAAAATTATATTATAATTAATTGCGTTTGTTTGCGACCCAATCACGCTTGTATCATTATAAAAAGAAAATATAGACGGATTGGTGGACGATTTTTCTGAAATGCTTTGCCATGTTCACGATTAACCCAGATTCGTCAGCAACTCGAAAATGGAATTCCACAGTTTCCGATCAATCATACCCCACCATTTGGTCAAGTTATCCAGAAGTCATCTCAATGAATCTTCTTTAGTGGAAATACTCGTAGAACAATGTAAATAGGCTTACTAAGAAGAAGACATTAGTTATTTATTCATTGGTAGGTACTTTATACTTTATTTATTAGTATTATTACTTTGTATAAGCCAGAAGAAGATCGTGTGGATCGCTAGAAGGCATCATTTATCTTGATGGACTAGTGTGTTGGTTTTTAAAAACTAATCTAGTTGTGTAAAAATCCGGTTCAAATCGACAGCAGTGTTTTTAAACGTCTGCCGAATCTACACGTAAGTTCAGAAAATCGACTTCATTAAAAGGTTTTACCTTCCCGTATAATTATAATACTAACATAATCAAAAAAAGTATATATTGAGTATTACTTACTAAACAAATAAAAAAACCTATTCCTACGTAGAATATAAACTAATGATTAGTATGGTTTTCATTACAAACTATGTTCAGAGTAGCAAACTTAGGCTATTCAGCTAGGTCCATGTGTTTCATGATCTTCTCTGTACTTGAATTTGAGCCAATTTCACTCTTGTTCTTTCGGATTCAATCAGATACAGAATTCGAAGCAGAGCAATACAGCAAAGTGTAAGCTAATAATATTAGCTACAATAATAATAATAATACATATTATGTATGCGCACTCCTACAAACTTTCTTGATAAAGGGCGCGACAATCACTATAACTATTGATATAACACTCCTATACATAATTATCATGAACCATCTGAGATGTTATTAAAACTGGGAGATCAGGCATTGGACTTCCCAATGTGCAGTGAATAAAACTATCATTGATTATCAGTAGGACACCTAGTTACAATAGGGTTCCTGATTTTCAATAGAAATGATATAGGTATCATTTCTTTCAACATAATCAATATCTTTGTCAACATCATATTTGACTGTAATGAATACAGTTTGTGAGATTTTCACGCATTTGAGGTTCACTTTTGTTCATTATTTGTTTTTGAGATTCGTTAGTGGTTTGTTTCTGTTGAATCCTTGTGCTCTTGTCCCCGTGATAATCTGAGATATTTGCTATTGGCGTTGGCTCTTTCCACCAGGTCGTTGTGGCCTTTGAGGAAATTGGCTTTGATTCTCCTATGCGCTTCCTCTTCAACTTCTCTGATGCTAGGAGGTATTGGTCTTTCTTCCACGCTTACCTGCAGGTGGATTTAAATGCAATTAGACAAATTTCAATCGAATTGATAGAATTAGGATTACCTATTGATAGAATTAGGATTCAACTCTCGATGACTTTCTGATCCCAGTCCACTCACCACTTTGATGGAGGCCTTCTCTGGCTCAACCTGGCCAGGTCGTTCTCCGAAGATGGGATTTCCTAACCCCGGGATGTCGTTGAGTTCTTCGACATTCCCGTAGGAGACGCTCAGTGCTGAGTTGACCACTTTTCCGAACACCCGAAAACTGTTAGAGGCCGCTAGAGTACCCGACGATTGCACTAACCCTCCCACTCTCATTCCTAGAAAAAATACGAAATTAATACATAGGTTTTTTAAGAATTCAAATTGAGCGTTTTCCAAGTCAAATTGACGATTCTCAAGTCACACACTATTTTTCTCTCCGAAATAGGTGGAATAGGTATGCATTTAAATATAATGCGTTTGTGCAAAAAATAAGTTCGTAAATGGTCAGGAAATCAGTGATTGCTCATCCTGATGTGGTTATCCGACCAGCTTTATCGCTCTTCATCTCTGATCTAATCACGTGAAGCCTAACATGGGTACTAGAGTCCATTAATCTGAGTCTTATGTAAAATAAAATAAAAATTAACAATCCCCCCCCAGGATACATCAATTAAAAATCCAAGGTTAAAGGAAAAAAAATCAGTGATTGCAGTGTGGCTAGCGCGCATGGACTTGTACGATGTGGGTTTATCGATGCATGGATCATATAATATTTTAACAATCATGTACATAAGACATGCACAGTACATGCACGTAAGATAGTAGGCCAAAAGCACGAGAATGAACGTACTTATACAAACGAATAGATAATCACCTGCAAGAAATGCGACTTTCTTGAGAAGGCCGCGGGACTCGCGGCTGTTGACTGCCAGAGCGAGCCGCTCAGCCAGCTCGACCTCTTTCAACGCCTCATCTAACTCCTTCTGGATCTGCGATCCAGTGCCTTCCTGGACCTTCGACAAGGAGTCTTTCTTGATCTGCGACCCGGTGCCTTCTTGGATCTTTGACGCGGAGTTTCCCTGGACCTGCGTCCCGTGATCATCATGAGTCCCGCGATCTAATACGACCCTCCCACTGCCTCCTGTATCATTTCAAAATCATTCATGAATCAGGAGTCAATAAAAATGTATTAATTAGAATATACCTACCAGCAAGAGAAGAACATTCAAGAACATGATTACAAAACACCCGACATATCACAATGTGTCATTTCTCGGGATTAACTTCCAGAAATTTTCCTCTCCTACGCTTGAATTCTAATTTTAGCAAATTTTTTCGAATTTTCTCATTTTTAATTGCAATAGCTTCAAAATTTTAGTTATGCAAATTTTGAGATTTTTACTCATGGAAATCCATTTCAGACCATTCTAAAACGATTCCTGAAGTTTGTCACTTTTTCATGTGTATGTTATATCTCTATGCATGGGTCACTCCAGACGATATATTATATGGCCCGGGAATTGATCTAAAAAAATCCAAAAAAAAAAAAATTAAAAATGTAATAACAGAAGAAAGGCTGAGTTCGTTGGCCAAAATTTTAAAAGTACTCCAAGAGGTCAATTTTGAAAAGGATCAAAAAACGTATTTTTTTTTAAAGTTTTTGGAGAAAATTACTATCTGAAACATATGAATATATTATGGTATACTCGAATTAGGTAAACATTTCCAATAAGAATCACCCACAAAATCGGTTAAAAAGATCCTTTGAAAGTTCGCTCAACAACTCGTGCTCCATGGATGGAACTTTTTCATTGGCATTTTGTGGTAGAGATGTCTGGTTTTTGAAACCAACTCCTCAATAATAACGTGCAAACAATGAACTTTGCTGCTGAGTTTATTATAATTTCAGCCCTGTATTCCATCTAGACTATTCCGAAAATATCCTCCTGATTAGTTCTGTTGGCGGAGCCCCAAGCTGGAACCTTGGACCGAAGTGAACTGGGTATAGCACATCACTTCATCGTACGTATTTCCTACTATGAAATTGGTTGGATCATTGAAATTTTCAGGTCAATTATTTGAAGTTCTTCTAGATTGAAAAATGTGAAGACGCAGAAAAAGAAACAAAGAATTATGAAGAAGATTTTCACTTCTTGACCTGCATATTTTGGGAAGCTACAAATATTTTGATCAAGATGAGATGGACTATCTAATTGATGACCCTCAAAAATCTTTACGATCAAAAATATAATTCGTAACTATGAACTCGGGGTGAGTTATGCATGTTGAAAGGATCCAAGGACTTGGAGACCAACTTACCGAAAGAAATGGAGCCGAATTTGATCAGGGAGTTTCCAAAATATGAAATTTGTGGAGAAATTGATTGAGGGGGAAAAACATTTTCAAATCTCTCCAATCATGAAAACCTATAAGAAAAAACGATGGAGCAAAAAATAAGAAAAATGTAAATGAAATGCTTATATGCATAACAAAAATTGTTCAGATAGCTCTGAAACTTGAATTGAAAAGCAAGTGGACATTTTTATTTTAGCGTACACAATTTTTTAAATTTTTTTGCACGAATAAGTCATAGTTTTCTACCTTCGGAGATTAGGGGGGGGGGCATATACCTATACCGAGTTGACCAGTTCATTAACGGTGCTCATTTATGGGCCGCGTTATTTTGGCGATCTGATAAAATTGGTGACATAAATAGTGACGTACATAAATAGTTTAAAGAAATTGACTTGTTAACAAACTATTGCCCAATGTGTACGACAGTGAGATTGACTATGAAACTAATTGTGCGCGTTTGTATTTGCTTATTTCATGATCCTTTTCTTGATGATTTACTATGAAAGGAACACTAAAATAACGAAAATAATATTGTGTAGCTTATTCAATGGGTTATTTCCAGTTGTACTCCTAGGGACTGCTTGACAGGTGTTCGTGGGAATTGAGTCCTATTAGGTATAATACGACGTTTGCCTGATAAGCACGAAATGATGACACAATAGCCTGAAGGACGAGTTATGTGCTGCTCATTATTACAGTCTCTCGGATGCGGGTCTTTACGCAAAGAGATAAACAAAGTCGGTCTCGCAGTTTCGTCAGGCTCAACGAGCCCTGGGATAAATGTCTCATTAAAATTCAGAGAACGGTGAACTGTTTTGTGGTTCGTGGATGTTTTCCGAGGGGTCAACATGAATGCATGATATTCACGTTTGGTGTGGACTTTATTCAACTTCAAGGGATTATAATCACGTTCATGTAGAAAACTTCATACAGCCAATCAGATGCCTACACGAATTGAAAACTCAAAAATCTGAAATATCGCCAAATCTTATATTCTATAAGAGAGAGTCGAATAGTTTCTATGAGTGATAGCTTCCACAGCCCGATGGGATGGTCCGATGAGCCGATTACCACGGAATTCGGTATTAAATCGTCGATAAACTAATTGATTGCAATGGCGATTGTCTAGATTTTTCTACTGTGATTGAGTTGAAAAGTTAAGCAAATGCCTCCCCTGTTCATCCCAAGCTTTAAAATATGCCTCACAGCCTCTTGGGACTGGATTGAGATGAAGTTAGATCAGCTGGGGGAACGATAAAGCTAAAGCTTCTCTCATTTTCATCCTACGGAGTTCTGAGGTTTGGTACGCATCCCTTCGGTCAGAATAGAAGCCAGATCGGCTGATGGGTGAATAATAAAGTGAATGATGGGTGTATCTCTCTAGTGTTAATACAGGGCCAGCTTGAGGGGTGGGCGACGTATGTAGCCGCACACTTGAGCCTTTTGGAGGGGCATCAAATTGGCCAATTTTGTTTTCTAAAACAAATTGGCAATTTTTTAGAACTTCTTCGAAATGAAAGCAAGAAAAGCCATTGTATAAATTAATGTATCATGAAAGAGTCTATGTACCTATCTTAATAGCTCATAAACTTTTGTTGTGTGTGCACCATTATTAAACTCTGTAAATTATTGGTTACCCATGTTCTGTTGTTTTATTTTCTTTTACCCATGAGATATGGAAATTTATCTTAGGTCCGGCGTACGGTGATTCCCACATTAGCTATTTATTCTGAGAGTACTTGCAATATAATCATTGAGACAATTAAGACGTCTCAGACAGACGTCTGACGTTGTCATAGACGTATGATCATTGTAACGTGACCCAGAAGCTTGCATCAGTTTATTTAACATAGTAGTGGTACAAGAAAGAGTGTTGAACCTATCAAGTCGATCAATAATAAATCAAATTGAGAGACATAAATTTAATGTTCTAAAAGTCAATCGATCAATAATAAATCAAATTAAGAGACATACATTTAATATTATAAAATGGCAAAAGTGCACAAACTCGGCGCTCCGCGCCTCGCCCCTACTCTGAGCCTTTGG
>JAEMON010000002.1:11713922-11732717 GCA_030264115.1 Lygus lineolaris | reverse complement strand
TCCAAGGGATCAAATTTTGAAAATTTAGGGTCAAAAATCGCTGAACAAAGTGTTTTTTGAGGTTTTTAGTATAAATTACCATCTTAAACGTAGGAATATATTATGGTATATTCGGAATCAGCGTAAAATTTCCTAAAAGAATCACCCACCAAATCTTTAAAATTATTCTTCAAAAATTCGCTCATCAACTCGCATGAATGGGACTTTTTAGACCTTTAATTTCCAAAACAGCCTTTTAATTTTATCAATATTATGAAAACGAGCTGTCTCAGTCAATTGATTAAGTGATACGATTGATTAATAGTCTCAGTCATTCCCCGGACCCCCCCAGACCCATAATAAAATGTGAGTCTTGCACACTTGCAATTTTCACCTTAGGACGGCCCTGCGTTAATAATACAATCATGAAATGATCGGGAGAAAGTCAGAAGAGCTTGTTGACTGTTTTGTAAAATCTCCTTTGTAATTCTAGGGAGCTGAAATTGGTACACAGTCTTTCAGTAACTTCAAGAACCCAAGGGAAGACCAGGTTTCCTGCTAGTGAATAACATGCGTGTAAATAACACGTATTAGGATGAATGTTATTGATAGAGATTTCAAGTCAAGACCTATTGATACGTGACTTTTTGAGTAGGTACGTGAGTATCACGCGGCATCCAAATTTATGACAAGGTCTTGAAACTAGCCAATGTGACTTAATCAGAAGTTTTGAAATAAATTGAAATGTGAAAAGAAATGTTAGATCATCACTATTTATTACCTCCTTTACAGTTACCTATGTGATGTCAACCTATTTCACGTTTTATGGGATCTAGAAGCTAGAAAAAAATATGTACATACATGGGAAGCGTAGATATAAATTATAATATTGTCTTGGATAAGTGCAATAAATTACAACACGTGAGTTATTTATATAAGTTTTAGTCATCTAACTTACTGGTACGGGCATGAGATACTTGCGAGCACAGGAGCGCCGTGAAAATCATGAGTAACCAACACATGACGGCGACGCGAGTCAAAATGAGCCACTCCCCTGACAGTTGAACTTTATAGGGGCAAACGGTGCGTACCATCTCATTGGTTTTACCCAATATTGTTGCTCCACACCCACATGCCTGGTCCGAGATTGGATTGCAAAAAGAATAGGAAACGGTAGGTACCCACAGGTTAAGAAGAGCTTATGACGAACGGAAGGAGAAGTGGAGAGCATTTTACGTCAAAAATAAAATACCGATAAGTGCAGGCAAATTGAAAAGAACTTACTGGCTACAATATCATACGTCTATTTCAAGAAAATTGAGAGAAGAGGAAACTATCAGAGTCTACCGAAGGGAGCAAACTCTTTGTTTTTACGTTGAGTATCAAAAATTGTGTCTCCTCCAAAATTGAAATTTCGACTCGCATTTTACGTTTCAGAGCTTCCTGAACGAATTTGGTCCTGTGTCTGTCGGTCCTCATTTCCTTATTACAGCCACATATTCCAGGGTTGCCACCCACTTTCGTTCAAATGTTCAGGGAATATGTGGGTAGGGCCCCTTGACTGCCTCATATATGAATTTCATCATGATTGAATCAACGTAAATTTCGTTCACGATCATTCGTTCATGTATGTTGACGTTTGGTCTAAACTGACAACTATCAACACGATCAAGAGTTTTGAACTTACACAATAATTATTTTTGACGTCTAATCTTCTCGGACGCGAGGAAGCTATGTGCCATTTCTACTTGGCATAGTATTCATCTTTCATAATGATTACGAGCAGGCTATTCAGTGGAATTTGTCCAACCGTCCGGCACCAAATGTTTTCACGTGCTTTTCACAATCGTTGGTAGAAACTCGAATCGTTGGACTCGTGATCGTTGGAATATAACTTCCTTATTTTCCACCCCACAAAAATCGTACAACACTCGTTGTAGAGTTCTGAATTTATTACACATCCCACCGCATGACAAACTGGAAATTTTCCCCCTCAGTAAACTTCCTGAGAAGTACTGGTACGTAGGTATACAAATAAAGTTGGTTGGAGTATCCAGTTTGGCATTTTGATAGGTACCTTCACAGCATATGAAGCACTCCAGTAGGAGCACGTTCCATGGTAATCTTTCTATTATATCACTCTGTTCTATGAATTCAACAATATATTAAATTGAATAGTGTACTTTGACATTCATTTGACAATAATAATTATGAATGATCCTTAGGTGTCAGTAAGACTGTGGGGTTTTTCTCTGTAATATTCATCCGTACAAACATGATGGAATCTTGCGAGAGGATAAACTGATCATTAAAGGCAGAGTTTCCTTGTTGTTGTTCCGGATCACTGTGACTACATCGACAAGTTTGAGCCCCAATCAGCGGCGGATCCAAATTTGCGAACACGTTACGATTGGTTGGAAGGCAACGATGTTAATAGGGTATCCTCAAGGGACTAATTCAATTTCTGAAAATTTGGCAAATGGTTTCCAGATTTTGTCAGTGATGAAGAATTTCAAGTTTGCGCATGCTCAATGTATAATAATCGCGATAGAATTCGTTGAAAATCATATTGGAAAACCATCTACCCTCCGAATTTGAGTGAGATTGGGCTCTCAGGTCGCAGAAAATCGGTGTTTCAGAAAATTCACGTCTGCGCACTCGCAACAAGTCATGCGTCGAGCTCCCTTATAAGGACAGGTCAGTAGGAAGTGACTTTCATTGAACACCTAGGCTACAACAGACAGATTTACTGAACGTAGAAGGTGCTATGGTTACCGTACAGTATAGTAGCGCCACAAGTTATTAGGTAGGTACTGGTCGGACAAGCGGTCGTGCGAAGCTAGCGCTTGAAAGGCGGACGGTCCGGTCCTGGAGTTCGCTACACTTTCACCTTCTGCTCAATAAAAACGTCTTCGAAGGCTCAGTTTTCCTTTCGGTTAAACGATAGGTCATCAACCTTAGTGTTGTAGTACCAAAATCATAATAGCACGAGCCTGGCGGTCAATATATGAAAATATCGTACTTAGATTTAAGAACTCTGGCTTCTAAATTAATCTCTTTGAAGTCTATCGTAGTCGGATCATTGGTATAGCCTTGGGGTATACAAAAAAGGCATCAACATAATAAGGGACAAATTCTTGATCGTGTTGGTGTTTGTCAGTTTTGAAAGACAATAACATAATCGTGAACCATTCATTGAATAAGAGGAAGCTCCCTCCAGGTAAATTTATTGTTCTTACTTAAACTAGTTCAAAAAATTAATGCCTTTTGTCACCGATAATCTCGTTGGGTGCCATGACAAAGACGTAAAAATAGGGAATCAACCATGGAAGACTATTTAGTGGCCATTATGGTCTATTTGTGATCAACTTCAAATGTGCTATACCGAATTAAGAAGCCGACGTTTATGAGGCAGTGATTACTGGTGGTCAGACCGAATGGAACACGATTGAAACCTATGATATGCATCTGGCATTCGATTCTTGGGAATCACTGCTGTTCCATTCACCTTTCGCTTCCTCGCCACCGAAGGTAGGAAGCTACGGTATCCGTGCAAGGGAAAAAAACGGTATCATCCAAAATCTTATCACTTTTTAGGTTTCAAAGGTTTCTGAACAATTTTGGTTCCGTGTCTGTCTGTCGATCTGTAGTTAGTTCCTTGTCCCAGGCAAAACTGAAGTTATGGTCCAAATTCGAATGATGGAACCCAGGTATCTCAGTTCCTAATCGACCTATTACGCTCAAATGTTGAGGGTAGTTGGGGGCTGGCTCCAAGGCAATCATCTACGAATTTACACAAGCGCAAACTTGAAGTTTATTGTCATATGCGTAGCTCCGGAACTTCTCGAACAATTTTGGTGGAATTTTCTGGGATTACGCGGGTTAGACCCTGAGGGTTCCTATGAATGTCACCGCACAAGTAGCGTGTGCGCATGAGCAAACGTGAATTTCCTGAAACTACGATTTCCCAGTTTCCAATGGACCGATTTCGCTCACATTCGTGTATTTGAGGGGTGACAATTACTATCTAATTTTGATCCGATTGTATCAGTAATACCAACTGCGCTTGCGCTATTTTTAAATGTGTTTCATGGCCATAACTCCGGAAATACTCTACTAATTTCGGTGAAATATTCAGAGATTGTGCGGGGTAGCCCCTCGACAGTCCTCGAACAATTTCATATCCATTGGACCACTAGTAGCGTGTGTGCAAGCGCAAACGTGAATTTCCTGAAACCCCGGCGGTATCTCAGTTCCTAATGCCGATTTCGCTCAAACTCAGAGGGTAGTTGGGGGCTGACTAAAAACCTACGAATTTTTCGTCACGGTTAGATCGTTAATAGTTACTGCTTAAGCTCTATTCTACCAATTTCACTGGAATGTTCACTAACTTAATCTATACGCCCATATTGAAAGAGTGATGAAGCTGTACTGCCCACCCAACTTGGCAGACGTCTTTTAGTAGGTACCTAACTATAAATAGGGAAATCCATCTGGAGCGAGGAAATTGACGGAGTTGACTTTGAAAAGATAAGACAGGATGAAATTTTTTTTGGAGACTGAACATTCCCCATCCCTGACCTGGAAAAACAAGTTATGGCCTTGTAAGGGATTGGCCGGACGACCTTCTCCTACAAATACTAAATTTTTATGCTACTCTCACAAGCGTTCAACTAAAGATAGTAATCATTGCTCACGTTCTAACGAGTGAACTGTGCACTGATGGATGCAGCTGAGGTTGCATCAGGATCTATGAGGATTGCAGTCGGGAGATTTAGAAATACAGTATCCTTTCTAACTGACATGCCATTCCAAGTAATAACAGCTCTAGGATGGTTTCGTGCTACCTACCTAATCTCCTATGAAAATATTCACCATCCGAACGAGATAAGAACGTGTATTTGTTCAGGAGTGGTGGACTCAGAAATCGTTCCCGCATGTTCTGCAAGTGTTTAGGGACCTTGTCGTGCCAATTGAGATAGCACAACGCCCGTACATAGACATCACCTACCTATCTACTTTCAGGGAAACTGACGTTTGAAAGACAACTGAGGCCGCACGGAACCGATGTTATTTGGGTTGGTGCTCGCTACATCCAACCATGCCATTAGCTGTAAAAAATATTCAAGGCCTACCTACTTTATCCGTCGGGTTTATTCGTCCAACAATTTCCCCCAGGAGTACGTGCTTCCCCTGGAGGTAGGGAAAATAATAATGAACTCCAATTTAGACAATTTAGAAAAAATAGTTGCAAATTTAGACAATTTTCAACTATATTAGCAACTTTTTATCAACAAAATCTTGTCTATAATAACATCGTGTATGTCTTCACACAGAACAGAAAATATCAGCAGTAGGGGGAGGCGCATACCATTTGAAGGAGGTACTTGGAGAGCTCGGAATTTTGAGGGGGGGGGTTAAATTTTTTTTTTCGTGCTCGATTCCAAAGGTTCATTATTGAAAATAATAAACCAATGGGGAGACCACATAATTATGAAATAACCCCACTTTGGCCATTTTGAATCGATTTCCTTTCAATAAAAATTGTAGAAAAAAATCATGCGCAGACCCAATTCCGACTGAGCGCTCTGATGACAGCCCAGTGCATGAGGCCTATTATTACCATTTGGAGTGTTACAATTACATACCTGTAGTCAAGGGGAAGACAGTAATCTGGATTCCTAAGCCATCCCATCTCCACGTTGGTTCAGTCCATATTAAACTTTATTAGTTTGAATAATTATACCAATTTAATTTGGTAAACGCACCGGTAGTCGACATTTTATCAAGTTACAAGTGGATATTTTTCTGAAACTCGTGTTTAAAACGTTGAAAATTGAGTTTTTCCAACATACCAATTTGCACTAGTAGTCGACAGTTGATAAAATGATTTATTCAGAAGTAGACAGTGGTTTTGAATCAGTAGTCGGCTTGTGTGTTGAGGGGGCATGTTATTTTTTGTCTCGAGCAAATCTTGTGCGCTCCCCCAGGAGCTTGCTTTAACTCAGGCATTCTCAACTGCACCATGGTCTGGCGCCGTGGTACCATACTGGCACTAGAAGTGGCGCCACTCGAATTCTCGAGTTGCGTATTGCTGATCATAGATTTTGGAATCCTGTTCAGTTTGGGAACAATTCACGACACCCATGGTCTGGCGCCGTGGTGACAAACTGGTGCCACAGTGTGGTGCCAAACAAATTCACGTGTTGGTGTTGGGTATCGCTGATCATAGATTTTGCAATGCTATTCACTTTTGGGACAAGTTCCCATCCAAAGGGACATTCCCTGAAATGCATGCATTACTAAACTACCTATAATGTATCTTATGTATAATCTGTATGTATAATGCATCTTCAATATTGGAGAATTTTATTCCCTTTTGTGGTAGAATTCGAAGTCCTCACTGATGGTTGGGGTGGTGTCTTTTTCTTCTTCCTACTGGTCGAAGGAGCCATTGTTTATCACAATTCTACACACAAAAATAAACAAACTTTAATAAATTCCTCTAAAGTATGCTTATATACTTACTACCTACCTACTCTGGAACTAATGAATATACCGTAATTTTGGTAGAAAACGCCTAAAGTGTCGCCTATGGGCTCAAAGCAGATTTGGAGATGATTCAGAACTCGACAACCCCCGGATTAGGTGATCGACATGAATGGAAACCCGTGTTAAAAATCATTGTATACTTGAATAAACTAATTGAACTTGAACTATAAACCTTCAATAGCACAGAAAAACAAAGTAATAAAGAAATACAATTACAATTAATGATTAAATAGATAGTAATAAGAGGTGAAATATGCTTCCTTATTAAGTCAGTCCATATAGCATCATATCAGCTGCAAGCGATGGCCCTGGAGAATGAAAAAACAGGTGCGTTTACCTTACTGGATGCAAAAAATACCTACGAACTGTTAGTTAACAGTCAAATCTCTGGTTAATACTTGAGCATAAGGTAGAAACATCTCGAGCTAATTTGAATTCGAGTAGCAATCAAACACAATCAACCGGAGTTGGCAGGTGGACGGATCTGACAGCCGCCTTATTGCGCAAAATGCAATTTCGCTCGATGTCGAGTAGAAGCAATATTGGGTCATGTTGTCATTGACCTTTTATTTTGAACGATGGGTGCCCTATTTGGTACTCCCATTATTAGCGGATAGTAATAGGTTGCATAGGTAGTGTTGGTGGTGTATTGGTTCAATGATTACCTGCGGTAGTGAGGAAGCAAACATTGACTCATACCTATTTGAATCATTATCCCTCATTCAGGGAGATCAGTGACTATCCTGGGGTGACTCGCGTATCCTTTGGTTTATTATTTTCAGTATTAGGTAATAAAACGATTCTTAGGGAGAGGGGCTGAATTTGTCTTATTACCTATTGAAAATAATGAACCAAAAGGCAAGTGAAATATAAAATTTTAACCCTCCCCTCAAAATTGTATGTTTCATGTTTCAAGATACGTAGAATCCAATGATCGAATAGAATAAAAAAAATCAGTCCGTCTGACGTACTCGCGTCTCACAGTGGTCGGAAATGGCCATGTTTTGCAAAGACATAATAGGACAAAATGAAATTTAGGAAATATAGGAAATTTCACGCTGATTCCAAATATACCCCGTGTAGCACCTCCAAAATAAATACAGAACAACAAAATGCGACTTCTCTACCATTTTGGAACCGTTTGTTCTCGTATACCAAAAAGATCAGTACCCATGATTTTTTGTGGTTTGCGAGGTTTCCCTTCTCCACTCGTGAACACTAAAAAAGTCAAGAAAACGGGAAACTGAAAAGTCTCCAAAAATACATAATTTCCAATCATACAGTATAATCTATTATGTTTCCATCTATCTCTTGGATTAGAGGGTGAATGGGTACAGGCTCCCACTTGTAAATGCACGTCGACAAAAAAGAAAACATAAGAAGTTACGTCATCGTTGGTCAGGTATGAGCAAAAGACAATTTCTGAAACGTTCACCGCTATACTCAATGTATGGAAAACACACACGAATATGTTTGTGCCTAATTTATCCATCTATGTGAAATTTTGGTTTGATATTTATGTTCAAAACTATACCAAAGATGAATGGAATTTATGTTGTTTATCCAACAGACCCTACAAACAATACCTACTTATCGCAATTATACAGGGATTTCACCTCGCAAAGCCCACGTGCTTGAAAGGGTAATGTTTTCTTGTCACGTAGGAGTTAGTAATCCTAGGTAGGTAAATGGTAGAGACGTTACGTAGCGCAAAAACTGAGAAAGCGATCTTTTGAAACCGTGAGGTTGAGATCTTTGAACGTGAGGTTGAGATCTTTGAACTTAGATATCAAACAGGTGGGTTTCCAATTCACCCATCATCCCGTAACCGCACATCCTACATGAAATCAAATAGGTGTATTCCATGTAGTTGATCACGACATTCCTGTATTCAGATAGGAACCCAACTGTTCAACGAGACTCCATTTTCAAATAGCAACCAGATAATAAAAACAATGATCTTCTTTTTGTATGAAAGCCTAAGAATGTGTGGTTGTATTCATGTATGTATCATAAAAGATCATCTCAAAAAAGAAGAAGGCAAAAAACTATCTTGTGAACATTGAAACTCCGTGCACAAACAAGTTATCTGGACGTATCAGCTTATCAGCTGCATTTATGTAGAAAAAACAAACAAAATAAAGATTTCTTATATTAAATTTCAACAAAGATTTAAAAAAAAATCTCTCGAGGTTAAAAAATGAATATTCAGAAATATAGGTAAGTAAAAGGTAGCATAATCGTCAAAATAATATTAAATTTTCAAATAATTGACATAAAATTGGAAAATGTAATGTAACTTGTAAGTAAACATGTAATTTGTTAAGTAAAAATTTGCATTGATGGTTGGAAGGAACCTATACGAATTACCAAGGAACCCTGTTTCCACTAGGGAAGGTCAAGCACAAAATATTAACACGATTTAAGAACTGATTGAACGCAATTTTATTGAACGTTATTGGGAGAACAAACTAGTAATAGAAAAATTGGAAAAGTTCAACTTCATTAATTTCATCATAAAAAACAGGGCCAAAAACGAATGCAGAATCATGGCTGAACCAAAACTTCTTTCTTCACATTCAACTGGTTCCAGATAAAATATGGAATTCGTTGGTACAGCCTCTATTGGCTGGAGTGACCTGGCCTTACCGGAATCCTACCTATGTGTGACAAGTGAAGCGGCTCCCATGTTCACGACCAAACCAACGCTACAATTTATTTGGAGATTGAATCAAATCCATTTTTCCATTTTTTGTTGGTCTGCGCCATGCTGCAAGTCGTGATTTAGGGTTTTTTGGACTTGAAATGTTGAGAGTAGACTCGTGAGACACCCCAAATTTGCTTTATGAAATGTTGGCAGCGATTGTCATGACAGTGCGCCATAGAAGTAGGTACTAGGTAGGAATCAATCCCTCCTTCCACAGACGGCACCAAAATACAATACCTCTGATAACCTACCCGTTTGACTCCTGATGCCATCTTTCCTCCCGCCGAACATCACTCGTCCACTTGCCTCGCATAAATAATGTGGTTTTGGTATTATTATATGTATGATTTTACTTGAAACTACTTAATGCTTAGAACTATTTCATTGCAGGTCACTGGCTCTGGACATGGGATAGGCAGGGAACTAACTATAAAATTGGCTGCTGAGGGATCGACCGTCATCGGATGGGATTTGTCGGAAGAGGGCAACGCTGAAACTTACAAATTACTGAAAGATTTGAACCTCCATAGCAAAACCAAGTTTTACACGTAAGACGATGAGATAGTTATTGTGTCGAAGTGTTGTTTGTCCTCAGGTAGTGGGATGCTTAACAGGCGAGACTTATCGGTAGTAATTGGTATACTCACCTTTTCTGTCCGAAAGGGGCTCTACTGATTCATAATCAGACTGAAATTTTCCATTTTAGGTATACAAGGATTTTAGGGAACTAGTAAAGGTTGGCTTTAGAATGCACCCTTCTCCATAGTTTCCCATAAGTAGCTCTTGTTTGTAAACTCCTGGGTACAATAAATCTGGAAATTCAAATTTTGCGTGAAAAGTCCAAAATACCCCAATTATATGAAAGTCCTATAAAAAATGGTTTATCATTGTAGATACATAACGGTTTTTGATTCGAATTCGCAATGAAAAAACCCGTCAAAGTTGAGCCTTAAGTTACTTGTCTGCATTGCACACAATTTGCCAAAATGCTGCACGAAGATAATTTTCAATCTTTTGCAATGGCTTCAAAATTTTTGTAATGCAAATTTTTGAAAATTTTCTTCATCGAAATCCGTTTTAGACCATTCTAAAACGATCCCTGAAATTTAACACTTTTTCATATGTATATATTTATATTTATATTGATATACAATTTCGAGACAGTTGGTAGAAAGAATAAATTTTGGATAAATACTTAACACAAATATGAAAAACTCACTAAAAATCGAGAATATTTCGCCGAGCGGCGTCTTCAGCTCAAGTGCAACCTGCTCAGTTCTATTCTTTATATAATATATATTTATGTATATGTGTTACTCCGGACAATATATGACCGAGGAATCGAGATAAAAAATCCGAAAAAATTTTAAAATGTCAATAATATCAAAAGAAAGGATGAGTTCGTTGGCCAGAATTTTTGGAGTACTCTAAGTGGTCAAATTTTGAAAATTTAGTTTCAAAAATCGCCAAAAAACGTGTTTTTTTTAGGTTTTTGGTGTAAATTACTATCTTAAACATAGGAACAAATGGTATATTCGGAATCAGCGTGACATTTCCTATAAGAATAACCCACAAAATCGGTTAAAATTATTCTTTGAAAATTCGCTCACCAACTCATGCTGCATGAATGGAACTTTTTTTATAATTGTGGAGCAACCGTAGAGACCTACTGATCGAGATCAAAATTTGCTTATACGTGCACTTACTACATACCCGGTCTCCGCAAGGGAATATTCTTTGTGTTCAGAACAGCACTTGTTTCAATACCTACTATATTTCAATATTTTTCTAAAATGTTTTTCAATTTTCAGTTGTAACGTTGCTGACCGATCCGAAGTCTTGAAAACGGCCGCAAAGGTGCAGAATGAAGTAGGTGATGTCACAATTCTAGTCAACAACGCAGGCATCATGTGCTGCAAGCCCCTTCAAGAGCAGGAAGCTGAAGTCATCGAGAGGGTCTTCAAAGTTAACGCCCTCTCAAACTTCTGGGTGAGATTATCAGTTGAAAATGTATAAATACTATCCATAACGTTGCAATAAATAGTGTACAGCAGTTCATTATTTTTCCATATCCTTAAGTAGTGTAGATTCTTATGGAGAATGACGATCACAAGTCTTTCATAATCTTGTTCAATCTGGATTGCCTATCCGAAAGTACCTTCCACTTCCCCACTCCCGGAGGAGTTCAATACTCAACCATAATAAATAAAACCAAAACTAGACACTTATGAACAACCCGAAGAAAATGTTAGATGAATCCAAAACTATGGGTTTTTCACTTGTGCCTTAACTATTCAGAGGTTTTAAATTATCTCATTGAAAAAATAAAAAAATAATAAGAACAAGACTGCCCAAAGAGAAACGGGTCGAAAAATAGAAAAAATAACACTAACAGAGACCATGTACGATAAAATAGGTAGCTTTGAGTACCATTGTCAATCCTATGGAGGAGTTGCAAAGACAGAGCCTAGGGAGCCTGCTGTAAAGATACTAGAGAGAGCTGTAAACAGCTAGCTGTAAAAATATTAGGAAGGTGTTATGGTATGGTGCGGTAGTTGTTCTACCTATGAATTTCTGCCTATGTTGTTTCTACCATCATGATCAACGCCTGCCACCAGATGCAAAGGACCAGTATGACAGATGTGTTCTGCGGATTGGTATCGATAGGTCTTTAAAGTCATACAACAATCGCTTCGTAGATCTTGATCTAACGAGGAGTGAACACGACATAACCTTTTTGTATTTTCACTGTTGCAGACCATAGAAGCCTTTTTGTCAAAGATGAAAGAGAAGAATTCCGGTCATTTGGTGAGTACTTGCTCCATGTGCGGAGTCATAGGGCTGCCCAACGCTGTGCCCTATAGCGCTTCGAAATTCGCAGTGAGAGGTTAGTAAGCGCAGTCATCGACCATAATAATCAAACGTAACTCTGGACCAGGAATGATTAAGATATTATTGAGGGAACTTATTTGAACTAGACCTTATCTCATCTGAATTGAAACTAAAAACGACGAGGCATAATAACGTTAATACCTTTTCACCTAATTTTCGAACGAACATGATATTTGCTATTGAACAGGAGTTAGCCCTGAAGCTTATCACTAGGCATTGGCTAAAAGTTGCAGCAGTTATAAGAAAAACAATTTAAGATTGTTAAATTCCAGTAGGTGTGGTTATTGGCTATTTTATCTGGAATATGATTCCGAAACACATTCAATTTCAGGGATGATGGAAGCGCTGTACGAAGAACTACGGCTGAACGAATCCACCAACAACATCAAATTCACGACAATTTATCCGATAACAGTCGACACCGGACTGGCAAAGAGACCAAGGCATCGGTAAGTCAGCCTCATATTGATTGTTTCTTTGGTCAGTAGGTTATCCGATGTGCGAAAATCAGAAACTGCGTTTATCAATGTTATTTATGCAAATTTCAAATTGAAAACGCGATATAGCGGTGAAGAAATAATGTTAATAGAAGGTGGTCTCAAACGAAACAGACTTACTTTCACGTCGTATAGAAAATTCCACGAGGGTCGTGAATAACCACTAAGGGCCCCTACATGGGTTCAACAGTTTTAACAAAAAAAAAAAGGAATTTTTTCGACGCGATTTGAGTGTTTCAACGTTAAGAAACAGCTAAACCACACTTACTCAGTAAAAACGTGTGCCAATTTGGGTGGAGTATAAATAGCTTCCTCACCTTTGTGACATGGACGTATAGAATCATTTAATGACAAATCCACCGCAATTTTCAGAATAGTTCCTGACAACGAATTCAGCTATGCATGCGCATGCGCATTTGCTATACTGATTAAATTGTTTCTAAATTAATAGGCAACCGTCCTGGAGCCGGCCCCCTACAACCCCCCCGAAATTGATTATAATTATAAAAGACCAAACGTAGCTATGTAGGGTTTTTTCGATTTTTAAGTGAATTCCAAAGTTTACTATCCATTATTCCAAAAAAAAGGTCCATTAAAAGGTAATCCATTATTCCATTAAAAGGTAGGTATACCCAAGGTACAGTTGAGTCTGTATCTTGGCCGAACATATAGGTACCATTTTGTTGGAAAGTTGAGTTTTGCATAAAATGAGTCAGCCTCCAACCTATTATTTTTAAACATTGGAAAATAATACAAGGTAGGTATAGTGAAATTATCTACTAACTTAATTTTAAAAATCTAAAGACTACACCTACAGAACTTCGGTTGGACAAATTCGACGCAGGATTCAATTTCGTACTAAACTTTATTTCAAGATTCTGTAGGTAGGTATTTCACTGGAGAATGGGAGTTTTTGTTTTCATTGGAAGTTTTTTCAAAAATATTATTTTCCCCTAAAACGGTAAATTCGGGGATCCTTAATTTATGTACGTTTGGTGGAACCAGTATCATACACCTACCTAATATCATACACTTACGTCTTCAAGTTGAAATAATAAGAGTTCTTGGCGGTCTATTCGTTTCTCACTGGACTACAAAGTTTCTGGTGGGTCTATCTAACGGCCCTCATGAGAATTTGAAGCACTGGGGAAGGTTTTTAGTTGGTTACTGGTGTTTATTATTAACGCCTAGCGGTGGAAGTCGTTTCGTGGCGTCGCCTTACCAGTTTGGATAAGAAGGTAAGCTCTCTTGTTTTCACTTTACCACACATTACATCTTATCTGTGATCCTGTAGGGGCGATTTTCCATGTATTTGGACTCGTAGAATTCATTTCTGTCGATAATTTTGTCGAAATGACTGTACACCCCCTGATTTGAGCGGGTGTACGATACGGGGCACCTGATCACCAGTACCATACACCGGTGTATAGTGCCATACACAGGTGTATGATACTGGGGAAACCCGAAACTTTCACAAAATCGCGTTTTCGTTGTTGTTTTAGGTTAGTTAGGACTTGAAATTTATTTCACCACCTTTGCTGGACATTGCAATCACAATGATCAGTATCATACAGGGGGTATGATACTGGATCAGTGGGTGTATGATACTGGATCTGGAGTGTATGACGCTGAGTCTGGGGGTGTATGATACTGGATCAGGGGGTGTATGATACTGGATCAGGGGGTGTATGATACTGGATCAGGGGGTGTATGCTATGATGGTAAATAAAGTGCAAACTGGTTTTGAAGGGTGAATGCCACTGGTGACACCCAGTTTTCGCCCTGTATGACACTGGTGAAGAAAACCACTTTCAACATAAATTATTTATAATTCACAGGAACATTTTATTGACATTTTCTTGGTTTCTTAATTTTCTTGAAGAGTTGGTCTAACGACATCAACCAAAATATTGAGGAAAAACTGGAAATTTTCCACTAATGTTTATGATACTGGTTCCACCACCCTATACGGTTTCGTGATAAGCGTGAAATTTTATTTTTAGTTCGTTTGGACCCACCTTGTGTAGTTTGCTGGAACTTTATTTTCTGAATGAAATTCGCGATAGATCAGTAATTGTGTGGATCAAAGTAATATAAGAAGTTCCCCAAAAACTATTTTGGTAATTGAGGCAAGAACATACCTAGGCATACCTTGACAAAAGTTGACACCCCTCAACCATAATCTTCTTCTCAGAACCTCTGATTTTCTACTGAATTGTACTCAGGTTTCCATCGCTATTCAATATTCTGGAGCCTGAAGCCGTCGCTTCTCAAATCACTACCGCCATCAAGCGTGAGACCTATGAACTGGCACTGCCCACCTTCATGATGACATTCGACAGGGTGACAAGGTAGGTGTTTTATTGTTATTGTTTATCTCATCATTGAAACATATAGACGAGGGAAAACAATTCGAGAAGAAGGGCACTGAAATTAAAATAATAAGAGTAGAGAACAACAAGAAACAAACTGTCAAGCAGCTGCATAAAACACAATCGCCAATAGAGAGGATTAGAAAACTCAATAAGTTATGATCCGTACATCTGAATATTTTAATTTGTGATTAAGGCCTTCGTGAAGTAAAAACAATGGGAAGAAGGTAGGTAATAATTCGGAGGACAAGCAGAAAACCCAATATCAAGCTCCAGCAGAGTGACGATGAAAAAAAGGAACTATCTTGTAAATGAAAATTTAGATAATTTTGAGAAGTCCTCACTTGGGAAGTAACTTGAGTTAATTATTGAGTGATATAGTTGATCAATATTTTCTCATCGATTTGGTTCTTATACAATGATTCACGTTGTTCTTTCAGGTTGATGCCGCGCAAAATCGTGGAGCAATTCAAGGATTTCTTGGATGTCGGTGTGGACCCTGAATGAATTTGTGAACGAATACATCTCACGGATACGATCATGTAGAAATCAAGAGTGTAAAGGTGGTGCATTGTCTGTATATTAGGCTGTATTTTACACCCTTAGCGACCGACAGTAGACCGGATAGTTCCTGAATGAAAGCCATCCTAAACGAAACTCGATCCCTCTATAATCAGGACTGAAGAGCTGAAATTACCAGGCATTTGAATCAAACTTGCATAGAGGCAATATAGCGGTAGGCATATTGGATGAAACTATGTACGATCATCACAACTTGTATACAATTAAACACGCAGTGGTCAAAATTATTCTTCGATGGTGTTTCGAAATTTTTATTTCGATTTTCACTAAGTAGGCACCTACCTAGTTTGCATTTTAGTTTACTGCTTAAGATTATTACTAGGTACTTTATAGTTGTAACAACAAGATCAAGGTATCTATATGACAACAGGTAAACATACATTATAATGTCTCCTGTCATAATGAAAGTAGATTAGGCAAATTGTGTTACGCGATAAGGGTTAGAAAGTTTGCAGAAATAACTGTAATAAAGGATCCTACTTACTGCATTTATGTTATTATCATGACTGAGAAGTTAATAAAATGTTTAGATGAGGATAATGTTCGAATTCATTCTATTCATTGCCAGATGTAATTTTTGCTTTACCTGTTTATTGAGCCACCATGTGATTGCCAAAGCAGTGTACAAATCGGATGAAACCCGAAAATAACATGCAAACGCGCAAATCGCATGTGTACGCATCCAATATCCCGTTATATCCAATGCAGTACATAAATAATCCACAAACCCAATGTCTAAATCACTGCTATTGGTTACTACGGCAGCCTAAATAACTCTAGTTCCAGTATCCAATATTATAATTATATGTGTTTGAAACAGGAAAACGACTAAACAATAAATCAACATTTGAGTAAATGGGAATACATTTAATTAGGTACACCTGAAGCATTAATAAAGGTGTCTACGGAAGGGGGAGTCGGTCAAACGACTCAAACAAGGAGGAGACGGCGGGAATATGAAAAACCATCAAGACAGATCAACTCTGCAGGTTAGTATCTATAGAACACCATGTCACATAGGATTTAGGTTCTCCTAGGTAGATAGATTGATATATATATTCTTTATTATGCATTGAACAGCATGCCGTCCTTACATTAGGCAAAATAATATTATACACATCATCAATAATACACTAAAACATAATCAAATACATGGTCAAAACGTGCCAGTTAACATGAAGTTTCTAATAAAGACACAACAATATCATAGCATAACAACGATTAATAAGAAAAATCAGGAAGTTCCTTCAAAAAATGTATTTTTGGAATAAACTGGGTCATTAATGAAACTCTACCGTATTGCTTGAATAGGATGGTAGCACTCAGGTGACAACGGCTGAGCAGGTGGATAATATAATTTCAGGTTGTTATCCTGAGATTTGGTGAGAATGTGTCGCTTCCTCGGGTGTAGTGACTATGCTTCTGGGCACCAGTAGTGAGGGTTTCCTGGTTTTTCAAATCATATTTTAGCAATTCCATCAAATACAACCCCGGTATTGTGAACATGCTAAATTTTAAAATCAAGGGTCTGCACGATGTACGGTGGTCTACTCCAGCCAGGATCCGAACCGTACCTGGACCGTACCTACCGAGTACATTAATGATACTCTAGTCTTCATTCTCCAAAACTGGATAATCCGGATTCCGACTCAGGTATGATTAGGAGTATCTTTTCTGCCCCACATCACATACCTTAGAATGACCTTAGAATGGCATCATTGATGTGGTATACGTATGCTCAAAGGTATACTCAGGGAATGGTGATATACATGATTACAACACGCGGAACAAAGAAAAACTGGTTTATCCATCACCTCGCCATTCATGCCTCCATGAGTCCTATGTCTTCTTGGGGTCGTATCAAAGCGTCTAGGGTATCAACATCCATCTTCAAAATTCAAGTGAAATTAAACCAGTGAAGGAATTTTGGGAGGGTTTGTCTGCTTCGCGGCCAATTTTCGCTTTCCACGGAGAACTTTAGCATGAACTAACTCAAGACGTGATCGTTTTTTCTCTTTAAAGTTTGAGAAGAATAAAACACGTAAATAACATACATGTTGATCGCAGTAAGGCCCATTAAATAAAAATGAATGCATTTAAATCTGACGTGCAGGGTTGAACAAGTATACTAATAACCACGGGAATGCTTGGGAATTGCAATAGAAGAAAGAAGGGTTTCGAGCAACGAGGGTACAGAGGAAAGGGTGGATTTTCCCCGCAAAAATCTTCGATTAACATTTCAACATTCTCCCCCAGTGGATGTGATTTGGTAGGTACAGCATTAAAGTGACTGATTTGATATTCTCCATGTTTTCTTGGTAGCCGGGTTGTCAATCATGTTACCGGTGCGGCCATTCAGGGACACCCATGATGTGATCTTATGGGACTCCTTATGGAAAAACGTGGAGCCATCAACCACTAGAAACGGTGAATGCCATTTAACTACAGGTATCGCTCACCATTGTCGTTGATCTGGCCATCAGCACCAAATAGTACAATAATTCCACAGTTATTATTATTGTTACCGCTGGCATTAATGTCCCCAATTAGTATGACGATGTCTTCTTTCTTAAAATCATAGAAGGTGTATTTTTCTTCTTCAGCTGCAACGTCTCTCTGCTGCAACCCGCCATCAGCATGGGTTTCATCTTCATCTTTTTTCACCGGAGTACAGAAGTAAAAATTCCGTTCCTGAAGAAAACTATCCAAAGCAATTCTATCTCATTTCATTTACTCCCAAGATTGAGATAAGTAACTCCAAAGCAGAGTGCTGATCCATTTGTGACGAAATTCATGGGCAGCCATCTTGTGTCGGCCCCCTATAACCCTCCCAATTTGAGCTAAATCGTTTAAAGAATTTCACGTGTTTCACTGAATTGTTCTGGTTCAAAAATCTCGAATTAGTGCTCGTAGCACCTACTATAAAATTCATGTGGAGAAATGTTATTGAGGTGCCGAAGAGTTAGCATAGGTATTGAGACAAAAAGGGTTTTCCTGAAATCGTGTCCTCATTGATCGATTCTTTGAGACCTTCAACTCGTTATAAGAATTATTCATACAGGAAAAAGAGGCCACTAACCCTAGTATTTACCGATATCTGATATTTGTCCAGTGTCCACTCCATAAAATAATACCGATCCCGGGCATACGCATTGACGAAAAAATAATCCCTCAGTATTGCTTGATATTAGATGTGATTCTGTGTGAGAAATAT
>JAEMON010000002.1:11627353-11656777 GCA_030264115.1 Lygus lineolaris | reverse complement strand
ATGCTAAGTAGGTTTAATTTGTATCAACATCAGGTGGTAGGTGCGTGAAACAGTTATATACAACAACTTGGTACCTATTGCTCACTATTTACTACTCAAGGTACAACAAAATAGGTTGAAAGTACTTAATAGATGATAGGGTTTTTCTCCCGGACTTGAAAAATAAAAACCCTAAAAAAAAACCCGAACTTTTTATACCCCCAAAAAACCCTTCCAATAAAAAATACCCCTAAATCTAGGGTGAAAACCCCCAACTTGGCAACCGTGCATACCTCTCTGCGTTGGCCAGAAAAGCCTTGTCGAATTGGTGTAGTTTCACAAGATCGAGAACGTGGGAGGAGCATTGTAGTTGAGCATTTGCTCACCAGAGTGCAAATCTGTTCATTTACTAATCTGTTGTATTTGAGTGAGAGGCAGCCATTCTCATCTTCTATTCGGGCCTCATCAGTTTGAAGGTGAAATTATCGCATAAAAATAAACAAAAAATAAACAAACATTTCGTCTCTCCTGCTATTGTACCGAGGTCTTTAGGGAGTTGAAAATTTGACTTTTTTCGAGCTAAAATCACGTTCTGGACCAATGCGGACGTCGCCAAACGTGGATTACATCATCGAACATACTCTAGGCTTAATTTCAGTAAACTTCTATTATAGTAGTTGGGAAGAGAGCCAGAAGCACATCAGAATTAACAAGCTCGACATAGCAATGACACATTGTGGAAGCTTACGAAATGATTTCAAACCGCACTGGTAAAATTAGTGGAGGGTTTTGTATAAGCAGTGACCGCATTGCATAAGTTCTCAACCGTCTCGGCGCAGCTACTGAAATACGTTGGTGGAACCCATGAATGAATAACTCACTGATTCTATCACGAGTAGAAAGAGCTGTGGACAACCTACATAACCCGATCAGCATAATGTATGAGCTCGGGAACAATAGCTTTTATTGATTTTCCACTGTACCAAAGGTTAGGAAACCTCGAGAGATAATATTTTTGTCCCTTCAAACTCGTGTTTTGTGCTTCAACCACATCCCCCTCAACCATTCTAACAATTTTAACGATCCTTTCAGGGACAAACTGCACCCGAAATGGTCCAGTATGAATTCAGTTGTAGTTAAACCAGATGCATATCAAAAAGTGTCATTCAAATAGCATGAGTTGATGAGCGAATTTTTAAAGAATCATTTTAACCGATTTGATAGGTGCTTTTCATAGGAAATTGTGCGCTGATTCCGAATATACCATAATGTTAAAATGATAAAATTAACACAAAAAACCCTTAAAAAAACATCTTTTTTTATCCTTTTTTCACAATTTGACCCGTTGGATACTTCAAAAATGCTGGCCAACGGACTCTTTTTTTGTTGTTATTATCAACATTTTGAAAATTTTTGTTGGATTTTTTTTAGTTAGATCCCAGGGTCAGATATATATTATCATCTGGAATGACACAGAAATACGTAAATATACCTATATATTATATGTATCTATACATGAAAATGTTAAAATTCAGGAATCGTTTCAGAATGGTCTTAAACGGAATTCCATGAATATAATTTTCAATAATTTGCAAAACTAAAAATTGGAAGCCATAGTAATAGTTTATTCATTTTCTTCAAAAATTCGCTAAAACAAAAATTAGTATTATAAGGAGAGCCCTCACCAATATAAATATACTCCCAGGTTGTCTCGTATATGCATTTCACATGTGCTATCTGAGTGTAAGCCTAGAGCATGACAATGTGACTTACTGGTACGGAAGTTTGCCCGGTGTAGAGGAAGTCGAGTATTGCCCTCATGTGCAGGGGGCTCACGTCGGGTAGTTGGATGGTGACCAGCGCCTCCACGGTGTCATTAAGTAACCTCCTGATAAGTGGACTTGCTGAGGCCAAAATGAGTCTGAAAAGAAATAAAAAATTATAATTATAACGTTGTGGAATACTGCGTGGTTGAAGTCTGATACAATTTTATCTGCCGAAGGCCCGGTCAGAAATGCCCACCTTCCCTTTTGGGAGTTATAATAATCCAGGATGCGGTTCAAAATCGACCCAAAAACAAATCCATGTTGAGACATATTTTCCAATTCTGAATATTAAACAATGAAACCTTGATAAATTTGAATATAATGGTGAAGAATTTCGTAAAGGAGATCTTGACGAACATTTAGCGCTTATTAGATTAGAAATTGGATGGAAAATAACAAATACAGCATGGTTTAAGTGGACAAATTTCCTTAGCGTGTCGGCATTCGGGTACTTTCCTTACCTATTTCAAGGATTGAACCGTAGCTCCACATAGTCCCAGGTAGGTGGGGGTGGCTTGGAGCAGTAACATGTGATATGGTAACAGTTACCGGGTCACTATGTTACATACTACCTATCCATATTGTTTTTAGGGAAGAAAAGCCCAAACTAGACGAACTCACCTGTGAGCCCTGAGGATGCCGCCCTGACAGGCGAGGGTGACGTCGGCGTGGGCTTCCGTCTCGAACCATCTTCGGACCTCGTCTCCGACGGACATGTGATGCTTGCCGTAGTGGAGGGTGAGGAGGCCACAGCAGTCCCCACCGAACATCGCACGTCTGCAACAATCAAATTAAACCAACATTAATTTACAACCGGTTTCCCAAGCACCAAGAAGTTACCAACTCGTCATCAAATCATTACAATAGGATGGTGGAACTGACGTTGTTTGGTCTGCCCTCAGTTCCAAGTAGCAGTGGCTTTTGTAGGTTATTTATTTACTGAACTGATCTGATAGCCAGAACAAAAACGCGATATCCACACTCTTCCGGACTTGTGACTGAAGAAGAATCAAGAATCAACAGTGCCAAAAGTCCGGAGAACTGTGGATATCGCGTTGTTCTGCCTATCAGATCAATTCAGTAAAATTCCCTACAAGAATCACCTCGGTCTACACCGGTTTCTAACCAAATGGGTTAGAAATTTTCTTAACGATTTCGCTCATCAACTCATGCTGCATGACATGGTTCATTTCTCGCACGAATACACAACTATATCTTAGGTAGTGAAGAAGCAAAAATCTCGTTAAAAATGTCGTCAACGTATGCCAAACTACAAAAGCAGTATACAAGTAATAGTAACAATCACAAAAATTATTCTTTGAAAATTCGCTCATCAACCCATGCTGCATGACATGGTTCATTTCTCGCACGAATATACAGCTACATATCTTTGGTAGTGAAGAAGCAAAAATCTCGTTAAAAATGTCATCAACATATGCCAAACTACAAAAGCAGTATACAAGTAATAGTAACAATTACAAGAATTATTCTTTGAAAATTCGCTCATCAACCCATGCTGCATGACATGGTTTATTTATCGCACGAATTCACAGCTACATATCTTTGGTAGTGAAGACGCAAAAATCTCGTTAAAAATGTCGTCAATGTATGCCAAACTACAAAAGCAGTATACAAGTAATAGTAACAATTACAAAATTATTCTTTGAAAATTCGCTCATCAACCCATGCTGCATGACATGGTTTATTTATCGCACGAATTCACAGCAACATATCTTTGTTAGTGGAGAAGCAAAAATCTCGTTAACAATGTCGTCAACGTATGCCAAACTACAAAAGCAGTATACAAGTAATAGTAACAATTACAAAAATTATTCTTTGAAAATTCGCTCATCAACCCATGCTGCATGACATGGTTCATTTCTCGCACGAATACACAGCTACATATATATTTGGTAGTGAAGAAGCAAAATTTTCGTTAAAAATGTCGTCAACGTATGCCAAACTACAAAAGCAGTGTTAAAAGTAACAGTAACAATTACAAACTGAGGTACCAACTAATGAGTCGCTCTAAAAGGGATTCTTCAAGAGTGAAAATGTCACTAAACATCAAACAATGAGCCGTTACTTGAAAGTGAGGGCCGGACAACAACAAGGAAACAGAAGTAATTGATGATAAAGAATAAGAGGATAATGAATTGGATTCGAGGTTTCGATATGGAGGGAACTCGATAACTTCCACTTGGACTTTACGATATTTTTTACTGGTAGAATCGATGAAAGGCCGTTACGGGTCAAGTTTACAGTCGGTCATCAATCGTTAGTGAGGGTACCTGTCAGAGGTATACGTTAGAAAATCCCATCAATCTTCGTGCGTTGCGTACAATACATTACTGTCAAAATTAATTTTTCTCGTTTAACCGTCCAAATCGAACAGTTTTTCACTGTTGGTTGGGTGGAATTTATCAATTTTATTGCTACCTTATACATCTAATTTTAGTTGGTCCGAAATGGGTTTTTATGGTAACAAATTATAGGAAATGTCACGTTGATTCAGACTATAACACGCATTCCTGTACCTAAAATTGGCTGTCGAAATAGCAAAAAACCTTGAACATTGACGTTTTCTAAAATTGGAACCGCTCAAAATATTATTTTAATAATAAACAAAAAGATGAAGACCGGAGAATTCTGCGTCGAATGAGACCTTCGCTACCTCACCAAAACAATAACCACAATATTTTTGGTGATTTTTCAAAGTTTTTATTTTCTTCGACTTTTTTCGTGTTTTTATACAAAAAAAAAAGTTAGAAAGAATCACCGAAAATCATGGCTGCCACTTTGTTGGTGAGCTGACGTTGGTCTCATTCAACGTGTAATTTGATAATCCACCATTTTTCTTCTTCACAAAACCCATTTTGGATGGTTCCAATTTCGAGAATATGGAACTATAAGGCTATAACAGGTACGTTATTACCGTTGTAACCGCCTGAGTCTCTCGAATCCAAAAGAACTAACGGGAATTGATGCCATGGGTAATTTGAGTGAATAACTAACTATTACGAGTAGAAACTTAATAGTCAGTTTCTAGTTCTTTAGTTTTAATTAAATAATTACTAGTAGAATGATGTATTATTATCAGATAAATAATATAGTATTTTCCAATCTAATTCAACCTTTTTCTAAATGAATTCAACAAATGAATTCATGAATTCAATTCAATGAATTCATTCCTTTTTTCTAAATGAATTCAACTTTTTTCCAATTAAATTAACCTCTAGATTTTAGTCTGAAAAATAGAGTAGTACCTAAATATCATTAGAAAAATGGATGAGGAGAGAGAAGGAACTTATGGAATGGGAACTTTCCCCCAAAATATTGTCTGTTTTTTCCTGTTTTCCAAAATTTTGTTTGTTTTTTCCTACAATGTATGCTACTTGATATTTGCGAAATTTGTAAAAACCTTTCCACAATTTGTAATGTTTTGTAATTTGTTATTTGTAAAAATGTTCCACTAAGTTTGTTAGCTTTATTAAAATTGTTTTGTAAACTCTTTCTACGAAGTTTGGGAGCTTACATACCCAGGTAGGCACTACTCTATTTTTCAGAATAAAATCTAAAGGTTTAATTTATTTGGAAAAAAAGTTGAATTCAATTGGAAAAAAAAGATGAATTTAATTGGGAAAAGGTTTGATTCAATTGAAATAAAATGTGAATTTATTTGGAAAAAGGTTGAATTATATTGGAACATACTATACATATAGGTACCTCTATACAGGGTGTCCCAGATAACGAAGACCACCCCCTCAAATTCTTTAATAAATGTGTTGGAGGAAAATTCCAAATGGTAACCCCAGTTATTTTTTTCTTTAGATCTCAAAAAAATAAGACATTTTTGCGCAAGTGCGCAAGCGCAAAACATGCGCAGTGAGCACTAATTTTGTTATTTGCAATGGGAACCCCCATTTTGAATTTCAGATTCGGATTCTAAGTGAAGTTTCATGAACATTCGACACCTCAATTGATTTTTTTACTGCACGCAACCCTACCGGCAAGCGCTGAATTTCGCTCAACCGTGGAATCGCGCAAAAATCTGATTTTCGGGAACCTAGAGTGTGGCTCATGAAATTTCATTATTTTCCGACGCTGAATCACGTGGTGATATTAGTTTTTTAATTTGACTTGATTAAAGCGAGATTACAGCCTAAAACATGTTTTAATCAAGTCAAATGAAAAAACTAATATCACCACTTGATTCAGCGTCGAAAAATAATGAAATTTCATGAGTCACACTCTAGGTTCCCGAAAATCACATTTTTGCGCAATTCCACGGTTGAGCGATTTTCAGCGCTTGCCTGTAGGGTTGCGCGCCTTAAAAAAATCGATTGAGGTGTCAAATGTTTATGAAATTTTGCAATTAAAATTGTGCAATAAAAAATGGGGGTTCCCATTGCAAATAACAAAGTTAGTGCGCACTGAGCACGTTTTGCGCGTGAGCACATGCGCAAAAGTGTCTTATTGGAGATTTACAGAAAAGAATAAGGGGGTTACCATTTCGAACTTTCCTCTAACCCATTTATTAAGGAAGGTAAGGGGGTGGTCTTCGTTATCTGGGGGGACACCCTGTATATATTACCGTATACATATATTACTATATTTTATTAGAGATTAGTACTAGAGCTAGAGTATTCACCCCAATGGTGTTCTATTGTATCCTACAGCCTCAATAATAAACAAAAACAAAATTAGTTTCTGAATGGCGTTTTCCCAACACTGGTTTAGAAGCAAATAGATATAAAATTGATAAATTGGTAAGGACTGATGACACGTGCCAGTGATGACACGAATATTGATAAAACGTAGAAAGGATGATTAGAAGTGAAGGTCAATACACTCAACGAGGGGAAAACAACATCGAGGTGACGAGTGTGGCCGATAGAGCGAGCTGGACGGAGCTCCGCATAACGAGAAACTGTGCCAGGGTCAGTTCAGAGACTGAAGAGGCGCCCCGCGAGTTGGTTCGGGAGTCGGCAGATAAAACACATAGGCGAGCCCTAGGAACGAACCTCTGGGAAGCGGAGCCGCCCGGTTTCGCTTACGTAACCGGCTGTTTGTTCGCTCTCTAGGCCATCTAGCCTGGTAATGACCCACATCCCCCCAGCCGGGAGACCTCTTTGCCCCGAAGAAGCCACTCGAACGGGGCTCACGACGCCGGGGTTAGCCAATCGCGAACCCTACCACCTCCGCCCGTCGTACCTTCTATTTCCACGCGTGTGCCCCGCGTCGGGGGAGAGCCAACCTCTGATCCCATACCTTTCCGCGCCGAAGACCCAATTTCTCCTCCGCCCGGTGGCTCCGTTGCGTCATAAACTTTCATTTCCTCTACGATTGTACCATTTTTTTCGGTCTCTTGCCTCCTCCGGGGTTCCCTTCCTGTTGCGGCGGGCTCCTTATGCAACCCCGCGGGTGAGCCGCTTTTTCCCACCTCCTCCGCCCACGCTTCGTCGTCCCACTGATCCAGTGTTGCCAACTCAAGGCGACATAATTGCCGTACCACCTCTTGAAAATGGGGCATTTGCAAGGGCTTGAAGACGTCACATTGGTAGTCTGTGTCCTGTTATTTAGAATGTCATAACGCTGTTGAGAAGATGAAAAATTATCGATTTGGTCCAACTGTGCCCAAAATACCCTACTGATAAGAACTGGAATCCTGTTCCAACTACCAGAGCAAGTGGCACAGAATTCTTAGGGCCAGTTTTATCGAAAAACCTTAACCGTGGTTAAAATATTCATAACTGATTTACCAAACCAGAGATTTGAGACGTTGATTTAGGAATAATCAACGACTAAATAGATTTCATAAAACGTTTTTTTCTTCAGTTAAATGAATGAATTTCCAGAAAATTCCATTAAATGAAACATTTATTTAAACAACGTTTCATAAAACGCTGTTTTAATAGAACGTCGATTTAACTTTTAAACGTTGATTTACCAGTATCATGGAGGCATTCGCCCGCCGAAATGGTGGCTTCGGTCGTGATAACAACTGATAACGTAGTTGTCAGTATTCAGTAGTTGCTGAAGGAAGTGTGTTTATCGTCTAACCATTTTTGTATTTTTGCTTTTGGTGTGTTGAAATCCCGGAAACCAGAATAAACCCGGTGTCACAAAAATGTGACAACCACAGTGAAACCCGAATTTCGGTTGACATTGATCTCAATGTATTTCAACATTATGGTCAGCCTGCTTGGACGACTAGAACTTTTTCGTTGATAGGTAAAACCGTTTGTCTCTTCCTTCAGTTCCAAGAAACGATAAAGCAATAAAATATTATATTTTTTATTCCTTTTCACTTGATACTAACGAAATATTATAATAAAAATGAACTTATCTGTCATTTGTGTACCTACTCACTCTAAACTCAATCCTATGTCCCATTTGTTCGAGGACTGACAAAACTGTTGATTTCGAAAGACGGTAAGTACCAGTACCTACCTACCTCGTCACAAAATCTATTTCACCGAGCTCCAAATGGATTTGTGTTCTCTCTCTCATTCCTGTTCTCATATTCGTCAATTTTGTCCTAGAAAATAACCGATTCTTTCCCCTGGGTAGGGACTCATTTTTGTGGACGTGAAGAATAAAAATATCAAGAGTAAAATGTACCTATCTAGAATAATAATACACGGTTCTCACGAAAACTGTAGAACTGGTAAGATGGCAGAGTGGTAAATCGTCGATTCAGGGCTCTAACCAGTCAAAATCGGCTGGTTAATTCAAATCGTTGATTCATCTCTTTTGCTCGTTGATTTATTTAAAACGACGTTGGTGAAAACGCGACATCGTTGTTTAACATCTGAGATCATTGGTTCAATAACTAAACATTGATCAAAAACTTTGATGAATCAGGCCCTTAGAATGACACAGAACTTAGATGACGTCACTAACTACAAGGGATATTATAGTCCAACGTTCGGGTAAGGCATGGACACTATCGTGTTTGTTAAAATGCGTTTAAAACTATACCCATCTAAATTATTTTGTAGAATTATATTGTTTTGGTTGCCTGAAGATGGGTCTAGGTTAGACCCGAAACGTCGTAAAATGAAGTAATGCTTCAAAGTGAGAGTTATCCTGGCTGAATCCCGACTATCTACAAACAACTTGATGACAATTATCGCGGTTTCATCGGAAAAAACTAAGCTCCGCTCCACAATTATGGGAAATTTTGCGCTGATTCCGAATACACCCCATGTTCCTATGCCTAAAATAGCGAATTAATCGCGTAAACATAAAAAAAACTAGAAATTTCACGTTTTTGACCATTGTGAATGCCCAAAATCATTTTTGTATGGAAGGAAAGTTGAAGACCTGAGACTTCTGCGTCGAATGAGACCAACGCTGGCTCACCAACTAAGTACCCATAATTGTTGGTGATTTTTCAAAGTTTTCCGTTTTCTTGCCTTTTTCCGAGTTCACGACTGAAAAAGAACTTTTAAAAATAACGAAAAATCATGTTTACTGTGTTGGTGACCTGGCATTGGTCTCATTCGACGCAGGAGTCTCAGGTCTTTAACTTTTCTTTTGTGTAAAAATAATTTTGGGAGGTCCAATGGTCAAAACGTGAATTTTCTAGGTTTTTTTTTTTATGCTTACGCAGTTAATTCGCTATTTCAGGCATAGGAACATGGGGTATATTCGGAATCAGCGCAAAATTCCCTATAAATGTGGGGCGGAGCTTAGTTCTTGCCAGAAAATGACCATTTTGCCCCAATGTGCGTCGGTTACTACGAACGAAAAACGACATTCAGGGTTGTTAATTTGTTGATAAATTTCACGTAGAATCCGAATCTGCAATAACTAATAACTATTTTGTACAATTTTCTAAGTAATTTTTGAAATCGTCACGAAAATTAAGGAAACTAGCTTCGATCCGGGAAACTGTTTTCAAAACTTTGTGTCTTGAAAAATCACCTGAAAACGCACGTTCAATTCAACGGACAGCAGAAATTCTGGGAAAATTGGCAGAAACTAGTGATTCAGCAAGTTTATATGCTGTCAGTGAAGCTAATTCTTCTCAATCTGCTGTACCAAATTTAGATTTCCAGGTTCCCGCCATACGGATTGACGAATTGAGACGTACCATTGAAGAATTGAAACAATCCCGAAGATCGTCATCGAGCAGTGTTGCCAAATGATACCTACCAAAACCCTCAATTCTGTGGAAAAGAACCTAAAATGAAATTAAAAAATATAACTCCCTTAAAAAAAAAAACTTTAATTTCCAGCAGATGACCCAATGAGCGAAATTTCGTAGGAAATTATGGAGTTAATGACTTTTTTAAACTGACGTTTAACTTCAACTTCACAAATTCAGCTAAAATTCTAATCATTTACTAAAATGCGAAGTAGGTAGATAAGGAAAATGTGATTTTGAAAACATATATTATTAGGTTTGTGGGTTCGAGAGACTTGTTTATTCACAGTTAGTTCTCCTCCTTTCATAGTTAGTTGTTAACACTTTATGTTATCACACACGCAAAAGACAACAAACACATTCTTATATCTTCCATGCACTTTAAAACCAATAGGAATGAATACATTTCCACCTCTGGCTCACAGGGTCATATGTCAATTTCGTGTGAAATGTGTACATTTCCCCCCTATCACTGTTTTTTCATCAAAACCAATTTGAGAATTTCCCAAAAAAATTTGAAAATTTTCCAAACCAATGTGAGAAATTTTCTAAACTGAGAATTTTCTTAAAAGTCCCACTCACGCAGCATGAGTTGATGAGCGAATTTTCAAAGAATCATTTTAACCAATTTGGTGGGTGATTCTTATAGGAAATTTTACGCTGATACCGAATATACCATAATTATGTTCCTATGTTTGAGATGTTAATTCACACAAAAAACACGTTTTTTAGCGATTTTTGACTGTAAATGTTCAAAATTTGACCCCTTGGAGTATTCAAAAAATGCTGGCCAACGAACTTGAACTTTCTTTTGATATTATTCACATTTTATTTTTTTTTTTGGATTTTTTATCTCGATTTCACGGGCAGATATCGTCTGGAGTGACTGGCATATATTTATATATATAAATATATATATATACATATAAAAAAAATGTTAAATTTCAGGAGTCGTTTTAGAATGGTCTGAAATGGATTTCCGTCAAGAAAATTTTCAAAAATCTTCATTACAAAAATTTTGAAGCCATTGCAATAGCTTAGTTTTCTTCGAAAATTCGCTAAAAAAAGAAAGAAGAAGGGAATTGTCAAATCAAAGTGACAGTTTTTCCAAGCAAATCAACACTTTTTGTTAGGAATAAAATTTCACAATACATCGTTAAAAGAAAGAAATTCGTATTTTTTCATGAGAAAGAAAAAAAGGAAAAAATCGCATTTTTCGTATTTTGAGAAAAATTAGGTACTGTGAAAAATTCATTCAAGCAGCACAAGAAGGTACCTATACCTACTTACTGCCTAGGTTAAAAAACAAAAAACTTTCAAAACAACAAAATACTTGGTACTCCGCGCTTCGCCCCTACTTTGAGCCTTTGGCTAACATCACAATTCATGAATAATGTTTTTGCGTCCCGTTTCCCATTTTCCTTATCCCTTTTCTTCGTCTGTATGAAAAATATTAAAAAATGTTTGGAAAATTTATTAGTTTTTTTATTTCCTTAATCTGACGAAGTAATAGACGAAAATAATAGACATTCCTCTTTGCGCTCATCTTTATCACATTCCTCTTTGTGCTCATCTTTATCACATTCCTCTTTGTGCTCCTCTTTATTACATTCCTCTTTGTGCTTATCTTTATCACATTCCTCTTAGTGCTCATCTTTATCACATTCCTCTTTGTGCTCATCTTCGTGACATAATTTCGTGACATAAACTTCGTGACATAAACTTCGTGACACTTTTCGACTCTGGTAGGCCACCGCAAAAACATTATTCATGTTAAAAGTTTTTGGATCGTCTATTTTAATTCGGATTCTCAAATTGTTTTGACAAATTCTCAATTTGGTTTGTAAAGTTCTCAAATTGATTCGGAAAATTCTCAAATTGGTTTGGAAAATACTCAAATTGGTTTGGAAAATTCTCAATTTGGTTCAATAAATTAACCCATTTAAAAAATTCTCATTTTGGTTTGGAAAAATCTTAATTTGACTTGGAAATGCTATATCAACGTACTTATCTAACCATGACATACAAACACAACTAACAGTGATAGGTATTTCATAAAACTGGGTTAATTGTAGCTTTTTCTCCTAAGTTATTAGGGAGCTACATTAGGTAGCTTCCTAATCATGGCGTCGAATAAATACACGATAATCCGAAGGTCACCAGCTGACTAGGAAAGGTTTAGAACACCGTTTTGAAAGCTTGTTAACACAAAGTGAGTGCGCAAATCTAGTAGAAAGCCGTAACTCAACCAGAGCTGAAAACGCCTCACTCGTGAGTCACTCGGAAAAAAGGTCTGAGACACCAGGTCATAAAAGCGATTATTTTAGTCAGTTTATTTCACTCAACCACTGATGGGCTACTTGTTCTCATTTCTTCTGAGTTTCCATCACGGATGGATTGAAAAATCGGTCGATGAACAATTCACTGATCCACGCCGACGTTTCGTTTGATTTATCAAGCATCCTCAGGACGTACATTAAGATTCTTAACGATGAATGATGTTGATTACGAAACACGAGTGAATAGAAATGAAGTGAGAGAAAAAACTACACATTGACATGAGAGTCTTCATTATTGTCACTGTCTTCAAGATTTACCTGAATATGAGTCAATTTTATACAATCACGATAAAATTCTACTATCATATTGATTGTGTGATTATGATTAATATCTGATGAAGCTTTGAGCAAATTCTTGTTGTAATGCACATTTTTGAAATTTTTTTTTCATGGAAATCCGTTTCAGACCATTCTAGATCATTATAGGTTTCCCAAACCAGATTCGAAATTTTCTAAATCAATTTCAGAATTTTCCAAACCAAATTCAGGATTTTCTAAATCAAATTCAGAATTTTTCATTTCAAATTCGTACCTAGGTATAATTTTGTTCTTTAACGTTTCATAAACATTGAGAATAATTCAACATTTTGGTTTGGAAAATTCTGAATTTGGTTAGGAAAACTCTGAATTTGATTAGGAAAATTCAGGAATTGTTTTTGAAAATTCTGAATTTGGTTTGGAAAGTTCTGAATTTAACTTGGAAAACCTATATTGTATAACCCTTGGAGTACTCCAAAATTTCTGGCCAACGAACTCATCCAATAAAATGCATATATTATATATTTATGTATATATGTCACTCAAGACGATATCTGACCGTGTAATGAATATAAAAAATCCAATAAATTTTCAAAATGTCAATAATATCAGAAGAAAGAATGAGTTCGTTGGCCAGAATTTTTGGAGTAATCCAAGGGGTCAAATTTTGAAAATTTAGAGTAAAAAATCGCTAAAAACGCGTGTTTTTTTAGGTTATTGGTGTGAATGCCCATCTCAAACAGGAACTTACGGTAAGTATATTCGGAATCAGTTTGAAATTTCCTATAAGAATCACCCACAAAATCGGTTAAAATTATTCTTCGAAAATTCGCTCATCAGCTCATGCTGCATGAAGGGAACTTTTTTAGAATTGAATTTAAATAAAGCTTGGTGGTATTTTTGTACGAATTAACCGTAGGGCTAATCACAAAAGCAGCTCAGGTTACAGGCATAGGTATGTGATTATAAGAATGAAGAATCGCTTCTATGGCATTCATTGTCCACGCTTGATAACACTGATACGACAATAAATTAATGTGAGAATCGCGAGGCAATTTTGCCTCTTTTTGAAAACGAATAATCCTGGGAATGAGCTTCCACGCCGTCATGTAGCTTATAATTTATCAGAGAATTAGTACATTTAGGTACATCCGCTCTTTTGGAAAACTGATATTCCTGGGAAAGAGCTTCCACAGCAATATACCGTTCCTTCATACTTTCAGAGTTGTAGCAGCAGGAAGAGGAGAGGAGAATATTGAGAATGTCCGGCCGCCACAAGTTGAAATGAGCTTCCGGCGCCCGTTTTCATAGCTTTCACGGCTGAAGGGAAGTTCTCTGTTCCGGTCCACGTAGCCCTCACTGTGAGAAGCTCCACTGTACGTCGACGTAACAGATTGGAAAATAACGCGGACGTATAGAGTCAGTTCGTGAACATTCCAGCGAAATCGGTAGAATAGTTCCGGAGTTATCCCTATGGAAACAAATTTAAAATTTGCGCTTGCGATGAGAGTCATAGGTTTTGAGTCAGCCCCCAACTACCCTCCGAGTTTGAGCGATATCGGTTAATTAGGAAGTGAGTTACCGGGGTTTCAGGAAATTCAGGTTTGCGCATGCGCTACTAGTGGTCCAATGGCTATGAAATTATCTAAATCTCTGAAAATTTCAACGAAATTAGTTGAGTATTTCCAGATTTATGGTCATGAAACACATTTCAAAATTGAGCATGCGCAGTAGGTATTCCTGATACAATAAGGTCGAAATTAGAAGGTAATTGTCAGCCCTCAACTACAAGCCGAATTTAAGCAAAATCGGTCCATTAGCAACTGAGAAATCGTAGTTTCAGGAAATTCACGAATGGCGATGAAATTCATAGGGGACCCTCCAGGGTTTAAGTAGCATAATCTCTGAAAATGTCACCGGAATTTGCAGAAAAATGGCGGAGCTACGCCTATGACAACAAATTTCAAGAGTGCGCTTGCGCAGTAGCCATTAATGATCCAATTGTGACGACATTGATAGGTGATTGTCTTGGAGTCAGCCCCCAACTACCCTCCCAATTTTAACGAAACAGGTCAATTAGGAACTAAGATATACCGGGGTTTCGCGCAATTCACGTTTGCGCATGCGCTCACGCTACTAATAGTCCCAAAACGAATAAATTCATAGGGGACTGTCACGGGACTAACCTGCACAATCCCTGAAAATTTCCCGGTAGTTTTTGGTTTATTTGAAAAATACTCAGTTTGTTCCGATTGGGAACATGCATGGTTATTTGTATTTGGTAATTCGAAAGATCTCAGTGAGAGCTTCCGAAAAGGTGAAGAGCATCCGAAGATTGAAATGACCGAAAATGGGATTTGTAATTTCAACTGACGTCACTGACTCCCCACCTGCCTGCGGAATCTTTAGCGGAACCTATATGATGACGTCACGCGTTCCCTTTCGACCCGTTTTATGGTCAACATTTAATAATATTAATAATAATATGGTAATTTCAAGCTGAAGATTGGCACCAGGTGGTTTCCAAGGGCAATGATTCAGATTTTGAGGTTCAAAAGCCAAAATTCCGACCCATGCAAGTTCCCTATTTCGGTTACTTCGTTCCTAGTTTTTGGATTTAACAACTCAGCTCCTTATGAAATGACTTAAGAAATCCTTGTTTCATCAGATCTGGCGATAGGTAGTGATTCGTCCTTGATAATGCGGATGCATTTCATCAATGAGCCACCTCAATCGGAATTCTATAAATAAAGAAGATCGTTGGAGTGGCGTCCTGCCTAGGCTAAGAATGAACGATGCAGTTCACGTTATAATTAGATGCAATACAAACAATCATGCGACCGAATCGTTTAGTGAATGAATAATGTATTTACCATGCTCTACGGCTGTTAAGGGAGTGCAGGAGTATGTCCAAAATATCCTCGAAAATACCTAAATCTCGGCTATTGAAGAGTTTGATGGAACTGTTATACTGAACTGGAACGGTTATTACTTTTAGGAACCAATAAGTTTAAAGAAAGGATAACCGCTACCTTCTCCTAAAAATTTAAGAATTGAACAGTACCTATTCCCAATTTTTCTAAGAAAAATTCCAATTGATTTTGACGTGCTCCGCGGCAATTAATCGATCTTTAGGGGCACGATGTGCCTTTATGCCGATTTGACTATTGAAAAACTACGTGGAATATGCGAAATCACTAAATTAAAATTATACTTAGCTGATAAACTAGAGAATTGAAAACAAGAAGAATCCCATAAACCGCATCAAGATAAGCCAAAAATTGGCTGAGAAAAGGGGGAATAACTTAATTACAACACTACCTTAGCCTTCGGCCCAATCATACCAAATTTGTCGATTTGTAAGATAATTTTCTTTAACGTAAAATAATGATTCATAACTTATTCGCGTAATTCCATAATAACCGTTACTATTCGCGTATCAAAAACGCATTTGAGTCGATGAAATGTGAGGCTTCAATATGGAATGAAATCTCCCACCTTCCTCAAAAAAAAAAAAAAAAAAAAAAAAAAAAATTATCAGGCTTAAAATTACGTTAAATGATGTTATTAAGATATATTTATGCCGTTATTCGTAGCAGTGCATAACAAATTCGAGTTTTGGCTTTACTATATAATAATCATACTATACCTACTATCAAATACTATACATAAAAACTATATAAAATCATCATAATAAATTGATTGCGATGAATGAAAGATTGAAATTTGACTGCCAACTATGAAAAAACTGCAAGATGGAGGTGTAAGTACTGATTTTCTAAATTTGAGGACTTGAATGGTACACAAGTAGAACAGTGAGCTTCATTTATGGAACACAGTTGACTGAGAGGTTGATAACCGACAATCTGTTCTCTATCATCCCCTTCCAGGAAGCTGTCTTCTCCGGCCTCCCCATCATCGCTAGAAACATTATCTATAGTCAGCAGAATCGTTCACCGCACATGTTTTTTCTCACTGAGAAACTATTCAGTAACGATTTAGCTGGTCGATCAGAGGGATCTCTTAACAGCTAGCTATTTTACTACTTAACAGAATTCTAAGAGATCCAGGAAAATTCACTTCTTGAAATTTCTCCAACTACAATAATTACGGACGAATATACCAGAAACACGATAGTGAGTCGCCTTTTCTGGACGATATTTAAGCGAAAAACAATGTGATTCACGATCATGTTCCTATCACTTGTCAGGTACCGGTCAGAAACACGAAGGTGAATGGGAAACTCAATGGATCACTGTCAGGCTCGAAATGCACACAGTAGGTATAAGAACCTGATAATGAACAGAAAGTGATTCGAGGATGGGTTCGAAAATCGAATATCCTTGATCAAATAAAATCACAAACTTGAAGCAAACAAACATAGTTTATACATGGCACATCTAACACAGCGATTGGTATGATGTAGTTGTACAATTTATCCTACTTTATTATTAACTAGGATAAGCAATGCGCGGTGTTTTTTTTTTTTTTTTTTTTTTAGAGAGACAATTATTATCAATTCCCGTTAGTGTAAGTAATATTTTATATATTTATGCGGGTTCCGCCAACTTTTTTTCTTTTTTTACATATGGCCTGAAGTAGTATGAAGTAGTAATAAGATTTGTAGTGAGAGTTAATAGGAACTCTATAATTCCCGAGATTTGCGAATTTCTGATGACGGTTCACACCCGGCCCGGAACACCCTTAACAGAGGAATCTACGATGGAGATATCAGTAAAGAAGAAAATACATACCTACCTCTGCCCTGATATAGTAGTCTTATCAATTTCAGAATTCATCGAAACTGTACGATTAGAAATGTTTCTAAAGCAGAAACATCCAACAACAAGATTATAGGTGGCAAAGAACTCACGAATTTGGAAGAGGATGGATCGATTTTTTCATGGGATTTTTCATCCATAACCATTTCTTGTGAGGACTGTGTGGTTGGAGAACTCTACGTGTTACTGTACTCTTCTATATCAATATTGTATAAAAATAGTCGCCATTTGTTCTGACACATTGCGGTATTCTGCATTGTGAATGTCAAAGTAAAACTCCAATAGAATTACAACCGCTATTTCAATATAAGCCCGAATATTCCTCAAGATGGAAAAAACATAGGAATCTCATAAGCTTTGATGCTGGTTGGAAGAATAAATTGGTGCCAAATTGCTAAAATACATGCCATACTCAACTCTTTGCATGACACGTGGGCTTTTTTGACCCATGAGGGTAATTTAAGGGGTTGCGTTGGCAACACTGGAGCTCACGAGAGCCCTGAGCGCCTCCGTAAATTCTTCTCAGTCAGTTGTTGAGTGACTGGTTCTAGTTTGAATTTTCTTATTCTGGAAGACTGAGTAGAAAAAACTTCATTGTAAAACAGAACTACTACGTTCATTTTGTCGTCATTTCAAGATGTATGTATTTTGTAGACATTTTTTGTAGATCTATTTTGTAGATATTTTTTTATCATTTTGTACACCTGCTCAATGTAGAAATAAGATGTTACAGTGTTAAAGAAATAAGGCTACTTTTTTTTTCGAAGAAATACAAATTTTGTTTCATTTATTAAAGAAGAAAGAAATTTCAAAAATTGTTTTCTAATCATTTATTATGTTGAAATTGGTTATTAAAAACGTTGAAAGAAACACTATTGAAATGTTTCCTACTACCCTTACATTTACAGTTATAGGTGTCAGACACTAGCGAATTTCACGTGTCTTGCAAAGGGTCAAGGATATAAAGTGTTTCACTGGATGACTACTCAACCTGACCAAGTTTTGAGGGGTTGGCTATTGACTTTACTCTTTATCAAAACTCCAAAAAAGGAAAGGTAAAAAAATTTTTTTTTGAAGAACTGCTCTTGAGCGCAGGTCCTTCTCTACAGGCTTACCGTGTCAAGTGCTGATCACAGGTTACTCATTTGCGAAGGTAGATAAGTGAGCAAGTGTGTCAATGTCTGATGGCTCAAGGCTGTCTGTACACACCGAAATGTCATGTCGCTGAGAGAACGCATTACGATCGTGCGAAACCATTGACCTTAAACTACGATTAAAACGCGTGAGCGACGATTGCGTGGTACATCCTCGGCATTTGAGGCTGCACAAAACACGATTTCAATGTTTATTTAACGTCATGCCCATTTTATTGCCAGATTAGGTTGAGGTCGGTTGGGTAATTCGATTTTCGGATCGCACAAAGCTCCGAATCCGAGTCTAAACCTGCTAGTACATCAGTCCTACAGAGGTAAGGGACCTAAAAGAGGACCTAAAAGGAGCCGTTGGATATGGAGAAGGAAGACCAGCATGCCATCAAGCCATTCACAATACCCTAACCGTGGTATTAGTAGGAACTGTCACTAACTGTTACTAAATACTGGTGAAAACCGGTTCCTGTTCCGGTTTGAAAACCATTAGGAACTGAAAAACCGTTGTTTCAGGAATATCACGTTTGCATATGAGCACACGCTACCTTCGGTTCGCCGGTCATGGAATTCATGGGGGGACCGTCTAGGGACTAACCCGAACAATCCCTGAAAATGTCACTGAAAATAGTCTATGCCTACTAGATTCGGAGTTTTGCCAGTGACTAAAAACTTGTAAGGCTGCACATGCGCAGTAACGATTAATGATGTTATTGCGACGAAATTCATATTCCAGCCCCCCTCTACCCTCTGGAATTGGGGGAAATCGGTCCATTAGAACTGAGAAACCGTAGTTTCAGGCTCACCCAGACAGATCGATGAACAGTCCGACAGACAAGCAGACATACAGACATGGAACCAAAATTGTTCAGTAAGCTCTGGAAAGAAAAAAGGAAGTGAAGATCTTTATTTTGGAGGACGCATGTCGGTTTTATTTCTTGCACTAATAGGTACGTAGCTTCCCTATTTTTGTAGGAGATTAAGCTGAATAGGAGAGTAACAAATTATTGGTAAACAGAGCCAACTAAAATGATCAAAATGGTGCTGGTAGATTCTTTTAAAACACTATCAACCAAAATAAACTCAATAATGCGTGTACTCTGGCTTCTTTTACAGTTGTAGTTATCCATTGAAAAATGATTGCATTTAGCTTTGACGAGATCTTAAAACACTTGATTGAAGAAAAATTTATTATTTTGTAAGGAGCGGAGATAAATAGAAGCTATAAGATGAACAATTAGAAATTGAGGGTCTGCTCCTCTTTTCCAGTAGTTACGACGGAAGATTTATTTTTTTGTAATGGTGAGGGAGAAGGAAGAAATTTAATGTCCGATGAATGATAAAGAGACAACATGGAAAATACACGAGAGAATATTGGTACTTACTATTTCTTTCTTTTCACGAAATAGGAACGACCACGAAGGGGACCGATGTCAATTTCATGTATTATATTCAAATAAGCTCTTTTAAAAAGGCGCCACGGTTATCAAATAGGTAAATGAGGAGTGAATGAAAGTGCATTTAGAAATTTAAAAAGAAACGTCAACTTATCCTGGCTGATGACGCACAGTGTAGCCAATGGTCATTTTCCGGCAAAATCTAAGTTCCGCCCTAAATTTTCATGAAATTTTGCGCTCATTCTGGATATAACCCTTTGTCCTACACCTGAAATAGGTAGCTAATTAGCTGCGAAATCATCAAAAGCCTGGAAACTGCACGATTTTCACCATTGGAACCGCCCGAAACAGTTGTTTTTGAGAAGAAAAGTTGAAGAACTGGGAATTCTACGTCGAATGAGACCAACCCCAGCTCACCAACACAGTTACCATGATTTTTTGTTATTTTTCAAAGTTTTCCGTTCTCTTGACTTTTCAGTCGAGGACACAGATAAATTCGAGAAAACGACAACTATTTCAGGTAAATAGGAACAATCGAAGTCAACGCAAAATTTCCTATAAATTTGGGGCTGAGCTTAATATTTTCGGATGGGCCACACTGTGTGACTTACGCGTATCTCATTCTATTCGTCCAGTTTTCGCTCACTTCTGATAAACGGATACCCGACATACTGCACTTTTGGCAAATTTTCGAAGAAAATGAAGCTATTGCAATGGCTTCAAAATTAAAATAATGCAAATTTTTGAAAATTTTCATGGAAATCCGTTTCAGACCATTCCAAAACGATTCCTGCAATTTGACATTTTTTAATATGTGTATATGTATTTATACATGTATCATTCAGACGATATCTGACCGAGGAATCGAGCTAAAATCCGAAAAAAAATTCAAATGTCAATAACATCAAAAGAAAGGATGAGTTCGTTGGTCGGAATTTTTGGAGTAGGTACTCTAAAGGTTCCAATTTGGCGTTTTTTGAGGTTTTTGGTGTGAATTATCATCTTAAACATAGTATATTATATAAATAGTATATATTCGGAATCAGCGTGAAATTTCCTAATAAGAATCACCCACCAAATTTGAAACACCGGTTGAAAGCCTATATCGAAAATTCTCTCATCAACCCATGCTGCATGAGTGGGACTTGTTTTCAACGTGAATGATACGGTTGCTGCATTTATTTGACCTGCATACCCTAGTTAAGCCGCCCGATACGTTTTACGCAGTACATCACTCACGGATCAATGTAGAACAACAACTGATATAAATATCACGTTGACAGGTGACGATGAGCTGCACAGCCTATTACCGCCGTATTGCTCACCCCGTCCATTATTCCTAGCATAAGCGAAAATAACGCCTCTCATCTCTATGAAACCTTCTATCTCCCCCACCAAACCCACACCCAAATAGGCTCATTGTTTCGCCTTGTGAACTATTTTTAACTTGTCTCCTAACGGGGTCAGCCACAAACGATGGTTTCCGCGCACAGATACGAGCCCTTTCTACTGTGCAACAATAACCCAGAGTTAACCTATTAATCTAATGAACTGGGACGCAAGCTCCGAACGAAATTAAGGGGCACAATACAATTTGTTGCCTTCGCAAGTAGGTCAGGGGTGGACCGATTGGCCCACACGCGCCAAAGGGAAAGTGAGTATGGTTTGAAATCTCCCCGATTTTGGGGTTGTACGAACGAATTTATCTGTTGGAATTTCAAAAAAGCTAACATCCGGTTGAAGAACCTACCTGGAAGTTTTTCGATGGCTTTAGAATGCATTTCGATGACGTTCTAAGGAACATGGTCTTACATTAGGAAAGAGAGCACATCACCAGGTAGACAAATATGGAGTTAATAATACTATACTTTGGTTATTACCTATAATAGATAAAGGCGAAATGTCCTTCATTTCAGTGAGACATTTTTTCGATAGATGGCTGTACTATCAGGACAAAATTGATTTCCGTTTTTCTCTGGAACGAGTGGACCGATTTTCATTCTGCAAAGCTTCTTGTAAATGGTATCACCAAACTTAGTTTTGTAGATTCAGTTTCGATTTTTTTTAAATCGTCTTCGATGGTCATAACTGAAACATCCCATCAAAATCGGGCCATGAAAATGAATTGACGTCGTGAAAGTGTTCCATTTCACAATAGAGAGTAGAAGAGAATGAATGTTGATCAAGTAATAAGGTTCTCATGTCGAATTATGAAGTACGCTATTTCGAATGTTCAGTTTCTAGGACTGAAATTTCATTTACATACCTATACTAAACGAAGAACAGGATTTGACTTAATGTTCATTCTATACTCAGTTAAGAAAGTATCTAGTTGAACTGCAGAAAACGAATATCGTACATTCATTTTCATGTTACAGGTTATAGATCTATGTAGATTTAAATAGTGACAAGAACATGTTCGGTCTCTCAGCGTCCACCGACTTAAATGAAGTCTCTTCATAATATTGGCATGATCTTATCTTTAAATTACTCAAACATGATGTTTCTTATTCAATTTTTCATGTGTTTTTCTCCAAAAGGATATTTCAAAAGGGATAAATTCACGTCATCAGGGCCTGCACAATAGTAACAATACTTTTCCCCTACAGCACACTATACAATCTAGAAATCTCGCACTCTAGCACTCTATATATTTCTGTCCCTGGCATAACTTCGGAACTATTCAATCAATTTCGTTGGAATTTCTCTCTTATTCGATACACTGCCCACCAAACTAGGTCGATGTTGTTATTATTTCAGATTCGGACTTTACGTGAAACTTCACAACAACCACATCTTCCAGTATGACAGCAAAAATTTCACAAAAAGTGAAGTAGTAGGTAAGATTTTTCGTTTGCATTCAACTAGGTATCAACAAATAATAAATATACATTTCTCAGGTATTTTTCAAGCTGAATCTCGTGGTGAAGTCAGTTCTTCAATCTGCATCACGCTACTTCGGAAACGCGTGGAGTTTTTGTACCATTCCAGTATCCACTCGGATTTCAAGGTAGGATGGTGTAGCTTGAAAAACACAATGGGGGGGTCCTATGTTTGATGTACCTAGGTACATTTCGTGTAGGGCGGTCACATTGAGTCGTGTGAAGAAACGGCCCCGACGGGATCGTAGGGTTGTTGGGTTGTATAGGGTTGTCGTATCTGTTCGGCTTTAACACAACCGAAGAAGCAACTAATTATTATCTGATGGACGCCAAGCTGTCAAGGCAGTCAGAAGCTTGTATGTACTCGCCGTTACGATAAAAAGGCCTCTCAATTCGTGTCGAGGCTTCTGAGGGCACCAGCGCGGAACGAGAGCGGGCGGAATAAGCCCCTGGGAGAGGTGCAACATCGTCCTAGACCGCATCCCAAGCGAATTACTCCAATCAGCGTGACCAACCAACCTTCCACGGCCTTCCACTCATCCTTATCCGCTCGACGAGCAACTATACCTAACTATACTGATGCTGTGCCCTCGAAACGACAGTCACCTTGAATCGTCGGAAAACAATCGTTAGGTTGGTTTTCGGTGACCTCCGGTTAGTTTCGTTCGAATGATTGGGAGTGGTGTCTGACCACGAAATATTATAGGTGGACCTATCCATTTACTCTTCTCGTCTATCATAGAAACCCTAACGTAATTTTCTCTCTACAGCTGTCGGGTCTCTAATCATCGGTAGGTACAAACTCTGAGATCTTACATGAAATTTCACACTAATCACAAAACCATACAGGCAGGATGTCCGAAATCTAATGCCCCAGTAGTTTTTCCAAATGAATACTGTAAAAATGACAATCCCCTATGGATGAAAAATGATGTTTTGAAGTACCGCACACATACGTATCTACTTTGCATTTGAACCTCAAAATCTGATTCAGTGCTCTTTAAAACCCATGGTGCCAATTTGCAGCTTGAAATTACGACTGGTTTGACCAGAAAACGTGTAGGAAGGGGTCACGTGACGTCATTCAGGTTCCACAAAAGATGGGGTCTGAGAGACCTGTCCAGGCAGGCGGGGGTCGGTGACGTCAGTCATGTTGAACATTACAAAACCCATTTTCGGTAAGATTCAATCGTCGGATACCCTTCATATACCACCTTTTTGGAAAGCACTCACCAAGATCCTTCAAACCACAAAATAAAAAATAACCGTGCAAGTTCCCCATCGCAGAATCGGATTCTTGGTAAAACAGTCATGGAATGTTTTACCCCGAATTTTTGAGAGCGCAAATACACGCGATATCTGTGCAAAATGTATAAAATTCATAATTAATTGGTAGATAATATTGAATTACCAATGAGCTTTGCTGGTACACAAACCCATCAACAGTAGTACTTAAGCGACATCTCAACCGATAATAAATTAAGCTTCCTCAACTACGGCGAGATGAGAACCTTCGCAGTGATTACTGCGTTTCCTTATAGTTCCAGATGAGTATGATTAGAATCTCGTTATTAAAGATCACCCGGGACACGAGAAAAAAAATCGCTCTGAAGAGAAGAGTGCCGGGGTTAGCTAAATTTCGTCGAAATCGTTAAAGGCGTTTTCAAGATGGTTGCTTCGTACATACATCATACTTCGATTGTTGGTGCATGAAAGAGAAGGTAATAGTATTATGCTAGAGCACAAAACCGGATCAGGAACTCACACATCAATTTGCAAAAGAAAATTTTAAAAATCAAAATCGGTGAGCATTCAAGCGTGATTCAGTCACAGACAGACCGAAACTTGACAATATTATGTAATAAAATAATGGTGGTAGGTGAAATAGTAGGTACCTACTTAAGGAATGTTTCATGAAATTTACATATTGCAGCTTCGAATAGGTATTTATGGTTTTCAGAATTTTCTTATTTGTCAGGAAAGGTTCGATCCGTTCGCAATGAAAGGCGATGGTTCTTCCGTTGGACGACTTTTCGATGACTATTTCAACCGGGATTTCCATGCTGGGAGCTGATAATGACGCTGGAGAAAATTTGATTGACTATCGAAATTTGTGTCGGTGGATGGTTCGATTTTACAGGTAATTTCCAACAAAAACTGTCTCCTTGAGTTTTTGTTAACCCCTTATTTTTCGAGTTATTTCAATTTTAAGATTTTGTTTTTTCTTTCGAATTTTCATCACTAAAACAGTCATAACTCCCTTAATTTACAGTGTAAAATTGAAAATAAATATGCCATCGATATTTCCTATTTCCTAGATGGAAAACCAAAGTTTTTTCAGTAGGAGAAATGGGTGAAAAATGAACTTGAAGAGGAAATTTAGAAAGGGATTTCCTTGAAAACCCCAAGTTTTTTTTGCATTCAAACACGATTTTCTTCCTCAATTAGTGCACCAACATTAAAAAATACTACTTCGTTAGGAAGCTGAGATTTTCGCGCAACGTTTAGGCTTACGGGCCAAAAATCACATGCTACATGGCAGGGAGCTATGACCGGTTGAAAGAAAGTGGTGATTTTCAAGATTTGGAAATTTTCCCTCTTCAAGTTCATTTTTCACCCATTTTACTGAAAAAACTTTGGTTTCCCCCTTCAAGGAAATGGGAAATTCAACGTTGTTTCCAATGGTATATTTAGTTTCAACTTTATACTGTAAATTAAGGGTGTTATGGCTGTTTTAGTGATGAATGGTCGAAAGGAAAAACAAAATCTTAAAATTGAAATAACTCGAAAAATAAGGGGTTAAAAAAAACTCTAAAATACAATTTTTGTTGGAAATGACCTGTAGAATCGAACCTCAGCCGGTGGTGCCAAAAGTGAGACACCCTAATATTCATTGCTCATCATCGATGTTGCAGTTTTCCAAGGACTTTTTCGAAGTAGCGCTTTCAATGACCCACTACCTACGCTTTGAAGTTTGACCAGAAGTACCTGCTCGTTATCGTAACAGATCGTCATACATTAATCGTAATGCCACTTCTAGTTTCCCTTTCTGCGGCAAAATAGGGCCGACTAGGGAACGGAGAGTGAAAGGGCAGGACGGAGCCAGAGGTTGGGAAGACGATTAGTGCAGGGTTCAGAAGAGAAGAATGAAGCGATGGACCCACAATGCAAAAGGCCGAGAGGCTTCTGGCATCTACACAGGTGGTCAGCGAGATATATTTTGCAGAGCCTTTTTCCTTTTTGACTGACAACTTGAGAAGGGTGGAACTCGTGAAAGTGAAATATGCCAGCGAGCAAGTGAGGTCGAAGTGGCCTTGGTGGTGCAGTATCTTTTGAATTATACACCTATGCCGGGGTCGCTCCATTGTCTGAACCTCAGGTAATCACTTTCAGTTGTTCCTCTTTTTTGGTAACAAAGATCCTCTCTCGGTTTTGCAAAACCGAAGACGTACAACAGCGAGAAAGGTTAGGGTCGTTACAATGTACTGTTCCCTCGGTACGTTGTAAATCTTTCGTCGAGGAAAGCATAGGTAGGGCATACTAGGTACCTACCTACATCGTTTGCAAAATAAATCAGCAAAGAATCCTCCTGTGTGACAGTGTAAAGGGCAGACAGTTATAAAAATTGCAAGTGAAAATACCTGTGCTCGCAGAGTTTGCCAGGTGAGAGTGTGGCCTTGGTGTGCGACAGTTTTCCTTTCTGTCCGGTTCATTCAATGACACTATCCCACAATCTACTGACTATTTTCAGATAATACCTAGTTTCACTTTCTTTTTTCTGTAATAGGCAACAGGTAACGGTCATAAAAACTGTTTACCTTTACCTGCACCTGCATGTGTATCTTTCCCGTAAATATCGATATACCTACTGAGAGAAACATCAAAGCAGCCAATGAGTTTTATAGGTAATATTCATCAAATTCGGATCAAATCTCACACTAATTCATCTTCTTCTGTGCAATTACATCTAAAGATCCGACTTCACCTCCCTTTCCATTTTGAATAGGTGATATTTTGAATGGAATGTTCCATTTAATATGTTCAAAAGGTCATTAACAGTACGTTTCATGCTGGCTTTCCAAATGCCAAAATACGTTTCTTCGTGAAGTGATTACCCACTTGATGTACGAAATACGCAGGTAACTTATGAAGGAACAATTTATTACTTCCCATAATAAAAAAGGCATACAGCTGAAGTAAGAGAAGGTTAGGAAAGTCTTCCTAAACAATAAAGTTTAGTAGGTACCTTAGTCGGTAAATGAGTTATGTCCGCGGCAAGACCTTTCCCTTGTTGCTCACGCAAATCAATATAAATATGTATGCATGCAGTTAGTTCGAGGAATCCTGCTCCACGTGCACATAAATAATAAAATTCTGCAAGTAAACTTCGATTTATAGAGAATTACAAAATTTAATAGTGGAGTATCTACAAACTATACGTGTTAGAGTGAACGCGCGCGTAAGCACGTTAGTAGATTGAATTTTCAAGAAAAAAATTCTTAGGCAATCGTCTTGGAGTCAGCTCCCAACTACCCACAGAATTTGAGACAAATCGGTCGATTAGGAACAGAAATCGTAGTTTTAGGAAAGTTACGTTTACGGGCACTACGATAAAATTCATAGTAGACCGTTTAAGGCCTAACCCGCACAGTTCCGAAAATTTCCGCGAAACTGGAATATAATTTCCGTTTAGTTTCTGCCTGGGACAATGAATTTACCACAGACAGTCAGATAGACAGACACGGAACCAAAATTGGTTAGAAAGCTCTGAAACGTAATAAGCTTTTTGAAATTTTGATTTTTGATGGCAACGTGTTTCTTTCACCATTTGTATAGCCAGGACCTATTGAAAACATACCAAGCAAGTTGTTTTTGAAGAAACAGTCCTTCAAACACCTTACATTCCAAGGAAAAAATAATAACTGGTTCAATGGGAAGCCTCGTCGTAGGGCAAGAACTCAACAAAATGTTTTGTATTGAGAACCAAATTGTCACATGGGTAATTTACGTTATAAATAAATGTGTGACAATGGACGAAACAAACTGATTTTCAGATTTGAAGTTCTGTTGATGATTCAACACCTGGCCGAATGTGCTATATTATTGATATCTCGAAATTTCTAGCTGTGATGATGTAAGAACGGCATTGGTAATATTATATACCACTCACCAAGTACCCTTGCAATGACTAGTGCTAATGAAAGTTGATGAAATGGAACTCGAATGGCTTTGGAAAAAGTGTAAATGAACTTGTGTAAGCAGCAGGTGTAGGCCGAAATGAGCTGCGGGACCAGGAAAGGGCCGATTGTGTTGGAGCAGGTGTCAAGTAACGACTCACAAGAAGTACGTTGAGTTCGAAGCACAGAGTTCCATAACGTACACGGCTGGCGATGAACAATCTAATCCAAGAATCGGCGGAGATTGTTTTATAAATGGTCGACAAGCCTTAGCGAAAGTGTTGAAGGCAATATAGACGATAAACTGCGTTGAATCAGTTCTTATTAAAGGACAACTTGGATAAAAACAGTTGATAGTCGTCGAATGACGTAGTGATGAAAACGTGAATAATTCATCTATTATGGTAGTTCACCACTCACCTCTGTAATGGTTCATGGCTTGAAACTTTTTAATACCTGAACATCATGGACAGCAACGTTTGCTCGGCTGGATGTGTTGAATTATGACATATAAAATTGTCAAAATTGCGGAGAGTTTTTCATTTCGCATGGTAAAAAATTTGGTGAAGAAAAATCGGGTATAGGTACACTTAATGGTTCACGCCAACTCACTTCTAAATTGTTCGTGGTTGATAAGTTTTTAATGCCTCAGTATTGGTCAGGCTTAGGAAGTGTTATATTTTTATGACCCATGAAATTAGCTGAAACGTAAAAAAAAAACTTCGTGCTAGCAAACATTGTGCACACTCATGAGAGCTGTTTGCCAAACTGATTCGCTATTTATAAACAGTTTCAAGGTGCAAATTGTCAATTGTGAAAATCTAAAAAAAAAAAAAAATAAATTGGAAAAATTAATCGTAGGCAAAAACATCGGAGGTGAAAAGTCGATTTTTCGATTCAATAAAAAAAATCGATTTGCGTCCCTATCCTCAGCCAATTTTTAACGGATTTTGATGCAGAGTGCGGCATTCTTCCTTTATCATTCTCCAGGGTGATGAGGTGCCTTTATGCCAATTAAATTGTTTTTTAAAGGATGTGAAAAATTCAAATTGATGAAATTGAAATTATACGACCAAGAAATTCAAATTCGATCAAAAATTAAAAAAATGCAAATTGTTGGAATTGAAATTATACACAGCTAATCCTCCTGGAGAATCGATTTATAGTAACAAACCTACTGTCAGAAAACCCTCGAACCGCCGCACATTGGTCCAGAACGCTAATCTAGCAGGTCAAAAATCTTAGCGCCCCAGTTTTTTAGTTTTGGCACGCTTTGAATACGTCTCTAGCTAGGTTTTTTCTCGCTGAATCCGATGGTGAAATCAAATTTGAGATATCTTGAGCCGTTCAGGAAATATAAGTACCGAAAAATGGGGATACCAAGCGAAATGAAGAAAACAATATTTTCGAACGATAACATAATATGGTTAGGGGGGGTTTATTTAGGTAATATGAGACAATTTCAGTATAAAATAAAGTAATTTA
>JAEMON010000002.1:11612880-11626353 GCA_030264115.1 Lygus lineolaris | reverse complement strand
CGGCAAATTTCATAAAATATTAAGTACCTACGTATGCAAGTCTCCTTTCTTCTCTCCTTAAAATTGGTGTGAACGATGAGGTTAGAAAGAAGGTTAACCCTGTAGGGTCCAAAGGGAGGAAGGTTATCTCAACTTCTTTATTTTTATTCGATTTTTGGATTCTACGTATTATCTTGAAACGTAAAATCTCAAATTTTGAGGGGGGTTGACATTTGCGTATTGAGGCAATATAGGGATTGAATTACTTTTTTTTATACTGAAATTGTCTCATATTACCTACATAAACCCCCCCTAACCATATGTTATCGTTCGAAAATATTGTTTTCTTCATTTCGCTTGGTATCCCCATTTTTCGGTACTTATATTTCCTGAACGGCTCAAGATATCCCAAATTTGATTTCACCCTCGGATTCAGCGAGAAAAAACCTAGCTAGAGACGTATTCAAAAGCGTGCCAAAACAAAAAAACTGGGGCGCTAAGATTTTTGACTTGCTGGAATAGCGTTCTGGACCAATGTGCGCCGCACGTACCGCCGAGGGAAGGCGAGAGCAGACAAGAGATAGCAGGTGCGTGGGCGGCGAGAGGATCCCACGAACTCGCTCAACGGGGTGACGGCTGAGGAGGAAGAGGAGGTGGTGGGAGGGAACGGAATGCCGCCGCAGACGCTCGAGGCTGCCGTCGCGGGTTTCCGCCCGGCCCCGCGCCTTTCCTTTTCATCGCGACCTTGGCGAGTAAAAGGCGAGCGACTGCCCTCGGAGGTCCTCTCACCCGACAGGTTCCACAGCCGGTGTTGCACATCTTGTGGCTCCGGCTTCCGATAGCTTCCATCCCTTCATTTCCTACTACCCGACGACCGCGAACACCGATCGTTCCATGCGGCCTGTATCGTAGACAAACAGAGTGGCAGCGGATAAGTGACGACAATTTTTTCTGTTTTTCTGTTTCGATCACAAACTTTGAGGCAAATTATTTCTGTATTTCTGTTTCGATCACAAATTTTGAGGCAATCGTATTTCTCTACAAAGCATGGTTCGACCTTCACTCTGCTAGCCCAGTATGGTCCCTGTATTATGAAGTACATAAGGCAATCTTGGGAAGAGTCCAACGTAAATTCTTGCGCTATCTCGCCTATAAGTTGAGGATACCAAGTGATCAGGTGGACTTTAAAGCTTATCTTCTGAGTATGCTCTTCCCAGTATGGAGGAACGTCGATTCACAGCGGATGTCCTGTTCTTTTACAGGCTTGTTAAGGGTGCGCGGGACGATGGGCTCGGGAAGCAACTCAACCATGCCCCAACGCAACTCAAAATCCTATTTATTGATTATTTTTCCCGTTTGTGAAAAATCCCGTTTGTTAAAATTTCATCGATTTACGTATGTTATACAATAATAATTACATAAGTACTTTACAATGTGAATCATATTTTGAAGTCTATTCTGTCCAGAGAAAACTAGAAGAAACCGATGAAAACCGGGTTTTTGATTGGATTCTTCCAGTTTTCTCTGGATGGAATGAACTTAAAATTATTTTTCACATCATAAAGTATGTCATTATTATTGTTCAACATACGTAAATCGACATATTTGCAGATCACAAACGTGGAAAATAAGAAATAGGATTTTGAGCTTCGTTGGGGCATAGTTGAGGTGCTTCCCGAGCCCATCGTCCCGCGCACCCTTAATGTCAATCTGCAGTGCCCTGATCTCCTCTATAAAATTAACTTCATTATCCCAAATTATACCACGCCCCATAACCCTTTATTCTATGTCCCGTTCGCCGCCAATAACTATCAAATGCATCGTCCTCTGTACCGTCTGCCACGTTCAACTAACGCATTTCTTCTCGCCACCAATTTGGGCTCCTTTCTTTATTCAATGCAGTCTGAAGGGCCAACTTCTGCAATACCTTTCTCAATTCATGTGAAGTGTATTGAAGTGTTCTTTTGGTTCATTTAGACGACTCAATTAATTTTTCCTTTTCTTTGTAAAATTGGCTTCGGCCGTATTGTTAAGTAAGCAAATAAACGAGTTAGTCTGCATCAAAAATGAAGTGAAATGCAACCAACCGCATATTTTTATCTCAATCCGTTCACGAGATATGATTTTTCAAAGGGTTTTTCAGGAAAACCGTGTTTTGTAGTGGACAGACTACAATAAGCGAGGTTAGGTCACAAAAGCTGCGTTACGAATTTATTTATTTATGAGGTGTAAAAATCATAAATATGTCCTAAAAATGCGTTACGAAATGTTACGATAAGCGAGGTTAAAAGTATAAAGGTGCCACGAAAGTTGCGTTACGAATTGATTCTAGGTTCTACTGTACATGAATGTGAGGTGTAAAAAGTAAAATATGTCCCAAAAGTTTCGATTCGTCTGTCGACTTTCCACGTCTCTCGCGCAGAGTACGAGGTCTTTGGATTTTTTTTCCTTTTAAACTCAAATTTTACGCTTCACCTAATTTAGTATTAACTTTTGACCTCATTTTCGAAATCCGCGTTAAATTTCATAGGTAATATGAAAAGTGTACTTAGCTTCTTCAAAAGTACCACCCAAAGACCTTCACACCAGCTCGAAAATAGACGATTTTGAAAAAATAAAATTTCTGCAAATCTTTAAAACTTCACTACTCTTCAAAACAAAAAACCTGGAAACGGCCGAATCTCACAGAAAACGCCTTAATCTGATTATTTTCACAATGGTATAATCAGTTCAATAATAGCTGTTTCCTTTGGTCTACTATTTCGGAGCTAGTGCTGAAAACACGGTATTAGTGAAGGAAGCGAAGGGGACTTGATGAAGCGTACTCGCATGCCATAATTATTTATTAATAACATAATTTGTTTATAAACAAAAGCATTTCAGTGATCATGTGAAATACATAGTTACCTAGCACCTATCAATGAAGCATGTTCTCAAAATGCCAACCTCGATTTTCATGGTAGGTATGTGTGCCATAGTTCTTCTTCTACTGGGGTGGTCTGAGGGTGAGGAAAAATATTGGCGATCCTCGTATTCAATCAATTTAATGCCGAGAGCTTTCACTCATTAGAGCATCTTCAGGGCTATGGGTTGCCTACATGCTGGTATATAGGACTTCATCATTTTATTTTTGTTGTTATTTTTAAAACACACTTTCTCCCGGCCTCTGGGTGTTTGTGCATAGTTTAGTAGGTACTCAGTCTACATAATTTAGTTTGGGCCAAACTTACGCTAAGTTGTTCATAAGTTCCCATAGTGGTTGACAATTTTATGTAGTAGGTTGTTATAAAGAGTAGCAAGGTTTTTAAGCAGGTATGCTGTATCAAAATTGCATATTGGGAACACGTTATTGGTTTTGCAAATCACTGCCAGATCATCGCCAGTTCCGAAAATGAGGTCGAAAGTTAAAACTAAATGAGTTTAAGAGGACAAAATCGAGTTTAAAAGGAATAAAACACCGTTTTCCTTTAAAACCCTTTAAAAAATCCTATCTCAAGTACGGATTGACATAAAAATATGCGGTTGGCGGAATTTTACTTCATTTTTTATGCAGGCTGACATAACATTTTTGCTGCCACCCTTTCATGACACTTTCATGAATTTTGTCGTAGAGTTCACGCCACATTTGCCGGAAATATGGAGTTTCTGGAGAAAAACATGGTCTTCTTTCCGGGAATTTTGCACTGATTCCGAATATACGATATTCATGTTCCTTTACCTAGAATAGGTTTATTTTATAGCATATAGGGCCTCCTAGGAATGCCTCCAACATTGCTCGAATAGCTAAGCTGCAATATCTCTGGGAGGGGGGGGGGGGGGGGGGGGGCAACCCGAAAATTCAAGTTTTTGACCTTTGAAACCACAAAAAGTTGTTTTAGTACAAAAGAAAAATTGAAGACCATAGTAGTCTGCGTCGAATGAGGCCAACCCAGCTCACCGTAGCCGCGATTTTGGCGATTTTTCAACTTTTACTGAATGTTTTTCGTGTTCACGACTTTTTCAGTAAAACGAGGTGACTTTCAGGGAACTTGGGAAAATTGAAAAAAAAATCAGTGTTGGTGAGCTGGCATTGGTGTTATTTGATGCAGAATTCTCAGATCTCAACTTTTCTTGTATTAAAAAAAGAGAAAAAAAAATATTTTGGGCGGCTATGGTTCCTGGTGATTTTTCAAAGTTTTCCGGTTTTGCAAGTTTTTCAGTCGTGATCACAAAAAGTCGAAAACGGAAAACTGAAAGAAATTACTAACATAGGTACATGACTATGGAGTTGATGAGTTGAAGAAGATGGTCTCATTCGACGCAGAACTCTTCAACATTTATTTTATACTTACAGCATTTTTGGTCGGTTTCAAAGGTCAACAATGTGAATTTCCTAGGTTTTTCGATGATGTTGCAGCTAATTGGCTGTTCTGTTAGCTGCAGCTAATTAGCTGTTAGCACGAAATGTCATCAATTTTAACCATCGAAGCACTCCAAAATATTGTTTTTGTACCAAAGAAAAGTACTAGACCAAGTTGAAGAGCCAATTTCGTGATCAAGGAATTCTGCGTCAAATGAGACCAGAACAAAACAGCTATTTCAAAACAGTTATTTTTGACGATTTTTCAAAGTTTTCCGTTTTTTGTTGGAACACTCAAGAAAACTGAAAACTTACACAAATCCTCAAACATCATTACTACGGTGTTGATGAGCAGTGTTGTTTTCATTCGACCTAAGGATTTTTATGAATAAAGAAGAGATAAACAAACAATAGTAGTATATACCAGTGGTACAAATGTATCCATGAGGCCACCAGAGCTTATAACTAGGAAGGAAATGAAGGAGCGCATGACTAGGAAGTTGATGAAATATCGTAATGTGTCATACGATTTCGGAATGAACGGATTTGTTATCATTCAGTGATCGTTGGTTGGGAAGGATCGCATCGTGGAGTATGCAAAACCCGCATGATCGATAGGTCTTGAGGGTGAGGTAAACTTCTGCGCCGCACAGTGTCACGAATCCCCCCAAAAACGCGACAAGAGTACCTAAATTTTCAAATTTTGCATTTTGACTTGGGAAACTAGATTAACATGCCCTAAGTATATTACTTAGGGTTATGAGGGATTTCCATACAAGCATAACAATGTGTGAGTTTTTTTTTTTTTTTTTTTCACGGTAAACCTGGGCATTGTGTGTAATTATTCGAAATTAGGAGGTCTTGGAAAATGGTAAATTTGGATGAGGAAGTTAACAATCAGGTTGAAGAAATTGTGCAGTGTCAACGAAAAAATGGTTTTCTGAATAAGGCTGTCTTTAATGTACGTAAGTACCCACTTCTTAGTCATATTTACGGGAACTTGGCAACTCTTCGACACTGCAACTCTTCGAAAACCCTTTCGAAGAGTTTCAACTTAGTTGTTGAAACTCTACAACACCTCTTCTGCGATTCTTCGACACTGCTATTCTTCGACACTTTTTGTTCGACACAATAGTTGGTGGGATTACGAAAACTTTGACTTTGAACTCTGGGTTAAATCTTGGGTTTAATAATTACAGTCATTATATTACATTATTTGATATGTTAGTGAACTATAACGTAATGTTTTGCAACGTTGTGTAACTCGCTGAAAAGACGTCTCGATTTCGCGTATCAAAATTCATTCCTTATCTCAACGTCACCATTATAATTTATAGCGATCCTCCGTCTACCGAGAATAAGGAGTGTCTCCTATTGGATCTGGATGAGTCAACCTATGTGACGTCACAAACACCAAGTCACTTTACAACCTTCTTCCAGCTATTTTTCCTGATCCCGTCAAGTGATCTTTCTTCACGTTTGACTCACACCGCTAGAATTAAAATGGATGCTTCGACCTTCGTGGAAATACGATTATATATATGATAGTTGTAGTCGAAGGACTACAACTATCATATCTATAATCGTATTTCCATTGGAGTTTTCAATGTTTCATGTTGTTGGATTGCAACTAGAACGAATTAGGCCGCAATTGGAATATGAATATTGCTATCACGGTAAATATTAATCCTCAAGAACATAGCTGAACAACATTCCATCGATTCACGTTCTAGTGTGAAGGTCTTAATAAGTCAAGGCTTTCAGGCAATCCATTGAACATTAGTTTTCCATACTAATAATAAAGGACGCCTATTGCTAGCTCCCTCCATATCAAATTATAATCGGACCACATGGAAGGAAAAGTGTTGAATTGGGAGATATTCCTTCATTATTTTTTGGCAACTGTTCTTCGCAAAAGTTGAGGATTTTTAACAATGTATAGGTTCACAATTTCGTTTGGATTGAGTTTCAGAGTATTGATTTCCTTTGAATCTTTGTTCGCTCGTCATTGAAGGAAGGCTATACCCATGACATGTGACACCCAGGCTGTCATGCCTGGGTTTGTTGGGGGTTTGGCGAATTTTACATAATATTTTATACTGATTCGCCTACTTGCATGTAATATAAATACATTATAATTGCCCTCATATATATGATGTTATTGCTATATGAGGGCAAATGTTAGGGATAATAGAGACAAACACCTTCAAACAGCCCGAAAATTCCCACCAATGAACTACTTACTATAAATGCAGCCAACTACTTCCACATAGTGTGACATACAGGGCTGCAGGTATATTGTAATATCTACATGTAGCTATTGCCCAGCAACGATTACATTACATATTTTTCTTGGCTTATGACGAAGAGAGGGGGAACACTCTGTCCACGAACTACCCCGTACAAAAACATGCGCCTCCCCTGCCACACCAGCCCCTCCTATACCCTCCCTGGTCACCTGGCTGATGTTTTTGTCAAAGGTACGCTAAGGGCGTTAAGGGTCCCGGAGCATGCTACCGAGGGTGCCATGGTGGGGACTGCTTCTACCCGGAAAAAAATGCAACGTAATCGTTGCTAGACAGTACCACATTACCAAATTATAAATTAAATACCATATTAGGGTACTTTTTATTAGTAGGCGGGTATATACTCGGCATCGGTCTTGATGCTAACAAAATAATAATACAATCCGAATGTCTTTGATATTATTATTATTGCGATGGTTTCAACTTTCCGGTCATTACTTTGAAACGTAAATCGTGTGTGTTCCATTAAAAATCCAGTTGTCCTGCATAAAGCTGGGCTATCGCTAGTGAGGTTTCCTGTATAATGTACCATATCTGAATAATAGAACATTTCCTCGAGTTCCAAGTCGCTAACAGGAACAGAAAGAGAAGGGTGAGGTAACCTTGGCTTGGAGGAGCGTGGAGAGACGAGATGGCTGACCTTGAACGGGCTCCTTTCACTTTCTTCTGGTTCCTCCCGCGGCGACATTGCGAAGGATTCGAGGGCTCCTTCAGTTCGTTCGAGCCTTCATACCTCCTCTGGTGTTAATTCATCGGTTCTGAAAGACCTTTCACGTCTTCCTGCTATCTGAATTGACCACTTTGACCAGTGAAGCCGCTCACATTTTTGCGTTAACCAAATGTCTCATAACTCTGGTAGGCCATGGTATCAGTAGTATGTAAATCAACATCTTCACTGATATCAAGTCAGTATAAATAAAATCCCTTCAAAACATCATCACTAAGTACCTCTAAGAGGGTGTCAGAGACGAAAAAGCAAACAAAAAATATATTTCTTGGAAATAATAAAATTTCCACAAAATGGATATTCGGACGTTCAAACCACGATGTTGATGAAAATGCCGATATCCTGGCTGAAGAGGGTTCAAGGCTAAGATTTATAAGGCCCTCCCCGGCTCTAGAAGTTTCAAACAACGCCTGCAAAGAAAAGGTCAAAAAATGGGAAAACTCAACATACTTTGGCCGGAAGAAACAGATGGATACAGGCAAACAAGAATGCTCAAAACATCTTTCAATACGAAACAGGCTTCTTGGTTGACATTCAAAAGCAGGAACACAATAAGAATAATGACTGGCATATTGACCGGACATTATGATTTCCGAAGAATGCTGAACATCATGGATGAGAGAGTGTCACCTATGTGTCCATGCGAACAGGAAGAGGACACTGCTGAACACTTCCAATGCAGATGAGACCGTTTCTGGATATCCAGAATGGAAGGATTTGGTCACCACATTGTACAACTCGCTTCACTGCGTAACATTTCGTGGAAGCATAATAAAGAAATTCACTAATCTCAGCAGAAGATTTACTGACTCTGACTCGGGGATGCCGGCGGAATCCTCTTTTAAATAAAAGGGGCCTCAACTGAGGGAGAGTGTAAGCTATTAATGCCTGAAACTGTTTTCCATTGGCAACCCCATGCAATGAGTGTGTGAGCCGCCCACAGCTAGAGATGAGATTATTGTACCAAACAAAAAATATCAGTACCTATTTTGGGCAAAATTATTTTGAAGCAGAATTGTTGCTTTTTGTGGACACGAATGTGTGATTTTTCATTATCTTTTATCATACTCTTCCCACATTTTCAGGCGGATCAGAAAGTATTGGATTAGGTTAGTTGATGCAATGTAGGTGTATGTATGTATCTTCATGGACTAAGTCTTCGTGTTTGAAACAAGAAATTACTATAAAAGAAAACAATAGGGATAAGTGCCTAAGTAGTATGTAGTATGCATTTTATTTGCTCAATACATAAAATATTCTTGTCCACTATGTACAGATGGACAAACGTAAACTTCAAGGATAAATTAAGAGCTGATCTTTTCTTTGTCGCTGAGCATAGCTAGGCTTGATTCATGGTATTTCATGTACCAAATAGGGATTATCGTACAAGCTCGTACGATACTAAATCTTCTATCGAACTTGTAGGTGTCAGCTTTATCGTCCGTCAAGCTGATTCAAATGTAGGTTGATCTCATACGATAAATATTTAGTAGGTATGCATTTATGCAACCATCAAACAGGCGTTGAAAAAACATGTATTTTCACATTCCTGGCGACCATGATTGATTTATTGACTGCGAGTATGTTTGACAAACAGGTAGGGAGATTCTGAAGGAGTTGTTTATGGGATAACAAAGTTAGTTTATGAGATGGGATGATTCTGATTTGACACCACCATCATACTGAATTTTCAGGAGATGAAATTTTCTGTACACTAACGGTTCACCCTTCAACTCAATAAATTGCAAGAGCTCAAAATCAGCAACTTGTGGTAAATTCTTGAATGAGTTTCAATTGATTGTGGTGTTCCCCTCATTCGAAAGTAAATGATCAAATAACCCAAGAGGCGATAATTTCAAAAACTCAAATGTAGCGTCAAAACATTTTATTTCTTGAAATTTTATCACGATTTGAATCAACCAATCGAGTAACAGGTTGGCAACCGCACCATTTTTTTGAAGCAGGTGTTGGTTCGTTTTTGTGGATACCCAGACGTTTTCAAACAAGACCAAACTTGCATGTTCATACAAATATTATGGGACATCCAAATGTGAACACAGTGACCTTTCTTGATTTACTTCTCATTCTTTCAGTGCTCTGAATCCAACTTCCCATTATGAACGTCTTTCATATCAATTTATGAATTGAGAAAGTTTCCTAACACAGTATAAGGAAGGTCGAGGTATTTCGTCACATAGGTGCCATGTCTGGAGAATCTCAATGAAAGCACCCATTGTTAGGAGTAATAATTATGGTAGATTCCATGTAAACAATAAAGAGACAGCGAAATAATAAAGAGACATACGAAAAGAGAGCAACGCCCACATATATCATCTTTGCACTTCACATAGAGTTTTATCATCGATACCTTTCAAATTGATACCATACTTGGAGCGGTTTCATATGATTTCACTTATTCGGTAAGAGACGTAATATAGGACGGCGACCAGCCTCCACAGACAAGGAACCCTTTCCATTCGACTGGAAGGTCAACAAAAACAGTAAGGGGGAGAACTGGGAGTGTCTAGGTCAGGCTTTGCCTAGTCAGGCTCGATGAATTTATTAACCATGAATTACTATCTCAGTCGTTATATAACCTGTTGGAGGCTCAGCCGAGAAAGGATCTTGGAACTTGAGATGTTGTCTCGTTGAGCCTCTTCCTTTTCCGTGAGGGATTGTTTCCTTTTTTTTTTAATTTTGGGTTGAACGTCGAGTTGCCACTGCTTTATACCTACGTTTATCTTGATCATAGCGTTTTCAGTGTGAAGATGTCAGATGATATTCTTGAATGGGAAACATGAAAAATTATGAATCATGATTTAATTTGTCATTTTTTATGTTCGGCCGTCGGAGTATCGTTATAGGGGCGAACACATGTAGTAGAGGAACATCGAGGAAAGATAAGTGCATAAGCCATGGAGGATGAACCAACAAGAAGCTAAGCAAAAGGCGCGTGCACATTCAAAATTCTCCTAATATAATGATATTTCGGATAGCGTCATCTGATTATTTCACGTGTATTATGATTGCCTACATACCTACCTAGGGTAAGGGCACCAGTTATTGGCCACTCCCCTGTTATTGACTGCCTTTTTCTTCATGTTCGTTCATTATTTTATCACACAGATGACTCAGATATCGTTTCAAGTACTCTTTCTGTTAACCTAACTAATACAGAAGGCATTGGCACAAAAGGAGTTACAGTTTAACCATATTGAAACCTCACAGTTCAGTTCGAGTGATAGAGCCGCCGCATGTGGGTCGAATCCACTTGTTCCTTGTGGAAACGTTAAGCAATCCACCTCTCATTCTTAAGGATTTAACGTGTTTCCACTTTGTTTTGGTCCTCCTATTTTGATATTTCCTCAATCTACGATCATCTAGTACTCAATTGGTGCCATAAAAATACAAAAAACTCGGGAATTTAAGCAATAATAATCGTGTCCAATAATAGAAGACTCCAGCCAATGACTAGCGAAAAATTGGCTTTTCCCAGTTTTTATGGATAAAATTGAAATACCACTCATATGAAAAAAATTACTAGTGAATCGCGATGTTGGAATGCTAAGTTTCCTAAAAACCCCAAGATAACAGGGATTTCAATGAAAAATACGCATTTCCAACAAGATTAGCACCAAAAATCCTTCACCGGCCAATAACTGGTGCCTTTACCCTAGTTTATCCTATTGCTCTTAGATTTCATCAAGAAAGTGCCAGGTATGAGGGTTTCCAATTATTGGAAGGGACATCCGTTTTCTGGCTGAACAAGATTTGGAAAGCATCCCGCACTATTTAGTTTTAACCAGATAATTTTATGTCAAAACATGACCCACTACAATTTTGCATCAATTCATCATCTACCGAAATGAAGAGCTCGATTCCAGAACCAACTAAGTCACAAAAGCTAATTTCACAACAGATTAATTTTTCTTAGTGTCGCCTTTTAGTAAGAAGAACATCTTTATCGCCACATATTTTCTGGAGCACGGCATGAACGCGTGGAAGAATAATAAGAAGTTTTCCTATACGAATGACCCAACAAACATAAAACATAAATTTCCGTTACTCAATAATCATTAAAAATAAGTTCAAATGGTTCTTTGAAACTCCGCTACTCAATGGCACTATTATTAGTTGACTGGAACTTTTATAATGTGTGACACTACGTACCTACTGTGTTTTCTGGTCGTTGATTCACTTTAATAATTTAGTGAGAATAGTTCTTCTGACATAATTGAAATCTAATGTGATTTTATTCATCATTTGATTGCTCAACCGAAGCTACTACTTTTCAAAACGTACTTTTGAAGAACACTTAAGTTCCTTGAAGTATCTAGGTAGGAAGGTGCCTATTTATTGTTAGTTGAAAAACCATAATAACACTCAAAGATATACCATTTATGTACCTATCTAACTACTCCATCAACACCAAGCAAACAATTGTGGTTCATAACATTTACCTGCACTACTCTTGTGCTCAGAGGAAGATTTCTGACATTCTGGAAAAGTAGTAGGTAATAAATTACAAAAGAAGAAAATGCTTCCTACATTCAGCTATAAGTCCACAGAGTGCGAATCTAGGTCTGTGTTGTGACTTAGTTGAGTTTTTGAAGGAACTGGATTGGACTGAGTGCAGTTTTGGAGTTTTGGAAAGAAACCATTTGGATAACATTTTTCCGGTTTTGCCTTTGCTTCCTTGATGACTCAAAATGTCAACAATGTTAATTATTTGATTTTTTGATTGACCCCTGCAATTTCGTTTCTACGAGTACATAATGTGGGAAATTGTCCAATATATCCATTATTCATGAAGTCGGTAATTGGGGAGTGGTCGATTCCTCTTCTTAGATTTGTTGGTATTTTCTCGTAATCGATATAGGGAACAATACGTTCTAATAGAAGCTCATTATGTTGGGGTGAGGTACACTGGGTTTCCATATACAGGAAAATTCATTCGCTTCGACACGTATTTAATAGTTCAATAATAAAGTCAATATTCCATTCCTACGATTCCTATACTTGCTCGGGCTTTCAATAATCCTCCTTCAAAGATCCTTGGGTATCTTCCTGAGCATAGTAGGTATCTAATAAACCTTCTAATTGGAAAGCCATTGAAATCCATAAATTGCTGCATTGTACTATCTGCACTAAGTACCAAATTTAATATTCATTTCTCAACTCTACAGTTATACGGGTATTGGGATGAAAGGAGTTTCCCTATAACAATAATGAATTACGAGATAGCTCTACAGAAGTTCAGCCATTGTCACGTTTGATGAGCGGAGTTCTATTGTTCGGTTAACAAGTTCGACCTAAAATAAATTGATCTTTAATAATGGGCCACAACATCATCCAAATTAAGGAGATTTGGAGACAAAGGAGTAAGTACAACGGGAAGGTAGTTACCTATTAAAATCGGTGTTAACGCTGTGTTAGCTCAAAGTTCAATTTCCAAACATCGTAACTCCTTGAATAGGTACCTACCACATTTTACTTTCGATTTCATAATGAGAGCGGTCTTTGTTCCGATAAACTTTGTAATTGAAATTATGAAAGCTTGGAATGCCTGTTTTTTCTCGTTGAAGAATCGATGTTTATTCCTAAGGGGATGGTCGTTAATTCTACTTAACGTTTGACAGCACTAAAGAATCGGCATTCTTTGAAAGATCCTCATTATTCTGAAAGAAACCTCATTGATTGCTGAGGAAGTTAAACAGAGATAATTCTAAATTGTACATACATTAAGAGTTTTACTGCACAAAAAATTATTGGAAACTCGAAAATGCATTTTATTGATGGGTGCAACTAATACAAAACATAATTTATTGTAAAATAATACATCCAGGTGTTCTTGCATTATGTTTATTTATTCGTTCGTATAAACTGAACTTGCACCTACCTACTCAGAAATCGAAACCTTTATGGTACATATTAATTATGTATTTCATTTTCTTAAGTCCCTACATATTTATCTTAAGTCAAAATCTTGTATGATGGTTAACGATAAATTTTTCACAATAAAGATTTTGACTTATTCATAGAAGTGATTCAAACATTCAGATTTCTCTCAATACTTTTTCTTTTGAATTTTCTTCATGGAAATCCGTTTCAGACCATTCTAA
>JAEMON010000002.1:11570574-11594945 GCA_030264115.1 Lygus lineolaris | reverse complement strand
ACAATTACCTATGAATTTCCCCCAATTGGATAAGTATGGCTAGGTACTGCGCATGAGCAAACTTGAAATTTATTTGCATAGGCTAACTCCGAAACTATTTTACCAATTTCGTTGAAATGTTCACTAACTGAGTCTATACGTCCATTTTACAAAAGTGAGGAAGCTATACTGCCCACCCAACTTGGCAGACGTTTTTCGTTTTCACGAAGTTTCACTTGGTAACTCTTAATAAATAATATTCCCGCACGTGAGCTCTGACAGCACTCAGGTACCAATGCAGGGTTGAAACCATCGATGTACAACCTGGCTCTCTCGCTCAAGAGACATCGCAAAATTCAGCGACGCTTTCCCCGCAAAGTCACATCAGAGACAAAAGAGGCTTATTGCCCCTAGCAAGGGGGAGCCCAAAATTTCCTCAAAAATGACTGAATCTCGGCTACCGAAGAGTTTATAGGAACTCTTACTTCAATAACTATAACTAATAAGTGTTCCGAAGTCACAATTATCGGGATGCATTGCTCACTGCCAAACAGCCAGTGTAAGGAACTATGCAAGTACAACCCCCAATCAATGGCGAACGTTGACACGGTGAAAATGAGGTAAAAACCCCTCTGAAGATCTTCTCAAGGGTTTTCCGACTTACGATACTCATTTTATTTTATTTATTAATATTTATTAGGGCGAACCCAATTACATTATTATATTTTAATAATAATGTTAATTAATTATTAATTTAATAATAATTTTTTTATTAAAAAAAACGCACTGTGGGGCAAACGAGGCAAAAAACCCTAATTGAATATTTTCTAATCACTTCAAAACTCGAAATTTTACAATACCTAAACAATACCTAAACATGAAAGGTCAAACATGAGTTCTGGTCAAAAAAGTTAGTATTTGTAAAACGGTGTGAAATGCAATATTCAAGTGATTTTTAATTAACTTAGTTACCATTTCAGTGTTTTTGAGCGGATTTTCCGCTAGATCCACTGTTACTTTGGAATTTTCGTGATAGTCTTCATAGTTCAAGCATAAGCAAGGGTAGTTGAATGAATTTTCAGTTTCTAAAAAAATAGCTTCTTTCTCCGGGATAATTAGGTTTAAGGAAAAATTACGGTAGTAAAATTCGTTTTTCGTACATACTTTGGACCAGCAAAAAAATGCTTCACAAAGCTTTGGTCTTTTTATATGTGATAAAGAACATGCAGTGCAAGTTTCAGCTGCCTATATTTTGCTTATTTAGCCGTTATCATCTCCTAAGTGAACTTTAATCCAGTTGGTAGCAACTGCGTTAATGCAGTTGGAGTGGGATCATAAATTGTTTATTTGGTACCTATCCCTTTATACGTTCACGAGGCTCAAACTTCCGGCTCAATCATGCCAGGAAAATGTCCCGTTCGTCGACCAATAAAGATGTATTTCACCGCATTTTGGAGTCATCGGGCCCGCTTATTTCAAGTTTGCGACCTCTCCCAAAAAAGAAACCTTTTCCATTAAGCGAAGAAGCTTTTGAATTATTAGTTTCAACTTATCATGATAATTCATTCCGTTTTTTTTTTTTTTTTTTATTTTATTTTTTAATGAAGGGGAACTTTATTTAAATGGAGGATTATTTATTGCATAAACGGTCATGTTGGAAATGCTGAGTTGAATAGAAGAACCTTTTTTGGTTTTGATGAAGAAAAAGTTCTGTTGAGTTTGAAAAAGGAACTGTTGAAAAAAAAAACAAAAAAAAAAACGGGTTAATATTCACGGAATAATAAACTAAAAAAGTTACGTACGGTTAAGTAGAAGTAAAATAACTTGTGTTCAGAAGAAGGATTTTTCTTCACACCTACGAGTAAATTATGAGGAGTATTTTGTCTCAACAGTATCATGGTACTTGGTATCTATTTATCATAGGTGCGATTTCATTAAACTTTTCTTGGTTCATAAATCGACTGTTTTGATTGACATTTAGCACCAGAACGTTAATTTTTTCCTTCAGAAAATATTTGTTTCTCGTGTATTTTTCCTTTCGATAATTCGTTTTCAAGATACGAAGCTTTTTCCGTTTTTTGGCCTATTTGCCCCAAAGGCAACGTGCAGAGGCGCATGGTGTTAATTTCTCAATGTCACTAGTGAAATTGTTCAATTCCACTGAGAACATCCTCCGAACTTCATGTTTCGAGATCCACCAATAATGCATCTATCACCTTAAAATAGTGAAAATCGAACGAATATTCAATACATCGTATTACCAACCTCTATCAATCTTCTCTCACACATTCTAAAGTCTAGTGTCGTTGCACAACGTGTTGTACATTGGGGAACTTGCACGGTTATCTTTTATTTTGTAATTTGAAAGATCTTAATGAAGGCTTCCCAAAAGGTGCTTATGAGGGGTATCAGACAAGTGAAAGTTGCCAAAAATGGGTCTTGTAATTTGAATCTAACTTACGTCACCGACCTTCTGGAAAAAATTTGAAAACAAATTAGTTGCACCTCGGTACTCGTGTCCTGAGAGAAGCCTTGAAAGACGAAGAAAATATTTATAATAGGTTCAAACGCATATCTTTGCAGGTATATACTAGTCCACGTGCATACTCGGACGCGCAAAACTTATTGGAGGAATTACACTAAAATTGTTTATATATTTAACCTAACTTGAGTATTAATCGATTCAAGGTAAGGTCGAGCTTGTGCTGAACGTCGAAATGAATGTGGTTAACTTAGTAAACTCGTTGTTTTCGAGGATCTCAGCATTTCAACTTTGAATCTAACTGACGTCACCAAAACCCGCCTCCCATCTTTTGTGGAACCTAAATGACGTCACCCGCTCCCCTTCAACCCATTTTCTGGTCAAAACAGAGGTGATTTCAAGCTGAAAATTTGCACCAGAGGGTTTTGAATGGCCTTGAATCAGATTTGAGGTTCCAAAAGCAAAATTGCTACCCATGCAAGTTCCCCATTTTCAAGTGACGTATTGCACAACTGGATCAAGAACTGAAATGCAAATTGCCTTCTCAGAAGTGATTTATATGATCATGTTTATTAGTGTATACAATGATAAGGAATTACGTAGAGTTATGACATTATGTAGATACTAGAATATCGCTAAAAGTATTGTCGGACATTTTTCATAAATAGGTATAGGGATTTTCATAGGGCTTTGCAAAAGCCTTCTCGTTTTCTTCTGAAAAATCCTGAAGTACGTCAATAACACCTTCTAAACACCCAGGCACTACGAATCTGCCATGAAAAGGTACGCTTCACCCTAATTGAATTCATAATTGAGTTTAACTACCTGTTGAGTGTAAAATGGAAGGAATAGATGATTTCGCTCTACAGGATTCTGACTGACATTCTCACTAAAGACACAAATATTTCAGACAAACTTCAGTGGAAACAAAGAGGTTGAAAACCTAAAATAATTTCACCGCTTACCTCGTCTGATTATATTTTGGTTCATGAATTTGATAGGTACCTGCCTACCTATGTACCGTCACGTTGTTACTATCGATCTGTTGATCCGAACTAAGTACACTAGATTTTGTGTTCCCCACTCCACCCTAGTGACGATTCAAAGTCTGATGAAGGTGCAAACACGGCTCTGCTATGTTTATCGATTGGTTAATGGTGGAAAAAGAACCATCCGGAATAATAAAAAGTTGCCGCGCTGACATGGAAACAAAAAAAGTGTGTTGAAAAACTCGGTTTATGGTAGAGAGACTCCAACAATGAACAGAGACTAACTATTTAAATAAAGACTTGGCTACGGATGCATTTTTGGATCCTAATCAAGACAACGCACTGAATCCAATGGAGAGTATATGACATTCCTGAATGTATTGAAGTACGTACGCGCGGATCCAAATACTGAAATTCTATAGATCCATATTCTATTTCACGATAGAATTTTTGTTTAGATTTGTCAACGATTGAGCACTTAGGGACACGGTTAAATACGTCCCTGTTTCTGTCCTAGATGAAAATTCCAGTCCCGCTGGCTTAGAAAATAAGTCCACAAAGTCTACAACCAGCTTCCTAGAGACCTCCATGAACTGCCCCTGAAAGAATTACTGTTAACGATTCAACGACAGTTAACACGATTGTGAATCGTATACTTTTGCTTCCGAGTCTACCAAGGTTTCTTTTGAAAAGTGAAAAACGTTTTGCCTCCAAAATCAAAATTTCAACTCGCGTTTTACGTTTTAGACCTTCCTGAACAATTTTGGTTTCGTGTCTGACTGTCTGTCTGCAGACATGTCTGTGTGTCCCGGAATCCTTGCAACACGCTTAACTTTCACAATTTCCATCCGATTTTGATGAAATTTTCAGGGATTATGCGGGTTAGCCCCCAGATGGTCCCCTATGAAATTCATTACCAGCCGACCAACGGTAGCCTCTGCGCATGCGTAAACAATAAATCCTTGAAACATCAATTTCTCCGATCTGTCCGATTCCGCTCAAATTTGGAGGAAAGTTGAGGATCGGAAATTCGATAATGCCCTATGATTTTCATCAAAATCGGATCAGTGGTACCCACTGCGCATGCGCAAACGTGAAGCTCTCATAACCGACAATTTTCACCCGATTTTGATGGAATTATCAGGGATTGTGCAGGTACTAATAATCCCTTTTATGATTTATAGTATATACCTATATGTTATATACATAAAATCATGTTATGGATACGAGGAAGCTATGTGCCACACCCAACTTGGCAGATTTTTTTAAATGTGTTCTGCGGTTTTAAAAAAGTGCATCGATTTAACAGATGTCGATGTACAAGTATCTAAGAGCCTGTGACTGATTCTTTTATCATTTAGTAGTAGGTAGTTGACCAACGGGTTGGACATCTGGGGAAATCACGACCAATAACATTAATCTCGTAGATCGTGACAATATAGAAGTAGGATGAGATTAGAGATACCAATGTCATCAGTTTTCGATTAGTTCAACTGTTCAAAATTAAGATTATACTAATTTGGTATTATTCATTATTAGAAGTATATAACTAATTATAAATTTGGGATTTTGTGGGTAATTTTTTTACTGAGCTGATCCGATAGGCAGAACAACCACGCGATATCCACACTCTTCCGGACTTGTGAGAATCCTATCGTAACTAATTATTATTAGAACATACAAAAATTCTTCTTATCAGGACAATATACCACGCAAAAAAAAGTGTCTAAGTTTGTAGTTCAGACAGTGGGTACTCACAGTTCAGACAGGCCACCTTACCATTACTTCTTGCTCACTTCTAAGTCCTTGAAGGAATGATAGCTTTCAAGAAAAGTACAGATAAAGATTATAAGAAAGAGAAAAAAACAAAGTTAATGAAGCGTTGCGCGGACTCAATAATGATAATAACGACTTTGAGTGGTTGTAAAGAGGACAATAAAACATATCTAGAAAAATTATTATTTGTTGGCGAAGTTCGAACTATCTCCAATATCCATTGTTGTTTCATTATATCTGTTCAGTCTTGCAGAAAATTGTTATGCTACAGCTGGATTAAAAAAATAGAATTTCATTGAAATATATCTTTACGGTAGGTAAAATGAATTGTATTCAGCGAAAAAATGTTTTCAGACTCCTTTCGTAATAAACGGGATCATTATCATCAATAACATTGAATGTCATGATTTCGGATCCTTAATAACCTTTATCCAGTCGCGTGGGGGTAGTTTACCGTCCTGTTCATAAAAAAGAACGAAGTGTTCCCCCAAAAGTAGGTAGGCAGGGGCGTGAGAGCTGCAAGTACCTATTCTCTAGGTCCTCAATTTTAAGCATTATGGCAGAACAATCATATTTCAGGAGGAGACCTGATGAAGGATAACCAATCCTATACTACTTGGTGTAATGAAGATCATTCTGTTCTTCAGCCGTTTAGGAGTCCATAAACCACTCTAAAATATTGGTAGGTTCGGCTTTCCCAAATGAAAGTGATTCACACCGGCGAGCACGAACTGACTATGACAACTATTGTATTCGAAACATCATTCAAGGGTGTTCCGGCCAGGGTGTGAACCGTCATAAAAAAATCCAAAATCTCTGGAATTATAGGGTTCATATTAACTCTCACTACAAATCTTAATACTACTTCAGGCCAATATGTTTGAAAAAACCGCCCCCCCCCCCCCCCCCCCCCCCCCCCCTCCCCTCACGTTACCATTTTACCGTTAAAACATTGTTCCAACTGTTTGTGGGCTGCCATTATGGTTACACTATTATGGGGTGAGGGGGAAGTACTTCGGCTCACTTCCGGTTCAATGTCTTTATTGATTATCCTACATGTTTCGCAACATGGGTGTTGCCTCTTCAGGGATGTGTCGGAGAGATCATGCGGGCTTGTCCGCTATAGTCAATACATAGGTAGGTCAATACATTCAATCAGGTACCGTATAAGGTTTCTTTGTACATTTGTCTGTTAGGAGCGTGAAGTGAAACAAAATATTCAGTATTTGGGCGAGCATTTTTTGCCAAAAATGGTAAATTAACAAGAAGGATTTAGTGAAATCAAGCAAAAGATCAAGATCAACCTGAAATAGAGCGCGCTGATTGGTCGAAGCGCATCCATGCTGACGACGTATAATATCCACGAACGGTTTTTGAAAGGGAAAGCAGGGGGTTTGACGTACGTACCTCCAGAGGTACGTACCTCTGGAGGTACGTACGTCACACCCCACCGCGAAATTCAAAACATTCCATTTTAACAAGACGATTTCTGCTCCCACATGGAGTTTTTTTTGTCCTGATAAATAGTGTTTACTAGTCACGGCAACTCAAAAAACATAATAAATGGGTTTTTTCCTATGTTTATTTCTCATGCGCAGACCCCATTCTTATAGCATAATAAATTGCACTCACTAATTTACACAATCACTTAGGAAGAAACTAGTTGTCTAACAGTTCAGCGGTTCCGGTCCGATGCTTAAACATCTAAAAATTCTTAGCTAGATGTGCTGAACAGGCATAACACGATAGTTAGTTATAACTATAAATACAGGGAGATGAGATAAGGATCAGTTAAAAATCGCTGTAACCGCGTTGCTCCTTCGGAGTAGCTCAGATTGAGATATTCAACAGCGGAAGTGACTTGAAAAAGTATTTCAGGCGGGTGGGACGTATATAACTTCCTCGCACATCGTTACATGAGACCAACAGTTAGTGGCAGATAATCACCGATCTAGAATCAAATAATAAAGTATTTTAGTTATTTTCGTTAATTCAATAACAAACCAATTTATTGAGGAGACTTCTGCTACAGTGAAAGTTGAGTGAAAAATGGAAAAATTCTTCCTGAGGAAATACTTTCAACGAATTTTACTGCCAACCATAACCCTTGCATAGGAAACTCTTTATGAGCTTGAAACTGGCTCAAAATAGCTGTCCAAGCCGCTGTCGATTCGTTGAAGATATTTATTTGTTCAGTTGTTTGTTGACTAAAAATTGTTTATATCTTGCTATCCCGAGTGTAAAAGAGCGAGATTTCTCGGTTATAACGTATGCGCATGCGTAACGATTTCCAGTGTTGCAAATATAACATCGGGAGCACAGATCATTTTTTTGTGGTAATAGACGATGTTTTCATTGACTCCGGATTCATTTTATTAACAAACAACAACAACTTCTTCTCTTTGCGAAGAAGATCTTGTTTGTTACTGATGATGACCTAACCGTCGAAATCGATTCATCTTTGTAACTCAGTATTTCCTTGTAGTAAATAGACAACCATTTCGTTCACTCCGGTTTCTTTTTATACCAAGAAAGTTGAATTTCGGATTGAAATCACGCCCTTTTATCGTGTACAGTTCTCAGTCCGCACGCACTCCTTTTGATTTACAATCTCCACCGACCCACTCCAAATTATCACACTCACACTCGAGCAGAATTCACTCTTGTGTGTTTTACCCAAGGTAGTTCAGATGAAGGCCTTCATGCCTCAACCTTCAGAACCTCTCATAAAAATGTGTTTTCAGAGCAAAAATCCTTTTCACTGGCGACACTCCCACTCGAATATCGAAATAGATGGAAGCTCCAGTTTTCAGTCTGATGGCGGATGTTTTATCTGAAGGACCTAAATATCGGGATTTATGGCATTGTGCGAGTTTACTGCGTAGTTTAGATTAAATTCACGGCCACAACAATGTTTTTTTTCTATTTGCTCAATCCTACTCTTCAAGTACTAAAAGGGTCATTACATCTGATAGATAATAGAAATATTAATAGAATGGGAGATGTAGATATTCATTTATTCCCAGTCATCAATATTGATAATTTATCAAATGGGGAACTTTGAGGAGCGAAATCAACCAAAGCGGGTCTTATAATTCGTTATTAAGTCTCCGAACAAAACATTTTCGACTCATCTGAGCTGCGAGCTCAATTTTCGATGCAGAGAGTAGTACTTAAAAGACGCGATGTAAACGCTTGCATACAAGTCTGCAACGCATTGGGACATTTTCATGTCTTTCTCCCCCTATTTCTATGCCAAAATTACTGGGAGAGAAATTAGCTTTAGGAGCCACTCAGCAGATCTGGACCTCACGAACTGTCAAGAAGGAGTCTCAAGGAGGCTGCATACTGAGTTTCAACTTTGTAGGGCTAATGGGAGAGAAATTAGCTTTAGGAGCCACTCAGCTGATCTGGACCTCTCGATTTGTCAAGAAGGTGTTCAGAAGTCCCTCAAGGGCCCACTTACCATATCAGAACGACTGGGTTGTAAGCAGAAATGGTCAGAACTGGACGGTTGTTGTACAATGTCACGTTATGAAACGTTACGTAACGTAACATAACATAATTGTGGTTGTGTGCCACAGCAAAGACATGAAGATGTCAAAATAATAAATATGTGGTTATATTTTTGTTGGTCACGTTGAGAGTCCAGTTCTGTATCAAAAGTGGCAAGGAGTGACTTTTTCAAAAGGTTCACAAATATCTCGTTCTCTTCCTATTTTTCCTCAAAATATCAGATATTGGACTCCAGGAGATAGGCATGTTATCGTCAAGATGTATGTGTTTGAAGAGACAGGGTTTGAAAGTTTAGCTCAGAGTGCACTGAATATTTAATAAAACAAAATAATATGTTAGGTCCTAATATCATTAATTCAAAAAATGTATAACTATGTACCTAGTGATTTTCTGAATAAAAGAGGACATAATTAAAAGCTGCGATTCGGTACACCAAACCTACTCCTTGATTCTATGTGATCCAGTTGTTTCCGGAGAACGGACCAGTGCCACTTGCGGGCAATGTGTGGCACGAAGTGGTTCGAAAACGGATGAGTCAAAACGAAGTACAGGTTTCTATCTATTATTACTTTAATCAAGGCATTTCCAAACAAATCACTTCTTTATTCCAAATCGCTCTTTTTTCAGTGTTTACTGAAACAAAATTAAAAAATTTTACCCTTTACAACAAATTTAAAAAATCCGACCTAGGTATATATGAAGAATGGTTTTAACATCTTCAAGCGATTCCGAAGAATATCAGATATATCAAACACACCTACAGCCGTAGTCCCGGACTCAGCAGGACTCAACGTGAGGGCCTAACTTACACGAAAAATTGTACGTGGTAGTTACCTGATCATTTTTATAAGAATAAGAAAGTAGTTTTAGGGACACAATTTTGTGCAATATCGATCGAGATAGTTTGTGATGAGAAAACAAGAGTTTACTACGCAGACGAGTAGACGTAATTTGCTTCATGAAATCCATTGACTGGCGCCCCACGATCAAACAATCTTCGTATACTCAGTGCGATAATTTTAATTTTTTGTTTTTCTCTCCGCGAATCTTTTTTGCTGTCATGTGGTCGATAACAGCACGTGTTCCAAGAAAACGAATAATCTCCCATTAGGTAGTTACGTAAAGAAGGAATTGAGTTAAAATAATACGGCGAGAAAATACTGTTTACTTGTCTGACAAACAACCTCACAAACACAATTTCTTTCAGTTTTTTCTTGTCTCAATTGATACCTCCTCAGCTTTCTAATTGGTATTCGGCAACGTTGTTGTTATTGATTCTCTCGCACGAGGGGGAAGATAAAATTTTGCTCGAATGCCGTTTTCAAGGTTTTGTACTCTTGTAGCACGGTAATGCGCGTTTCTCAAAAGTTATTCGTCGTTGTACTTAGGTCATCATATATGCATTTTCAGATTGGAGGATAATACACGCAATTGTTTGAGGCATCTACGTACTGCAATATATACATGACTAAGTATAGGAGCTTGTATGTAGATCTGGTATCACTATTCGTGTCATCGTGCCACGAAATTTTTTGGGTACGCATAGTGACATAGTTTCTTCATAAGCTGAGTAAGTACAACAAAGTTCTTGTCACTTGTCCAGTTCAAGAAACTACTCCTGTCCTCTTCATTCGCTCCTCTTCAAACTGTATCAAGAACGTACAGAACGTCCTCTAAAAAAAGGCCATACATCCTGTAGCAACCTACGGTTGTACATTGCTATTGGGATATTAAGTAATGGTAACCTTGTTCGTTTACTGTGTTCACGGTTATCAATAAAAGTTTATTCTTGTCTTGTACTTTCCGGAGTACTAAAACTTCATTCTTGTCTTATACTTTCCGGAGTGGTAATATAATACTAAAGCTAAGACGATAATACTTCACATATTGAAGATATTCGCGCAAGAAGTAAATAATATTGTTGTCCAATATAAGAGAAAATTCAACTACTTTTTGCGTTTAGATCATCGAGAACAAATAACATTACGTGTCTGTCTGTGGTAAATTCCTTGTCCCGTGCAAAACTAAATACCAACTCTTCTGATTTTGATGAAATTCTCATGTTGGTGCTGGTTAGACCCTGATCATCCCCTATGAATCGTCGCAAAGTGGGGCTAAATGGTCATTTCCGGCAAAAAATGAGCTCCGCTCCACATTTATAGCAAATTTTGCGCTGATTCCGAATATACCCCATGTTCCTATGCCTAAAATGGCGAATTAACTGCGTAAACATAAAAAACCCCTGGAAAATTCACGTTGTGACCATTGGAACCTCCCAAAATTATTTTCACATAAAAGAAAAGTTAAAGACCTGAGACTTCTGTGTCGAATGAGACCAAAGCCAGGTCACCAACACAGTAACCATGATTTTTGGTTATTTTTAAAAGTTTTCCTTTTTCAGTCTTGAACACGAAAAAAATCGAGAAAACGAAAACTTTGAAAAATCACCCACAATTATGGGTACTTAGTTGGTTAGGTTTTTTCCAGATCCGCCCCACTGTGCGCTTCAGAACCAATTTCGCTCAAATAGAGAGGGGAGTTAGATGATGCCAAGAAATATCGAAATAAATGAGAAGAAATATTTTTGAATTTCTTCGCCTTTTAACCTGTAATAGTTCACTGAGCATGTACTTCGAAATTCGGTGTCCCGAGCGGAGCTCCGAAACTATTCGAACGATTTTGATGAAATGTTTAGGGTTTGACAAGATTAGCCCCTAAACGGTTCTTTTCGTATTTCGTTGCCGTCTGAACGTTAACACAAACGGTGAAAATATTCTTACGATTGCCAACAGGTGTTCTATTACTGGGAACACGTAAGAATTATATAGACGTTATTCTATAGACGTATAAGTTCATGATATTTATGTTTTGTGAGGAAGTGATAATACTGCTCAATCAACTTGGCAGACGTGTTTCGTATCACCATGAGTTGACTCTATCCATGCTACGCACGAGTGATGGGCAATTGGGAACAGCTAATCGGGAAGATGGCGCTTTCGTTCTGTAGTACCTACCTATTTCATTTCATGGTGGACCATACGTGGATGGTTGCGTAGCTCCGTGGTGTGACTCCCTCCACCGTACGAACATGGTAGGTAGTTCTTCACGCAGGTCGGAGTTCACATCATTCTCCTTTCTTTATTCCTACCTTATCCTTTCCCATCAAACTTTTACGTCAGTTGGAGCGGAATTAAGGAAGCGTGCGAAGAAAGGGTGATATAACTATGAAGAAATGTCGGGGCTGTAAGGGATCGGAGATTGCGAGTAAGGGGTTGGTTGCGTCAGGGTGTGAAAGTAAGTTGGCTGACTAGGGGTCCTTGGGGTGCAGCTGGTCCTACAGCCAGTTCTTCTCTTTCCTTTATTTTCTCTGCTCATTTCCCATAGTTCGCAAGAGAAGAACTAAGCGCCATAATGAAACAACTAGACACCCTCCACTTCTGGGCCATTCACTCCAATGTAGACAAAAAAACCTCTTTACATACCAACCCAGAGGTACGTACTTCTTTACTATAATGGGCCACTCGCGTGAGAAGGAATTTAATACTTTTTACCAAAAATTACGAGCCAACTAGCAGCTTCCAGTCAGGTGTTACGGTTTTAGCGATTTTCCAAAGAAAATTATTGCAATGGATTAAAAATTTGAATAATGCAAATTTTTGGAAATTTTCTTAATAGAAATCCGTTTCAGACCATTCAGAACAATCCCTGAAATTTAACACTTTTTTATAAGTAGATATATATATACTTATTTATATATGTTGTAGCATTAATCTGAGGGCGGTGCTACAAAAATTAAGTTTAAGAAATTAGAAGGCACAAAATGCCCTCTGAAACCTTCCTGGTGATAGAATTTACTTCTCCTTCTAATTTCTTGGTTTCGGTTTGGTTTTTTCTATTTTTTTTTTAATTTTATTTATTTTATTAATGAAAAAGGTACCTTTTCCCAAAAACAACAATATTACATAACATGACAATATTTGAAAAAAGGATGATGCGGTAGAGGTTGAGTTGAATGAAGTCCCAGTAGAAGAAGTCCACCAGAGAGAGAAGTCCCAGAAGTTACTTGCAGAGAAGTTTATTTGATGAGAAGTACCAGAAGAGGACAGCTTTATGAAGAGAAATCCCAGAAGTTGATTTGCAGAGAAGTTTATTTGATGAGAAGTACCAGAAGAAAAAATTTTTGTGAACAGAAGTCCCAGAAGTTAATTTGAAGAGAAGTTCTAGTAGTTATTCGAGGAGAAGTTTTAGCCCCAGATCCTGTACCTACCAAACAGATGAATTAGTCCCAGAAGAAGAAGAGTGCAGGAGCAGGAACCCTTGCGGGTCGTATTTCAACGAGTTACAAGCTTCTGTGTTGGGGGCCTACCTACAAACCCAGAAAGCCCCACAATGGCCAGGAAGCTAGATCCTGGAATCGTGAACACAGAAGCAGGGAGATTACCTGACCGCAATTGGCTATGGTAATGGCTCAAAAAGGTTGGAAAGTTAGATTCCGTAGGGAAGCTTGCCCCTCAATGAGAAAAGTTGATTTCTGGAGATATGGAGGCCCTATGGTGGTAGATATCCACAGTCTTGCTGTCTCAAGTGAATGGGAAGGAAATGGTAAGTTCCATTTGGGCTGCACCTGGTGGTTGTTGCCATAAGTGGCAGGTTACCCAAACTCACACTAGGTTCGATACTGCCTTCCATGCCCCCTACTCACCTCTTGGGTTTCTGTCCTTTTTTCCCCTATTTTCCTTATTGTGATTCCTCCCAACTTATGTTGCCACATCATTTTTTATCTCAAACTTTCCACTTGTGAAGAAATTAGCAAATTATTGGATGTCTATTATTGGATGTAAATTATTGGATGTCTCATTTGTTCTATTCACTTTTCTTGGAAATTCAGATGTGGCAGGTGTCCATTTTGTTGTAATAACTGAAATCCTGAAGCTCCATTTATTGATTGCTTCTTCCTCTTCTTCTTGCTTCCATAACTGTCGCATAGGTTCCTCTTGTGGTCATTGGCGTGGTTTGTGATGACCTGTTGCTTAGGTTGCTAATTTGAAGATACATGCGATTTAATGTATAATTATGATTTTCTACGGCGTTTTGAGGGCCCAAACGTCACAATGTGTGAATCCTGACGATGTCTGACCGAGGAATCAGCTAAAAATCCGAAAAAATTTCAAAATGTCAATAATATAAAAAGAATTTTGAAAATTCAGAGTAAAAAATCGCCAAAAAACGCGTTTTTTAGGTTTTCGGTGTAAATTACCATCTTAAACATAGGAACATATATGGTATATAGGGAATCAGCGTGAAAGTTCCTATAAGAACCACCCACCAAATCGGTTAAAATCATTCTTTGAAAATTCGCTCATCAACTCATGCTGCGTGAATGTGACTTTTTTCTTATAGTTGGCCGTTATAATAATGTTAGCTTCATCCACAACACTACATGTTTCGATTGAGATGCTATAACATTAATATTTAGCCATCTTACTTGATAGCTGTTGCTATTGCTAAGTTGAAGTTGAGTAAGTTTGGGTGAACGGTTCATCTTATTTCTATAGATCTATCAATGTCATGATTCATACTGAATACGTACAAGTTGGATTACTCACCTGTTAGATTCGGGCAAGATTAATTCGAAGGGCTCAACTGGAGCTAACATTTGTATTTTTTTTGTAGTGAGACTTAAATATACTTTATCTCCATATCTTCATATTCCTCAGTGACTATTAAAAAGCTGTGTACCTTCATGTGGTTACCAATTCAATTACCTGATTTACAAATAAATTGCACAAGTACATATTCTGTTCAATAATTCATAATTTATTAGGTTTTCCATTCAAAGTTAAGTAAAAAGTCACTAAGTACCTACCTAAATCGTTATTCATGGTGGACTGAAGGACACCCGTGCAGTCATAACTCTCTATAGTGTACCTGCCTACTAACTTGGAATATCGTAGCCCCTCCACCATATTTTTGCACTCAGCCAACAGCCGCGCCGCAACGTCCCACGGCCGTCATTTTCAAGGTCTGCTGCCACAAAGTCACGTTCAAAGGCCTTCATTTCCAAATCCAATACCTCGAGAGGGATCCCATCTGCTTACTCACCTGTAAAAATGAATATGCTAAAGAAAGTGGTTGTCTTACCAAGGACGGCACCTGCGGAGGCTCACCCAGGGGCACCTAAGAGGAGTCGTGACTGCTTCATTATGGAGGAGCCGATCTTACTGGGCTCATAAATACATACCTGTATAGTTGATCAGTATTATGAAGTAAACTATTAGAAACTAGTAGTCCTAGTTATTATAATCTAAGAGTCATAGGTCCTCCATAACGAAATTCAACAAGTAAGGAAGCTAATAGGTACTTACAAATAAACTTGACACTTGATTTGGTGAAAACGAGAAAAAATAGTATTTGATCACAAGATCTTTGAACGGGGATTCGGCCAACTCAGAAAGATTTGCGATTCACCTCGTTTACTCGTATCTACTTTTTTGTTCAACCCTTGAGTCATTGTAGGGAGCGAACAGTTGGTCCTACAGTGCTCTTCACGGTCTCATTCGAACGGAAGGATTGTACCTACGAGGAACGCAAATTTCGTTTGACTGGCAATAAAGTGTTTTTTTGAGGAAATCTAGTGTAGTTGTTCTTGGGTATCCATCATTGGTATACTAAGGATTGAGGGTGGAAGCAAATCTTCCTGGCAGGTAGATTTATTTTTTAACGAAGTCCCGACATGTTTCGCACAAAGTACCTTATCCAGGAATATTTAAGGGTCAGTTTGGCAGAGCGGGCTTGTCCGCTTGGTCAATAGTTATTATGCATGTTTATTCATTTATTTATTGGTGTCATACACGAGATGATGGTCCGAGCCATCTCCTACTTCCTCAAACCACCGCTCGAGCGATCGCGTCACTAATAAGTTCGCTTATCAACCTATTATCATTATATTACTTATTAACGTTTGTTTTTTCTGTTCGGCCATCGTCCGCGCCGGGACTTCTATGTTTATTGGGTCGTATTTTCACCGGATTTTACTCGAAGGATTTGCGATTCACACTGGTGTTTCTGCTCTTTCTCTCGTTCAGTACTTAAGTCCTTACAGGGAGTGAACGGTTGGTCCTAAAATTCTCCCTGAGGTCTCATTCGACGTTGAAAATTGTGATCTATTTGAAATCGATGGAAACATTATAGGTACCTTCCTATTTGAAGTTTTCGAGCTAGGACGTTTTGAAAATTACATCCCCAATCATTTATCCCTTTGAGGAGAATGACAGTAACGCTAAGCTTCGGGGCACAACACTAGACCCCAAATGGAGCCGGTAGGTATATTTTTGAAATCAACTCCTAAATGGTTGTTATTTTCGGGATTTTCCTCTCTGAATATTCCAATTAACCATCACAAATGGGAAATTCAATCATCCCACCCCTCAATTCCAAAAAGATGTATATTTTGGATCAATTTAACACGATTTGTTATGGTGTTTGTGGCGTCGACGAATGAGTTGTAATAAACAAGAAATAAAATAGAGTTAAGTAAATATGTTTTGGGGGTCGTTACTTCGAAATTTGTAAGGTGAGAACTTTGAGGTAGGGATGGAACATCGAAGTTGACGTTTTTACCGATGGTATTTTTTACTTTTTATTTTGGTATTTATTACCGATGGGATTTTTATCGATGGTATCACTCCAATGTCATCGATGAACACAATGGTAACATTTTTTTCAAGATGTTTCAAAAAATGATAAAAGAAAAGCGAGCTAATTTGAGTCAGAGTTGAAGAGAATATCTTGAGAACAAGTAGGTATAGGAATTTTTCTCCGATTCCCCAATCCGCACTCTTCCGGACTTGTGACACGGCTCTTTCTTGATTAACACAATTTAACCTATTGTCAAGAAGGCCAAGGGTTACAACGTTGCACTCTCCTCAGAGGGGACCTACATGGATGTTGCCCCTATCCCCTCAGCTCTTCAGTAGCACAATACCACATTGTCCCTGCCTCACCCACAACCTTACGGCAGTAATCATCACTCAGCTCAGTAATCATTTCAGCTCAGTAAATAAATAACCCACAAAACCCAAATAAATCACTGCTAATTGGAACTTAGGGCAGACCAAATAACGTCAGTTCCACCATCCCATAGTGATGATTACTGCCGTATAACTGTAAGGTTGTGGATGACGCAGGAACGATGTAGTTTTGTGCTGCTGAAGAGCTGGGGTGGTAGGGGCAACATCCATGTCGGTCCCCTCTGAGGAGAGTGCAACGTTATAACCCTTGGCCTTCTTGACTATAGGTTAATTTATGTTAATCAAGAAGGAGCCGTGTTACAAGTCCGGAAGAGTGCGGATATGGAGTAATTGTTCTCCCTATCATTTCAGCTCAGTCAATAAAACCCACAAAACCCAAATAAATCACTGCTAATAATTGGAACTTAGGGCAGACCAAATAACCTCAGTTCCACCATTCCATAGGTAATTAGTGTAAAATTAGTCGGATTGTGATCAGGAAGGCATTATGTTCAAGAAAGGACTATTTCCTCAAAATCAATTTCTTATTGGTCAAAATGATTCAGGAGTGTCACCATTCGATTTTACGTGAAAAACAGTAGGTACCTACCCGAATCCTCTCAGCTTGGTCAGAGACAACGCAAAAATTACAACACATTAAAAAAAAACATGCTTATGGCTTATTGTTTTCAAAAATGAACTTCAAGAATCGAGCAGGAAGAGACTTTTTTTGACCTCCCTTAAAAAACATAAAACATAATTTTTAAGGGGTAAAAAATAGGTTTTATGTTTTTTAAGATACGTATATAGAATCCAAAAATAACAAACATCCTTCAGTCCGCGGCACTCTCCTTGGTTACGATGGACCAAGATTAATGAACTTTGGTATACTGGCTCCATTTGGGGTCTAGTTGTGCTCCGAAACTTGGCGCTATCGTCAGTCTTCTCTAAGGGATAGAAACGAGGGGATGAATAAATTCACGAAACGGCCTACTTCGAAAAATTCAAACAGGTATAGTTGTTCCGTCACAAGTTTTAGCGAACGAATAAGACCTCGCAGACCACTATAGGACTAACCGTTTCCTCCCTGTAAAGACTTGGTGGTTAAACTGAAAAAATAGGAAAAAAATGAACGGTGTGAACCACAAATTACCTTCTGATTGGCCCAAATTACCGTTAAAAGTGATCAATGACATGGGAGTTGGCTTTAGACTGTATGCTCCAGAAAAAAACTACGTACTGCTATGATTTTATTATAATGACACAATAAAATGATAATGAATGAATGGTAGTCCCATAAGTACATAAATAGATACGTACATACATACATACACGGACTTACACATTGGGACCAGTCAAGGGGCCATGGACCCACATAATTAAGTTTTTCACATTTTTCTCAGCAAATTTTCGTCCGATTCTGATGCGGTTTGCAGCATTCTTCTTGTCATTCAATTCTCTAGGGAGAGCATCTATGTATAATTTCAAGTTCGTAATTTTGAATTTTTCACATCCTTTTTTAAAAGTCAAATTGGCATAAAGGCACATAGACTCCGTAGAAAATAAAAAACAGGAAGAATGCCGCCAACTGCATCAAAATCCGTTGGAAATTGGTCGAGAAAAATGGAAAAAAACTGTGCAACGCTAAAATCGTTAGTGGAGGGGTAGGGGGGAGTTTATCCATATTTTAAACTTATTGGTCCTAAGTAGTAATAATGTTATAGTAAGGGTTCTTATAAACCGTTCGGTAGCTGAGATTTAGGCATTTTTGAGGACATTTTATGGGCTCCGTCCCTTGCCCCCTTAAAGGTGGCGTTTCAGAAATTGGGTTTTCTGCTGACCGCAATACTTTCCTTTCACCTTCAGGTGGGCTGAGGATATTAAAAAACATTATATAGATACCTTTTAATTTGGTTGGAAAAAGCAAATATTCTCAACGTAGCTCGCTACTCGGAGGTTACGATGGATGGGTCGTTCTTCAACTGTGCTACCAAATGAGCTAATTTTCTCAATGGGTCGCTTTCCCAAGTGAGTGAGTACATTATCTTCAACCTTGGCGTCTCATTTCGCGCATTTTAGATTCTTCGCGCGGCGCCGCTAAATGATGCTGTTTGCTCACAGATTAAATTTGAAAACATTTTCACGGTCACGGATGAATGTTGGTACTGCACGTCTAGAAAAGATAATACAAAGACCTTCTGGAGAAAATTTGAAAACAAATTATTTGCACCTTGGTACTCGTGTCTTGAGAGAACCCTTGAAAGACGAAGAAAATATTTACAATAGGTTCAAACGCATATCTCTGCAGGTAGGTACTTGTCCACGTGCATACTCAGACGCGCAAAATTTATTGGAGGAATTACATTAAAATTATCTATATTTAACCTAACTTGAGTATCAATAGATTCAAGGTAAGGTTGAGCTTGTGCTGAAACAAACGTCGAAATAAATGTGGTTAACATAGTAAACTCGTTGTTTTCGTGGATCCCAGCATTTCGACATTATAGTATTTTTTTAGTTTTAGTGACCTAATTGAGGAATGCAGTGGGGAACTGGCATGGTTAATTTTTATTTTGTAATTTGGAAGATTCAGTGAGGGCTTTCCCAAGAAAGAAGTGCTATTATGAGGGGTATCAGACGATTGAAACTCACCGGAAATGGGTTTTGTAATTTTACCCTAACTGACGTCAAGGCGGGTTCTTCCATCTTTTGCGGAACCTAAATGACGTCACGCGCTCCCTTTCAACCCGTTTTTTGGTCAAACCAGCCGTAATTTCAAGCTGAAAATTGTCACCAGGGGGTTTTCAAGGGTACTGAATCAGATTGTGAAGTTCAAAATGCAAAATTCCTACCCATGCAAGTTTGAATAAACAAAAAAACTTTGGTCTTTAAAGAAAGGATGAGGGATTTTAAGGTCTCATAAAACTTCACTTGACTCGTCCATGATTAGAGGAGTTAGGTAGGTATCGTTTTCCACGTAAGTTTCCTAGTCAATGGGTGACTTTTGTGATTAAATTTGCCTTATAAAAATTGATTTTCCGAGAAGAGTAGTGCGTCTTCCTGACATTCCAGCACATCCGACCCTTTTTCGCTGGTCAAATATCTCTGCGATTCTATTACATTTTATAATTCTACATTATTACTCCAGTATTATTCGATTCTGAAAGTTCTCGAACTAATCCCAAGGCCGGGTGTATTTTATATTCCCGTCTTGACTGCATTTAGCCGTCACCTGCGATCGTGAAAATGCATCACTTCCTTCAGTACGATCCATTGTTGCGTGAATAGAAGAGGGTTGATTTTTAATTTGTAATTCCAGGATTCCAATGCGAGGTCCCTTTCAGGGTTTTCCCACTTCACGTAACATTTCATTGTTTCCCACATTTCCTAGACTATTCAATGAACGCTTGAACGATGCCGTGGGAACCACAAAGGATGTTCACCTACAATCAGAAAACTAGCACCTGTAATAGGCACTGCAGTATGAAAAAAAAAAAAAAAAAAAAAAATGTCTATTAAGATGGGTGGTGAGTATATTAGCTTCCTCACTTATGTAATGTAAATTGAGTTGGTGAAAATGTCACCGAAATTGGCAGTACCCATAGAATTTGACAACAAATTTCAAGTTTGCGCATGCTCAGTAGCGGCTACTGGTCCAAAATAAATAGGCAACAGTCTACTCCCCCCACCACTCAACTAATTAACCTTCCGAATTCGAGCAAACCAATTCCATTAAGAACTGAGAAACCTTTGTTTCGGCGGTTCACGTTTGAGGTTGAATACTGGCTACCATGGGTTCGAGGGTGATGAAATTAATAGGGAACCGTCTAGGGACTAGTCTGCACAACCCCTGAAACGTTCATCAAAGCCGGACCATCATTTACTGTTCACTTCATATCTTGGATGCAGCGTATTTAGGTGTATAAGTGCATATTGTAACCCATTCTGATTAAGAAAAAATCGTCTTTCAATAAATTCACCAGGTATGTAACCAACTTACGACATGGACACCGCTGCCTACGGGCTCGTGGGCTTCAAGATTCGCCACGAGGACGAATATCTAAGTAGACACGACTTTTTTCCAGGAGGGAGAAGAGAAGGTCGTCTCAAACCCATTACGAACACGAAAATGCTCCTTTCAATGGAGACTCCAGGGACTTTTCCCATCCTCTAGCAAGTGACCAGCCAGAGGACGAATCGATTTTCGATTGGTGATTGTCGGCAATTTGCGATAGGTAAGCAGGTTCGGCTAGAGAATAGGGAATCTATTTGTGGTACACTTCACGATGAAACCTCTAACTGATTATTAAATAGTATTATTTGATTTGATTATTTGATTATTATTTGATTATTAAATGATTATAAATTAAATTATAATTAAATAATATTTGTGGATGGGTTAGGTAGCTACTATTGATGATTAGTATAAATTGATCATCAGCCGTATCGTTCTAATAATACTGCTATGGAAAGGTAATAATCACTATAATAAATTAAGTAAGTGTTTAGGTACTATAACTATATATAATGAGTTTGGTATCCCTCACGAATTCCATACCTTGCTTAAAAATTAAAATCTTATTTCAGACGCTCTTGCGATCGAGATTAGGTACACTTATTAAAAAATAAAAATAAAACAGGGTTAAGGACTTGTTATAAAGAAGGTTGTGGTTCGTTAAGTAGGTATTTCATAAGTTTAACAAAAATTTCCAAAATTTTATTTTTCAGTTTAATTTTGGAAAATTTGGGATTTTTCACAAATGCTGTTGGTATCTCCACGATCAATTCACTTTGGGGAGCTTTACCTCTCAAGAACAAACAAGTTTTGAACCTACTTGGTGATTGGGTTTGAACATCCATGTGATCCAAAAACCCTGTGACTGTGAGTCCCTGGAATCGACCATTTTTAACTCAATTTAAGGGAAAATTGTAAGAACACAAGAATAACTTCTTTTGGATCATGTACATAATAACTATATAAAGGAGTTCTGAAAATAAAATAATGTAACAATTCGCATTGAAAATTCACTAGCTTGTTGATGGCGATGACGATTTTGGTGTGACTGTTAACAGTCCAAAAATTTAAAATCGTCCCTTCATGATCCTTGCAAGTTCTACTCGGGTCTATTTTGTTCATCCAATATCGTACTTTCGAATTTCTTAGGATCAGGGGATTAAAGACCCACCCCTCCAAGACAGCGGAAAAGACATGACGTAATGGCGAACCTAAGACGGGTTCTGTTTGCTTCGCTGATCTTTTGTTGCATTTATTGAAGGAATGAGGAGGGGAGGGGGGGGGGAGAAAACTGGTATTAAGAGAGAGAAGAATAAAAAGAAAGAAAAGAATGAAAAAAAAAGAACTGCCGTATTTACAGAACCTTCGGAGCTATTCTTTGGCGTTGCGCAATAAAGCCTTTTAAAAAACTGAGGGACTCCCCGTCATCCATGGGGATGAAAGGTGCCTTTTATTATTTTTTTTCCACCCCTCAGACCCTGTAAGGGTGGGTTATGAAAGAGAGGGTGGTTAGAGAAAGCATTCTCTCGCCCTCCTCTCGGCTTTCAAGTGGGCAGATGCGGCTGGAGAACACTGCCTCTCCGCCCAGCTTCGATCTTTTGGGGTCTTTACGCTTTATGTTTCCGTCTTTAGTTTTTCGGAAGGACGGAAATAACGTAATCAAATACCTGGGTGCCTAATAGATCCGGCTATATGGAGCAACTATGGATGGCTGCTGAAATTGATATTTTCGGGGGTTGTTTCACAAGTTGCTTGAGTACAATAAAATTTACTATTCTAGTTAATTTTAAAAACTGGCAAGTTCTTGTTAGTTATGATCTACAATAACACTCATTCATAATTCAATATTCGAATTAACCTGCCAGCTAATCAAAAATTACAGTGCAGCTGCTCTTATATAGTTTCCGGCCACACCATCCGTCAAACATAACCTGCATCATCATGCATGCAATAATTTTGATTTCGTTTTCTGTTCATGGTGTGTTTTCTATTCTCAGTTGTGTTAGTTTTTCGGTTTGAAAGTGTTTTTGTTGAAACAAAATGTGGGGAAAAATAAGAAAAAACAGAAAAATCGCCGTTAACGCATTTTATGACAAAAACATAAAAAACACCGTTCTTGACAAAGTCTCCAAAATGGCCTCTGGAACCGTTCAAAAACATTTTGACACAAAGTAAACTTGTTGAGATTTACTTCTTTCGCCAAAATATAGACCAACGACAGGTTTTTTCAATTGTATTCAGCCGTTGAAGTTCAATGAAACCTGATTTGACTTGAAAAAAAATGAAAATTGAATTTTGAATGGGTATTATGGGAAATGTCAAGCTGATCACGAATATACTTCATAGAGGTCTTTGAATCGACCTCATTGGTTTTCACAGCCAAAACCCGGATTTGTACCACTCTTTTTGACTTTAGAGCACTCACACGCCTGTACGTCACATTTTTTTCCTGGATCCTTGGAATCCCAATCCCTTACTTACCCCCCATAGCCCATAGTTGTGTATTTCTCAAAAAGTAGGTACTGGACACGTGAAAAATGCTTTGGGTAAAATAGAGCATGTAAGGAATTATATCTCATATTTCGCAATGCAAATCGAATCCCAGGTCGATAGAATAATTATTTGAAGAAAACGTGAGAGTTTGTATTGCTACTAGTCAACATAGGCTTTTCACGTTCGTGTTTCTGAGAACTAATGACTGATGACCTCATGCATGACCTCTGACATGCAGGATTCTGATGCCTCGGTAAAAAATCAATCATCAGGTATTTTTCTTACTTAGATTGGTACCTACATTATCAAGCACCCCAAAACACTAGTGGTAGGTTGAAATGATCAAAAGGTGGGAATCGCCAACATCACTTACAAAACAAAATATGTGATTGAATACTTGTGAACATTTTAGTGAAGAGTCTTATTCGGACGGGGTCATCAATAGTGCTTACCGCATTTTCACAAGAAGGGATTGTGAAATAGTAACTTATGAAACTACTAATAATACAGGGTGTTTCCTTTATTATTTCTTCTGTCAGTTGTACATTCAATCGTGAAACGTTATTTACAAATTACGAGTGCATATATACTCGTGTAGGTATTACTAGTTTGTAACATATTGTGAAAAATGCCCTTGGTCGTGAAATATTATTTTAACAATATTCCCTCGAAACATGGAAGGTACTTAAAAGGGCAACTGCACATGTTCAACTCATTTATAAGTGTCTTCACATCAAGCACAAAGAATATATGTATATAGACATACCTACATGAAGCACAAATATCGTTCTTATGTCCAAGCACGACTGAGCATTACACAGTCCAACTGCCCTTCTGTGTCACATGATGGGGTGCTTATCTAAATCCGTGTTAACATAACAACATAAGTGAACTATCAAAATTTGGGGTAGTTATTTATATTAATTGCTTCCGAGTCTACCAAGGTAGCGGAAGCATTGTTTTCACTTTTGAAAAGTGAAAAATTTTTTGCCTCCAAAATCAAAATTTCAACTCGCATTTTACGTTTTAGACCTTCCTGAACAATTTTTGTTTCGTGTCTTTCTGTCTGCCTGTCTGTCTGTCTGTCTGTCTGTCCGGGAATCCTTGCCACA
>JAEMON010000002.1:11546691-11565492 GCA_030264115.1 Lygus lineolaris | reverse complement strand
TCCAAAGGTTTATTATTGAAAATAATAAACCAAAATGGGGTTTCCGCAAAATGGTGGGAATGTTCCTGGCCAGTTTATACCGACGGTCCATCAAAACTGACCCACAGGTAAATACGTCCGTCACTTGGAATCTGGTGTTGTTTCACTTTTGTACGTTCACTTTTGACGTTTCAAGAGAAAGGAGACGTTTCCAAAACTACCCGTGCCAATATAGGTAAATTTACTATAGAACAATCGATGCTACTTTGGTAAGTGATTTGTTTTGAAAATGGGCGCAGGCAACGGACATGACAGCAAATAAAACCTATTAATGAAGTAAGTAAAGGTATTTTCTCCCCTCCCACTGGGGTTGAATCCCGACTGCTCAGAATAACACACGTGTGTACTTTGACTAATCATCTGGAAGTTATTGAGAAATCGCTGAACCATAATGGCGTTTTGAATGTAGATATACATTTGGAGAGTCAATTCAATAGCTTTTTGATTGGTTCATCCATCTCATAGCTCCTATAGTTGAAGGTGCCTCCGTCTATTTCACAAAAGGAACCTTGAAGTGGCTTCCAATTCGAAACGCCACTCTCTCGTCGTCTCTTTCGCCTCCGGAATTATTAATAATGCGCAACACCTTGAGCGGAACATTTAAAGGAGTCATCTGGGAAGCCATTGGGTACCAATTGAGTCCTCGAACCTCGGGATGGTCCAAGGGCAGTACGTTCTCCGCCATGATTACGATTCACGGCGCCTCTATCGGAGGCTCGAAATGACAAATAACGTTGGAAGCAGATAGCACGCTTCCAACATTAATCAGACGGTCAAGGATTTGAAAAGGTGTCATGATCCTACCCAAAACTTCTGAAACAGTTTTAGCTCTATGATGCAGAATAAACTAAGAGGTTGTGCACGTATGTGTGCCTAGGTATGATGTATGCATGCGTAAAGACTCAATCACATGCCGTTTTGTGGAAATTCCCATCAGGTAACCGCCACAATTGACCTACCAGCCTGGGTGGGGGGTTTAGTAAGAAAAAACGGGAATTTTTAGGGGTATTTTGATTCATCCGAGAGCGATGAAATGTACAGGGGACCAACTATAGGGCCTAACCCTCGTATTCGCTGAAAGTTACATCCAAATGAGATGCAAATTGTAGAAATAAGGCGACACACAAACAGACTGACAGACACAAAACTAAAATTGTTCAAGGAGGTCTGAAACGTATTGTGTAATAATTTGCAGCGTTTTTCTACCTACTCCAAGAAGCGGAGCTCTCTTTGTACAAATTAACATATTGCGTTTCTTTTTGTTTTATGTTTTCACCTGTGTATCAGTTTTTCAGTTTAAGATGTTTTTATTTAGTAACACAAAATTATGAACAGAGAAGATAAACGGATAAAAGGATGAAGGATTAGAGACGTCCTATCGAATCAAGACAAAACTGGAGCACGGAAAACTAGGTATGTGTGTGAGAAAAGTACAATCCATTGAGTTTTCATAGTAGGAACTCAGTTAAAGACTCCAGAATACCCTCAAAGACACTACCCAGTATTCTTGTGTCCCATACACAATACATGTAAAAAAACATGGTGCCGAAACCTTAGAAAAAATTACCGCCTACTGAAAATTCGCCTAGCCCTCTGTTGATTAGCGGGTCTGGAGTGACAGACATGCAAAATTGTAAACTTCAGGATTCAATTTAGAACACAATTAAATCAATTTCCATGAAGAATATTTTCAATTTTGCATGCCTCAAATAAATCAACCCTTCGCCATTTGGGGGCCCCTTGGCTTCGGGTGACGCCTGGATTGATGGTTAGAAAAACACTGAAGCAAAACCATACCGATCAAAAACTCAATATTATCCCAAACTATCCAGGCTTATCAAGTAAGCAGGTGTTTCTGACTAATGATTATGCATGGACGGATCGGATGCCTCGGTTCGAATTAAAACCGCTGCACATTGTTACGCAACAGTTTCTTTTTTTCTGTATAGACCACCATCGTACGTACCTACCGTAACTATATCACGAGGTTCACAGTCATTTTTCATATTGTAGGTAGGTCCTTCATAAAGTAATATGTAACTAATAAAGCTTATAAAAGTAAACAAGTTACTCGATCAGGTAAAAAAAAGACTCTACCAAATGGAAATGGCCCATTGCTTTCTCACGTCCAAGAAAATTTGAAATACAAAATTTATTGTGAAAGTCTAAAACTTTTGATCGTGTTGATGATTGACAGTTTAGATAAAATGTCGACATGAATTTGAAGAAAAAAAATGTGTAAGTCCGAAACATTATTTGATCATGTTGATGTTTGACAGTTTAGACTAAACGTCAACATAATGTAATCAAAATTCACGTTGGCATATGCGTAGAGCGTACCGTAGATTCAATCATGGTGAAATTCACATGGGCGCTCAAGGGGACCTACCATCATGATCCCCGGAAAATTTGAACAAAATCGGATGAAAACTCTGGAAGATAAGGCTGTTACAAGGAAGTGCAGACAGACAGACAGACCGACGGACAGACACGGAGCCAAATTTGTTTAGGAAGCTCTGAAACGTAAAATGCAAGTAGAAATTTCAATTTTCGGGTACAAAATTTGTTTCTATTTTACCCTCGATAGACTCTGATGCAAAGTGATGAATAATTATTGCTGTTTTGATTTATATTTGTCAATAATGAACCTTTGGAGTCGAGCACGAAATTTTTATCAAATAGATCACAATTTAGTGTTAGTGTCGCATGATACCTCGCGGAACACAGCAGGACCAACCTTTCGCTCCCTACAAGGACCAACCGTCGCACCTCACAAGGATTCAACAATGGTTGAAGGGAAAAAAGAGCGCGTGAATCGCAAATATCTCCGAGTAGGCCAAAATCCCATTCAAAGATATTTTGTTTTCCCCAGAGTCGTATTTCAAGTTTACTTTGATAAGCTTCTATAGTTACCGAATTTTATTATCAAGGAAATTTAACTACCTACTCTTGGATGATACAGGTATAGGGTAAGCCTCGAACCTCGAGATGTAATTACAGCAGGCACTTATTATAAAATCATTAATCTCAATAACCGTTAAACGTACCTATTGGGTTAATGATTACAACGACGTTATTAATCAAATTATTAGGGTGAATATCCCTAATGAGCCGAAGTTAGGAATAGCCTCGATCACGATGAAAGAGGAGTCTGGAGAACTCTACAATGGCACATAATGTTACTCTCAGGAAGTTGCTGATTATTTTGCGACCACTCTCATCGTACTCGGTCCTTCTGTTTGCTTGAATTACTTTACACGATCACAAGTTTATAAAACAAGATGAAATCGGCTCCTGATGTTTTCACCAATTCATGTTAAGATTATATTTTCACAAATTTTGTGTCTCATCATTTTTGCAGTTTACTTTTGTTCTCCCTTTTTAGTGGCTGGAAAGTCTCTCATCAAAGATTCCATCCACAGTGTCACCAGTTTATCACGGATTTGTTTCCCATTAACCAGCGTCACTGAATGTTCATGATCATTTTTAATGAGTACCTCCTATTTTTTCCTGAGGCTTCGTAATCATTGGTTAATAAAATATCCTTCATTGCAACTGAAATGTGAACCAAACTACAACTTAACGTGACAGTGAGTCTACAATAAATCCAACTCCTGAAGGAAGCCACTCCTATAAAATGAGGGTTTATATACATTGCTCAATGTGAATCCGTTTACTGACGCCATTTTAAAAACAATGTCAAACCATCGAGATGAACTGGTAACTTTCAGAATGGGTTTTAAAGCCTTAATAAGTCATTTACTTCCTACTGGTTCAATGAATTGAAAAAAAGGATGAATAATCTGGGAAGCAGTTGAGAAACATCATAAAACCGCTCACTGCGTTGTTTAATTTTTTTTAGATAACTTTTTTAGGTTGTTTAGATTCCAGTTCAGCGTCAAAGATGTTATTATCAGCTTCCTCGTAAATATCATGAAAATAATGTGGCGTAATTATGATGAGGGGCCCGATCCCCACGCCTCCCTCCCGAAATCATTGAAACTGAAAATAAACTTGAGTAAAATTACAGTGAAATGAGTAGGCAATCCAAATGCATCAATTGTCCATATTACAAGTAAAGGGGTTAGGTAGTGGATAGCGAAATGTTACCTTGCTGTTCTCAAATACGTACTTGAAATATCCTCTCCCCGGCCAGCTTGGATTTTCAATTTCCTCTTTCTCAATACTCTTCCAAATGAAAATGGCACATAGGTAGCTTCCTCGCGTCAAAGAACATTTGAAATAAATAATTGAGAGTTAAAAAAACCTCTTGATCGTGCTTGAAATTTACGGTAGATCATTCGTAGGGCGTAACGTTGAATCAATCATAATGAAACTCCCTACCCACAAGATCCCTGCAAATTTGAACAAAATCGGATTAAAACTCTGGAATATATACGATGGCTGTAACAAGGAAATGAAGACAGACAGACCAACAGACCGACAGACAGACAAGGAACCAAATTTGTCCAGAAATCTCTGAAATGAAAAATGAGAATGGAAATTTCAATTTCGGAGAACAAACTTTATTTGATTTTCAAAGAGAAAAAAAAGCTACCTTTCCGTAGCCTCAGAATCAAATTTGGTTATGCGTATCCCTAGCTCAAAGCGACAACCATCTACCATGTTTGTTATCTCACACATGTTTGGTTGACCCTCAGTAACAAGACATTTCCGTGTCAAAACCTCATGGGAATTGGTGTAGCAGTTTGAGCGATCTCTGAAATGTAAGATGCGAGTGGAAATTTCTATTTTGGAGAACAGATATTATTTTTTTGATTTTCAAAGAAAAAAAAAAGCTACCGGCCGGTAGCCTCAGAATCAAATTTGGCTATGGATACGTATCGCTAGCTCAAAGCGACAACCATCTATCATGTTTGTTATATCGCAAATGTTTGGTTGACCCTCAGTAACAAGACATTTCCGTGTCAAAACCTCATGGGAATCGGTGTAGCCGTTTGAGCGAGATTGAAACACAAAACCCCAGACGGTCCAAACTACCGAAAATACAATAAATCGAAACGCTCGCTTGTCAATAATTATACTGGTAACTTGAGACGTCAGGTTCCGGGGGAGCGTGTAAGCTTTTGATAGCAATAATAATCTTTTCCTCTTAAGTATCCTGAAGTGTGTCTGGCTGTTTGTGAGTCATTCACGCTCGAACTGCTACAACAATTTTTAAGAGGTTTCTGTAAGCTTGTGTCAAATTGTATGACCAGGTTGTAGGCAGTAGAAGAATAGACTCGCATTCCCTTCTTTCAGCTGGAACTGGCGGTCCTTCTTGACCGACAGACACCTCATTCTCATTGATACGTTGTATAAGTAGTAAGTTCGAATGTGGTAGCCAACATTCGCTACAACCCGTTCCCCCTCCATATTGAAATATTTTATTTGCCTTCGATTTACGTACGCACCTCTGGCATTTCAGTTCACCTCCAATGAAATCCTGTCTGGTTGAGGAGTTTAATAAGTTTCATTTTTCACTACCCTTCCTTGTCAGTCTCGCGGTCGCGGTCTGCCCGGATTAGATCGTTAAATGAACGAGCAGGGTGTGGCTCCAATTCGAAGGTGATATTGGAGGAGACTAATGATCCATTTCAGTCAGGGGTGGGCTCAAGCGTGAGAGTGCGAGGCCGAATATGCCTCTCTTCTAAAGACAAGAGAAGGCTCCAAGGTCTCCCCGACGCGTTTTGGTCCTTTTTCCTACGTTTTTTTCATCTCATACAACCTGACTCCTAAACCTCGCGAGCGCTTAGAAAATTACTCCCCAGCAATTTTTAAGATCAAGGACAAAGGAGCTGGCAGGGAGCTCCTTTTTCGGAGAGGCGTATTGGGAAAGGACGGCCTTGGAGGTGGCTGGAAAGAAAGGCTGTCTTCAGGAGGAACTGGCTGGCAAGTGGTTTATCTTGATCCGAAACCCTGAGCCCAATAGGGGCCGCGGCTTTTCTACTTCGCTTGTTCAACCCTTTCAAGAGCTGCATGGCAGCTGTAAACCTAGAAATGAACTGATTTGGAACGAAACGAATAGCAATGACATAGTTTCTTAAAATGGCAATATAATCCATTATCATGGAGCACCATCGGGACCTTGTGTGTTCACCGCAGCAGAGACAACAACTCGCCTAGTGAACCTAATACTTTTGTGAGTATCAACCTGTCCAATCGATGAATCAGTTTTAAGGGAAGGTACCGGAAGATGCCCAAAATGACCACAAAATAGGAAAATCTCGGTAATCGAAAAATATAGGAACTTTTATTTCTGCTTGAGACCAATTAGTTGGAAAATAGGGAGAACCATGGGGCCCACTATTCTTCGAACCATTCTGGGGTTGAAAAGCTTTCTATTTTTTCTCGGCCAATTTCCTACCGATTTTGTTGTGGTTGGCGGAATTCTCTCTCATTTTTTCTCCGGGGACATGAGGTGCCCTTATGAAAATTTTAGTTTAAGAAAGGAAAACGTGAAAAATTCAAAATTACGAAATTAAAATAAACAAAGCTGATTCCCCAAGAGGATCGAATGAAAAAGAGAATGCCGCTAACCGTGGAGGAAAATAAGAAAAATTTATGTACAGCCCTCCGGCACCCCCTCAACGGAAGTCAGCACACATGCTACTGAGATTCAAACATAGTACCTAGGTGCATAACGAAAAGATCTGTTTGGGAAATTGGTTTTTCATAGCTTAGGTATGAGATGTTTTCCATCTCGTATCAAAAGAAGAGTAAGAAAATATTCTTCACCTTCCTTTCGAAAAAGATCTTTACACATTATAGTAGTTTTTCGTGGCTGAAAAAGGGATTGAATTGTATCCTGAGGTGTAGTAAAGGGAAGTTCATTCATTTTTCAAGCGGGTTTGCCAAAATCGGTGTCCGAGCCTTCAGCAGCCTAAAAATCAACAGATTTCTGCTCCATTTGCTTGGAGAGTGCAATGTTTTTCATCCTAACAAAAATTGCTGTTCATATGGGTAGGTACAGTGAGTACCGACAGCCGGCCGGCTTGGGTACACGTTGTTTTTTATGAATTGATAAGAAGTTGCGTCCAGTCGGAGCAAATTATACAGCTTTTGTTTCGAATCGTTTTTATTAAAACATATCAACATTGAACCGCGGAAGGACCAGGGATATGTAGTACACTAGGTAACTTAGTATTAGTTACATTCGTACCTAGTAATTTCCACTTTTATATTGGAGGGATACATGAATGAGCAATGTTGAGAAGTTGAAAATTACTGGTATTCAATCTCAGATAATTACCGATCCGATAAATATTCTTGAATGTATGAATGTAGTTGTTGTGCTCCATTATTTTTGGCATATTCAGGAGCTGATTATTCTTCTTGGTTCATTTTTGATACGGTCATCGTAAACTATTAGTGTATGGAAAAACATGCTCATACCACATGGATAATAATTTGATGATGATCAATCATTACATCATCTCACTCACGAAAGCCAATATTGTTCAATGAATATATTTTCTGTAAATATATTTCAAATATACGTATTGATTCACTTCATTGGATTGATTTGTGTATTTATAGCCAACATCAGTTTTTTAGCTTTTCTGAAGCTATTCAGAGTTGGTAGAATACGTAGGTGTACAGCTACCTATTGATTTCCATGCTCGTGGTAAATCATGATAGACAATTTTCATGAAAGGTGACATTCCTACTCAGGTATACATAATTATCAAGAATAAGGTAGTGGAGGTCAGAAAATATCTAGTGTGGGTTCGATAGGATAACAACATTACAAAATAACAACAACAACATCTACTACGAAGTTCAGAGTTTCGTGGTCTCCCTCTGGATTGTCAGGCAAACACTTAGGCCTTTAGATAAATGTCTTCTGATGCTTGAAACCTTTCATGCGAGGTTTTGATATTCTGAATTTACCTTGAGAGGTTCTTGAAATGAGCGACACAGAGCCAACATCTGGAACATATCCCCCTGACACAGATTCCAGACTTGTCGAGAACCCAAGAATACCATCTGCTGCTGTCCTTGGATCAGCAACTCGAAATATGTCTTCATCCATTCACTTATCAGTATCAGTTTGTCACCGTGGAATTCTTGTAAATACACCCATCTCGAAATCGCTTTGAATAAATTCACAAAGTTATGTGAATCGCAACTTATTACATAATCAAAAGGAAGTCGCTCAATACGAAATCTTCTCAAAACATTTATCCACGGTGGCCGATCTTATGAGTAGGTAGATTATAGCTTTCTGTCCTGCCTTTTGCATAGATCAGTGACTTTATAAACTCCCATATCAAAGGAAGAAAAACATAGGTAATAGGTCCCCCATACAATTTTTCACTAATATTCTCTGCAGGTAGGTTCATTTTAAATCTCCCTGAACAAAAATCGTTTGAGTCTGTCTGGGTGTATGTATTTAGTTGTCAATCCGCAAATCTTTGCAACACGCATAGCAGGATAGTATGGGTTGAGCGCTAGATGGTCCTGTAGTATCTGCACTGCAGTCTCTGCGCACGCGCAAACGAGAGTTTCGACAAACACCGATTTCTCACAATCTGACTACCCGATTTCGATAAAACTGGTGTTTCTCCTGGGGTTGACATCCAAATGTAGCAATAGCGAGTGTAAAAACGTAGAAACGCTGCAAATTATTGCACAACGGTTTATTATTTTCTGTATAGATCGCTCATCTACAAAGATCCTATTGACATAAAATACCCACCTACCGCGAGGTTCACAATCATCTCTTGGCGACAATGAGTACGTACCTTCTTGTGATTATTATTATCGGAGAGTTGTATCATTCATTCTCAACGAAATTCAGTAACTTAAGTAAGCTTCTGAAATTAAACAACAAACTTGGTTCGGTGGAATCGAATGAAAGTTGCATTTGAACAGCTGATATTTGAACGGAGATTTTGCCTACTCGGGAAGAATTGCGATTCACACTCGTGTTTCTGCTCTGCGAACGGTTGGTCCTAAAACGCTCCTCAAGGTCTCATTCGACGCTAAAAATTGTGTTCTATTTTAAATCGATGGGAAAAATTCACCTGTCCGTCCGCCGTAAGCCGTCCGCCGTACGCGGCACTTTCCTTAGTTACCATGGACCAAAATAATCACCAAATAATAATTACAAGAAGGTACTATCTAGTATTTTCACTCTTTTAAGTAAGAAGACGAAAAGTTCGGTTTCAATTCTCTATTGCAAGTAAACAACGAAAATTGGTGACAGTCAGTTCAATTGGGAAATTGGGAAAACACTCCATGTGTTTCATACTTGTTATGAAACTAAAACGAAAACTGAAGCCAAATCAACAAATTAAATTATAACTTTTCGCAATCCGCGACAGGTACCTACTCATTGTCGCCAAGAGATGATTGTGAACCTCGAGGTAGGTGGGTATTTTATGTCAATAGGATCTTTGTAGATGGGCGATCTATACAGAAAATAATAAACCGTAGTGTAATAATTTGCAGCGTTTTTATTCGATTTCGGGATTCTACGTTTCTTGAAACGTAAAACGTCAAATTTTGAGGGGCGTTAAAATTGTTTCTTCGTGCTCGATTCCAAAGGTTCATTATTGAAAATAATAAACCAAAATACAACATGCTAAAATGCTTAAAAGTGATAAAATGCTTGACCGTGTTGATGTTTGCCAGTTTAGGGGAATTATCAACACGATAGTTAATTTATATGTTCAAATTATTGAATACGAGGAAGCTATGTGCCACACCCACTTGGCAAACTTGTGTTTTGTGTCGAAAATTTCAAGTGATAAAAAACCGTTACCAGTGGCCTCTTTTATTATTATAAATAACAAAGTGAAGGTGGGCATTTCATACTAAAAGTGATCGTATAGTTCCAGGTAAATTGAAAACGCATTTGTTATTTTGGTGGTAGGAAATCAATTTAAAGCACACAAACAGACCGACAGACAGACACGAAACCAAAATTGTTCAGGAAGGTCTAAAACGTAAAACGCAAGTTGAAATTTTGATTTAGGAGATAAAACATTTTTCACATCCCAAAAGTGAAAGCTTTTTGCTTCCGCTACCTTGGTAGACTCGGGAGCAAAAATCAGACATAAATTAATATTCTTCATTTTGGGAATGTCAGTGAATCCCGGTGAAATAATATTTCGCTTTGAAATGGAGTTATTTTAAATTGAGTTTTCCATAGGAAAATGAAGAAACATGATCATAGGATCATCGGTGACTGCATTCAATAAAAAAATGTGAATGGAAACTTTATTCGTGGAATGACTACTTTATAGCGGAAAATTAATTTATCGTGCTTCAATGATTTCCCCTGAAGGAATAATTGATTGATGGCTTCCAGTCATCTAGATAAATGGTCTGGTATTTTTTTTCATTGAAGGTTTCCAAACACCAAAAATATCACAATTTATTGATGTTTCTGTAGGTGGGAATCATCAGGTTGGGATTTGCCCGAAAAATTGAAACGAAATTTATTGCTAAGCATGACTATTACGATCAATCCAGTGGCCCTGAATCGAAAAGATTACATAAAAATCTTCTATCAGATCAGTGCTTCCAGCTTGGGACCATTTTGTATTTTATTAACCTTAAAATATTCGTTGGGGATTGGACTATTACAATCTCTCCCTGCTTCTTGGTACGAAGGTGATGCCATCCTAGCAGATAAATGACAGTACTTATTCGAGGAGTACGGAGCTAAGTGAGAGGAGAGCGATTTTTCACGGTCATGCCAGCGAGCTAAATGGCCGGCTGCGCTACAAAAGACCCACGAAGGTTTTGCTCGGGAACACGATCCGGAATCAAAAAAACACGTGAGCCTCGGATTTTTCCACGAAAAAGGAAGGAACGCCGCTGAGATGATGCTTTCCTCGAGTTTCATCAACTGGCTGACCTTCGCTCCTCGTGCCGCTCCAGAATCAACCTTCAGTCAGGGGTATGGGAAGGCCAGGGCAGTTTCTCAATATCTAGGGAATTGTGCAAGAGCGTCGACGGATAATCAGGTGGAGCGGCAGCTTTCATTGGAGGCGCCTTTGAAAAAAATTATCAAAACGGGGTCCGTCCTCGTTTCACCCAGTTCTGTGGCCTCCAAGTGCGGGAAGTGATTCTGGTTTTGAAGAGACCGAAGGGGACAAGGTAATTTGGAGTAAAAGCTACCAATCAAGTGAGGTCGCCTTCCTCCAAGATTAGTCGAAGGATGGATAGTATTATTCTATAATGCCCGCCGGACCAATATGTAGGTAAAATAATGATGAGAGCTACATAGTTTAGCCAGTGGAAACACATCTTACTCCTAATCCTATCAAAGTGACATAGGTTCCTTCCGTAGTCAATTTCGGAACTTGGGAAAATTTTGTCATCAAGGATGAATGAATTTAATCAGCATTTTGCGCCGCAGAGCCTTCAAGATGGGTTTGCATGGCTAGTTTTGATTTTGTAATTTGAACGATCCCAGTGATGGCTTTCTAAAAAGGTGCTATATGAGGGTTATCCGACAATGGAAACTGACCAAAAATGCTTGCCTGGAAGGGCCCCTCTACGGAAACTAAATGAAATAACGCGCTCCCTTCCAACCCGTTTTATGGTCAAACCAAAAACTTGACTTATTTTAAACAAAACAAAAACAAAAAATCCAGTGGTCAAACCAGTGGTGAAAATTTGCACCGGGGTTTTTCAAGGGCACTGAATCAGATTTTGAGGTTCAAAATGCAAAATTCCTACCCATGCGAGTCCCCCATTGTAACTATGTATTCACCTTGTTTCCCCAATTTTCATGCCATCACGAAGGAACGTTTTTGTGTTCTGAGGATAGGTGTAACGGCGAAAACGACTGATGAATATTTTCTCTTCAACTACGTAGCAAAACTAGAATTTTTTCTCGATTATACTGGACCCTTGATTATACTATTTTATCATTATTTAATCATCTCTAATTTCATACTTTAGTAGTTTTGTTTACTTCAAATACCTACAACGAATTTTTTATCTATGGGTATATACCGATTTTAGGTTCCGTTGGGTCACTAATTAATTAGTAGAATTTTTCAGGAGAATCAGGAGGTAATTTTAGAAGAATGCATTACAACTGAATGAGGGGTCAGTGCACAAGTGGGTAATTTATGCGAATTTATATTGAGGCCCCTGTTGGGGGCCAGCATTGTTCCAGTTGGTCAACATCAAGCAAAACTGTATAGTATTGTAGGGTTGAAGGTGACAGAAATCAGTAATTATATTTGATGGGGGAAACCTATGTTAGCACATGGGCAATATTGGAATTTGAGTTGACAAGGTTCAACCTCGGCTCAAGGCTCGATCTCAGTTTGAAAAGTTTTCAAGGTTCAAAGGTCTCGAACTTTGTTTGACGAAGTTTCATGTGATAAAAACTAACTTTTTCCGTATGTTAAAAACTCTATGTAGGGTGAGGGTGAGTAAAAAAAATTGTAAGACCAAAAGCTGTTCCTATTTAGAATATGCCAGTTGGGGTAGTTTGGTGTTTTTCAAAAAATTTAAGCACACGCAGCTGATGATCTTGGGAGATGTCGGTGGTGCTGTAGATTAATGATGACCATTGGAAGGTAGGTATTATGTATGTGTTTGAGTCGATTGAGGTTTTATTCCTCCCTTACTATTGATATTTTTTCTTTTTTTCTTACAAATAACAATATTATTCCATTTATTCAACCAAGAGTCATCAAACAATAAAACAAACATCTTCAACAAATCGACTGTGGGTTCGACAGCCTGGGCGAATGGCTTTGGCTGGTTTTTTGTAATAATAATACCTTCTAGGTATTATTACCAAGAGAAGAACATTATCGTATTTGAACTACACCATCAAACGCTGTACAGAGGGAACCATGGTATTTCTTCGGGGAGTGAGTGTGGAATTCAAATAGGCGGCTTCTCCCGTATTTATGTATTTTAGATACTAATATAAGGGGTTTCCCATTCTGGTCGAAAAGGCGTAGGTAGCTAATTTAAAAAAAAATAGTTTGCGACTACCTATTGTTTTTTTTTCACAGGTTTGAATGTTATGCCTCATTCGTGCCCCCCACACACATGCTATTTCTGGAGTGTTGACTTGATTTTTTCCTTCAGGCTGCATGAGTTGTTGTTTGTAGTATGCTGCCTGCATTGCCTCTATGTTTGATCTCGACGTATTCGACTTGTTCGGATTACATACCTACCTACTTTCTTAACCAAAGTTTTGAAACTGCACACAGTGCTTGTTCGAAAATTCAGCATCCAATGGAAAAACGCCTGCCAAGTTGGGTGGGCAGCATAATTAGCTTCCTCACTTTCATAACGTGGACGTAATATAATCAGTTAGTGAACATTTGAGCGAAATTGGTAGAATAATTCCAGAGTTATGCCTATGGTCAATGAATTTAAAGTTTGGGCAAGCGCAGAAACCATCACTCGTCCAATAGAGCGAAATTCATAGGAGATTCATAGGTGATTGTCTTGGAGTCAGCTCCCAACTACACTTTGAATTTGAGCGAAATCGGTCCATTAGGGACAGATATACCGGTGTTTCATGTAACTCACGTTTGCGCATGCATCATACCACTCCAAATGCGGTCCAAGGGCGATTAAATTAATAGGGGACCTTCATGGAGCTAACCCGCACAATTCCTGAAAATGTCATCAAATTCGAACCATAACTTCATATCCTAGTTTTGCCAAGGACAAGGAATTTACCACAAACCGACTGACAGACAAACACACAAATATACCGACACGGAACCAAAATTGTTCAGAAAGCTCTTAAACGTAAAAAGCAAGTGGAAATTTTGATTTTGGAGGACACATTTTTTTCTTGCACGAATATACTTAGCTTCCTACCTTCGGTAGTGAGGAAGCAAATCTTGATGGAGTAGAGATTTATTTCTTCTGGGCCACATTCCGACCAAAAATAGTAATAAACAACAGCCGAAAACGTAGGCCTATGACATTTTTCTCGGTTTCATAGCATTCATCCCTCTCACGTTGTGTAAGCTATGGAGTGAGGGAAGCTCCATCCATCAAAACGGAATGACTGGCGATTTTCACGATAGTTACAAAACCACTGCCGCGAGCGAGAAATAATTTTCTCGAACAAGTGCGCAGTAAAGATGCCAGCGGAGGTTCCTCGCGGCCGTGGAAAAGAAAAAAAGGTTTTTCGCGTGCGGAAGGAGCGCCCGACGACCGTGAAACGTGGAAAGAGTCCGAGGACACCGGCTAATTGTCCATCCTTCAGAGCTCCCCTTCTTTTTCCTGCCTCATCCTTCAATTAAGGTGCAACTTGAACGCCCCCGCAATTCTATTCCACGGGAGAGCGTTACGTAAGGATCGGTTGCTATTTGAATTCGAAATTTACAACGACTTTCAATGTCAAGCTGCTCCTCCGAATCGCGAGATGGAATATTCATAATTCCTCTTCTCAACCTTCCTCCTACCCCGAACTGCCATAGCTTCTGCTTCAGTGTGCCCATGCTTCTATCCTTCCAGTGGGCGCCCCTTTGAGACTCACACGATCGGGCGCGGGCAGCGCTGAGTGCTGCCTCCAGAAAATTCGCTTTTCCACTTATTGCTACAGTTTTCGAGTAAAAGCAGGTAAAATCATCAGGCACAACTCTCTCTATCGAACTGAATTATATATTTGGTTCTTGAGCATATTTAAGCCTATCAGTATCATTTATTTCCAATGGTAAACTAGAAATTGTTCCTCAATGAACTTTGGAAATATCAAACGTCAGTGAGTAGAACAAAATTATATTTCTTTTTCGTTATATTTCAATACAGCTAATTTCACAAGATCAAAAATCGAACTTATGATAAAATAAAACTGGAATCTGTCCGCCAAAATATTAGGTAGGTTCTCAAAATGCACTTTACTGCTAAAGTTGATGGCTTGTAAAACAGTTGACCCACCTACCTAATTATTTATACTAAATAATTCATGATGAAAACCTTATACAGAACCAAAGCCTCTCGTAAAACAATAGCCCTCACCAATATTCTAAAGCTAAAATTGCATACATGAATGGGCGCGCGCAGCACGGAATGCTGCCAAACAGCAGTTGACAAGTTCAACCTTGACTGGTGACCATTGCAAGGACGGAAAAAAATATCTGGTACGTGTATTGTGTTACCAGTATAGTCAACTGTAGGTACTGAGTGTCCCTAGCCGATTAAAAAAACTAGTACTTTTCACATAAACATCAACGTCCGGACACCACCGGAAGGCTATGCAAGTAGTGTTGGGGAGAGGTACTCGAGTATACCTAACCTTCCAGCCACCCTTCCCGGGATCATCTTTGGGATAAGATTATTCTTCTGACACAGTTTTAATAAATTTGCGATTTTTCCTTCCAGAAAATGTTCACCATGTGACATGTGTGACCAAGCTATGTGTCACATATTTATTTTAATTTTTTATTAAATACTAACTATTGAAGGTAGGAAGCTGTATATTAGTGCAACAGATGATACTTCCTCCTGATATACTTCCTCCAAAATCAAAACTTCCACTGCCTTTTGCGTTTTTAAGCTCCCTGAACAATTTTAGTTCCGTGTCTGTCGGTCTGTTTGACCGCGGTAAATTCCTTGCTAGCCTCCGAACCGAAGTCACAAAAGTGAGGTAGTGGCGATATTCCCAACTGTTTTTTTGAAACATTTGCTTCGACGTAGCCCGTCTGTCCACAGTTGGCAGAACACAGAATTGGCTTGAAATAAATACGCGCGAAACATAGTTTTAGCAGCAGTAGGTACAGTTCTCGTTTCAGTTATTCTATCTATCTTATAAAAACAATAAATTATTAGTCGTTATTAAAGTAGTTAAATTGTTTAAATCAATTCATCTTCCATGTCGCCAAGAATAAACAATGTACATGTACATTGTGTAACTTTCTGTTTTCTCTATTTATGAATAATTTGGTTCATCTCGCGGGCTTTATCTCAAAAAAAAAAAAAAAAAAAAAACTACCTGCGGTACTATATTAGAACGGTAAACGCCATAATACGTATGGCTTCCTCCGGTACCGATATTGTACATAATGCATAATTGTACTGAATACCTGGAATTATAATGTTCAAATCGAACAGTTCATACCTGGTCTTCATCACTTTCGAAATCAGCCGTTCATTATTTTTGTCTATTCCGATAACTATATAACAGGAATTATCTATACTGCTACAAACGGTGTCATGGGAAAACACCAGCAAACACTAAGGAGTTCAAGTCAGCGTAGCTTCTCTGACCATGGAGGTACCTCTGCAAAGTTCGCGCCAAACACCTAGTACACCATGAGCTGATACTCTTCAATATTTCGTTATGACCAAGAAGCTAGTTAGCCTACGCAGACTGACCATGCAGTGTGCGTTCGTATAGATTGGGAAGGTAGGAATTATTATAATAATATTATATAACTACAAAACCTTTTTTTTTTTTATTTAACAGAATACCATACACTAGTTTTTAAATCTGCTCGTATTCATGTCATCGCCCATGCATCGCCTAATCGAAATCATCAACTTTTTCAATAAATGGGACATTATTCGGTCTTAGTGGACGTTACGTTTGGAAGTTATATTAATAGTACATAATAAGAGCCAATTCATTCACGAAATGTTTTGAAATATACGATATCTATCTCGTTTTCCAGTTCTTATCGTCGTTTTTGTGGTGATATTGTCACCTTCGAAAACTATGCTCTGTGAGGATTTATTGTTATAATAAAGTACTTGTCACTCGTGCTTCTTCTGGATCATGAGTATGATAATTCTATGAGGATGATAATTTTTGTAATCATGAGGATATTATATTTTCTTCTCTCAGGAGTAAAGACAGATATTATTGTCTTGTAATGCTGTCCATTTCTTGAAAATTGCAGCTGTTCTTACAAAAATGTTCAAAAAATGTTTCGGTTCCGATGGTAGGTATACCTACCAACTGACGGTAGGTATAACGACTCAGGATTCATTTAAGATATAATAAACTAATCCTAGATTCTACTCCCCATTACTATAATAAAAAGGGATATTTCCAAAACCCTACTTGTTTCGAACATTTTGGCAGACAAAACATCCAACGGAACAATTCCAGCATACAGATGAGGAAAAGAAGCAACAGGTGTACATCTGCCTACAAAGTTCCTGTTTGACGTCGTCATCCATTTCAAGAATTTCTGGGCGTATCAAGACAAGGTGAACTGGGCAGGAAACTCCCATATTCCCATTTGGAATCTGATGGGAAGACGCATATTTTTCTCAGAGACTCTCTGGTTGGTTCTATTACTATGATGAAATAATATTCTTCATGGACTACTCTAAAAATTCAAAAAATAAAAGTAAAACAGAGGACCATTTCAATGTCCATGATGTCATACCATGAAGAAGCTTTCTCTCATGATACTCGTACCTAAATTCCGTAGTAGGTCGATTATCCATTCAAAGATCAGCTGTTCAAATGAATCTTTGGCTTATCATTTTCAACAATGAATCTTTGGATCCGATTACAAAAAAATTAACCCCCCCCCCCGAGGTGCGGCGAACTGACGTTTTTTTTTAAATTCGATTCTTGGATTTTACTTACTTACCTTGAAATAACTTAAAACATCAAATTTTGAGGAGGGGTAAACAAATTTGTGTGCTCGATTCCAAAGGTTCATAAACCAAAATGGAGATGACCAATCGTCTTAAAGTAGAATGTCGGTACCTATATAAAAGAAAAAAAATGCAAAAGTTCATGGTTCCAATGAATGTACAGACAGAGATACTTTTACGTTTAAAAAAAAAACACCCCTTATAACTATCACGTGGAATGGTTTTCTCACACCATGGTTTCCTCATACACATGGAATATGAGTCCCAAAATAATCAAAATTTATCTGAATCCGTGATTCTTTTCCAATATTGTGGAGTATAATCAGTCAGTTACAACGCCATTACTAGCTGAAAGTGTTAACAAAGATTATTGCTTCTAACTTCTCAATGGTTTAGGGCGTTAGATCACTTCAAATTCGTATAATTGTTTTTTGATTATTCATCCATTACAGGTGAAGATGGGTTTTTGTTCTCCTGGAGAATTTAGTTTTAGTGGCTCATTCCCATCCTTTAATAAACTATTCATGTTTGCTATGCGTAGTCGTTTATGAATAGAATAATTCATTATCGTTCTGCTACCAATTGATTCTGAATCTACACCGAACCTACACGACAGACCAATATTGCGTTGCTTCTCAGAATGCGGAAATTAACTTGCCAGCACAGGAGGTGCCCTTGCGGTGGCAGACTCGGCGATCGGCCATCTGTGCCATACCCTTGGTGGCTTCTGTTTTCCTTCCTTTTACCCCATTCTTTCACGAACGCGTTACTCACCTTGACGGTCCGCATCACGGACTCCTCGTCGACATCCTCATTTTTGATGCCTTTTGTACTCGAGGAGTGTGAAGGACAGGGTCGTGATACACTTCACTTGCAGATCTTTGCAGAAGTGGCTCGAACAGGAAATTATGCCCAGGTAGCTCGACAAAAAACAACCAAGCAGGTATATTAATATGTACTGCTGTTACTCAATTAGCGGAGAATTACATATATAGGGCGTTTCATTTTCTCCGCCGAATTCAAATGTTCAATGACTTTATTTATAAAAAACGTGTTCAACGAAAAAAGTATATCAACTGCAGCAAAAGCCTGCAAATTAATTGAGAAAAACAACATCCGGCATATAACCATCACGATCACATTTGGCAAGCATTTAATCGCTTTATGATCAGCTGTTAGTGCAATTTGAGATAATTGGGT
>JAEMON010000002.1:11531560-11542456 GCA_030264115.1 Lygus lineolaris | reverse complement strand
TGCAGCGTTTTTTTTAACTGGAGGAGGTTGGAAAATGTTTGCCCATCAAAATCAACATACTCTTCATTTCCCACTTGAATTTTAAGAATGTATGAAAATGTTTCGTTTCATGTAGTATAATACCCACACGCGCCCGTGCTGACGTGTGTCTGTCCGCAATTCAAAGTCTGCTTCTTGTGCATAACTGTGCAATATTGTATTATAACTATTTTCATTATATAAAAAGTGTAAAGACAGTGCTAATTTCCGTATTTTCAATAATATTAGGCATGCACGAAATTCTATTCCTGAAATTTTCATTTCCAACCGAGTAATTTCAGTGCTTGCTATCAAAGGCAAGAAGTAAGAAAACAGAATCAAAGTTTCCACTTTTTTTTTTTTTTGCGATTCAAAGATTTTTCCAACAATTTCTGATCCGTGTCTGTGTGTTGTCATTTCTTTGTCCGGGCTAAACTATATTATAGAGTACCTATCAGTTTTCGATGAATTTTTCGATGATTGATTAGAAGAAGGTACCTAGAGGGTCCCCTGAATATTTAAATGGCGTCGGACTCAGGGCAGCAACTGCTGATGCTGAAACATGAACTCATATATGAATCTCGATTTCGGATGAAAATTGGGGATATTTCCTAATTTCAGTTGTAGCCACTGAGCACACGGTATAGATCACATAGGGATTGAAGAATTATACTTATGAATCTACTAGTACCACCCTTTTCGGCACACGTTTTCATCGCCAACGCGACGCCTGTGAGAGATTATATTGTGGAACCACTATGTGTATCATGACGCCTACAGTACTTCTTTTCAGTCCTAATAAATATTATCTTTACGACGGTGTTGTTTTCAATACGACTTTTTAACGACATCGTATTTCGTGAATAATGTAATCTGAACGGTTCAACTCAAATAAATTGTCTCGGTACCATTGGGTCCGGAAGTTCTTTTCGCTAGATTTCATTACGTCCCAATTTGACGTGATAAATTGTGAAATCTTACGTTATTTCCTTATTGACGAACATGTTTACTCAATCAACGTCACTAAGAAAAGCCGATTTCACGATGAAGGAAGAGAGTTTGTTATATCTACGAGTTCGGAAAATCTCAAACCTGTAGGAATGTAGAGTTGGGGTTCGGCCTATCATAATTGACCTTCGATTGAATTCGATTTTTGGATTCTACGTACCTTGAAACGTAAAACATCAAATTTTGAGAGGGTTGAACATTATTTTTTCGTGGTCAATTCCAAAGGTTCACAATTGAAAATAATAAATCAAAATAGTGCCCTAATGACATGGATAATATGAACTGATTAGGTTTGTAGTGCACCTTAGGAGTACCTGCCTGAAAGAGTTGAGAGATGCATGTGAATGTTCTCACGAGAGGAATATAAAAAACGAGACGAACTATGGGAAAATATCAGCAGCTTATGGTGAAAAGGTACTCTTCAGGTACAGTTGTATAAATGCCAGAGGACTCAACTATAATACCAATTATTTGGAGACGAATAAATATACCACAACAACCTTATCGGAAATTACGTACAGAACATTTTGCAAAAAAAAAAATCTCATTTTGCACAAACCGTCACAGACAGACCTTGGGTTTTAGTTATAATATTATTTTCGCAGAAAGCCCTGTGGATCTGTAACTATAACCGTCAGCTCAATTGTAAAGGCTCTGCCGATACGTACTACTTATTTTGTGGGATTAATAGAATGACCTAAAGATATAGGTATTTCCACTCGCATGTGGTTCCGCGTTACTATTTTCATTTCTCAATAAATTAAACTCCACTGAATGAATAATTCATTCTTATCCAAATAATGAAGAAAAAACCACTTGGATGCAACAAAACAGGAAGTGGCGGTCAACCGACCTTGAAGCTCTTCTCTGTAGTACTACGTAATCTAATCGCCGCACGTGTAGTTTACTGACAGCCGGATGCAGCTGAAACCATTAGATTGCATATTCTTGTTTCATTCTCTGATGCACGAGGAAGAAATTGGAAATAAAAACCTTAATAGGACGCATATTACTGGGGTAGAATGATTTAGTCGGGGGAAGATGACGAGTATCAGTGGTAGGTGGCGATCCTTTCAAAATGCCAAGCGATTCAAACAATCCCCCCATCCATGAGTCGGTTAGATGAACGATGTGTATAAGGAAACTTAAAAATTTCCAGTTGTTGATGGGTTCAGAATCAAATTCCCTTTGGACATTTTCGCTTGATCATGACGTAAGGTTCTTTCTATTAATATCATTTCAGCTCATGAGGATGCTCCTAAACCATGGACTAAGAACACTCACATTTGCTGAAAAGGGTGTTGGGGTGAGACCCTTTGTGTTGGTTGTGAGCGTGTCCCTACATTCAAAAAGGTCTAACAGTAGGTATAATCAATCTTCTCGAAGGATCACCTCTACTCAATAGAGGAAAATATCTGTGTAAGGGTACTCAAGTAAAAATAACTATTTTGATTTGATGAAACATCAAAAATAAGGAGAATTTATTTCTTAAAAAAGTACAAGAGTGGCTCAATGATAAAAGTGGTGAGTACCAATAATATTCATAGACTTATCTGACATACATATTTATCTCATTCATAGACTAATCTGAGGTCATTCTAAAGATGTCCCAATGAGGACGGTGGGAAGATAAGTCCAGTATACCAGGGGGTGGAAGTAGTCCCAGATCCAGCATAAACCAAGTTCCAGCCTCTTGTCCCAATCCAAATCTCCACTGGTGGAAAATAAAAATTCCGATTGTTACCAGGAGCACTATAGGTGTGAGCATGACGTGGATTCAAGGCCACAGAAGGACGTACAAATGTATAAGGGTTTCTTACTCCACACTGGATAACCTAAGTCCCAGATGTTGGATGAGGTAATCCACAGAAAATGATGAGATGTGGCAGCACCCAACTCTCCAATGATAAGGTAGACGTCTCTAGTGAGAATGCAGTACGAATTTGAAGTGGATGGGTCAAATTGATGCTGATAATGAAGAATTACTGAAACGTGGAATAAAGGCTGGCTTGGAGAGTAGTTTACACAAGGGCTAACTGAAGGGAAGTGAAGTGGAGATGGCTTCCAAGAAAAGATGGCTGGATTCCAATGAAGCAGCATGTGCACTGGTGGTGAAGAGACGTCACTGTATCACTTGAAATGGTCCATTGAAAATTAGGTGTTGACATGCAAGAATTTATTAAATTACTATGATCAAAATCAAACGAATAGCTTGCCCAAAAATGATGATACAATAATGTGATAATAATACCTTAATAATAATAATAAGCAAACAGAACGCAACACAAGGCCCAACTGTTCGGGCTCCTGATCAGTGAGAATATAATTTACTTAATTAATAAATTGATTGAAATAATTTTTGATTATTATTCAATAATTTTTGATTATTCAGACTATTCTTATTTTTACTGATCTTAATGCAATCTCAGCACATTCTGTTTCGCGTCAGTTCTTTTGCTGTGACGTTGTAAAGGTTTTTTAAAGAGCCTTTGGAATGCAGCCTGTTATTCAAACTGCAGAAATTCCATTTCAGGTTTTCTTCACACCAGAACGATAAACTATTTTTTGTTTGTATTACCAGTATTATTTTATTCCAAATAACAATACAAAGGCAAACACAATTTGATTTTCTCACACACGATAATTCCCCGATAATTTCAAAATCCCGAAGTCTTGATACTGAAATCGTTTTAGAGATTCCAATCAAACTGTTTAGGTCCTCCTCAAAAGAAAATCCACGAATATCGCCAGAATTAGAATTCTTTTACCATCCTGCGAATAGAACAAACATAATCAGAATTACTGGCAACCAACTTGAACTTCATGGCGGTGTTCTTTAGACGAATTTTCCAAAGTGAGGCGCTTGCTTAAGCCCATACAAACTTCTAAGTAGTTTGCACACTCTGCCACTTCCGTCATCAAAACCTTTTGGTTGATCCACATAGATTTTAAAATCTAAGCCTAAAATATTCTGTTGATGCAGGTATCTGTCCCTCGATAAAAGTACCCTGGCTCAATCTTCAATCTCTAATAGCTATCTCAGCAGCCTTACCCTAAGTTTGACTGCTCCGTTTATGGTGAATAGCCACTTCACCCTTATCCATCCCGTAACTTTAGAGAACGGCCTTCCCCTCATCTGACTGTCGCAGAACCTCCTCGGTTCTCTTATTATCTTCTCATAGGAGAACTATCGGTGTAGTGCTCCATCTCTCGATCAAACTATTTTTTTTTTAAAGTTTTCTAGTGATTCGGTCAATTGATTTTTGGTGCAGAAGAAGTAAGAGGTTATTGTTATTTCAAATTTAATCTCTAATAATTGTTATTCTTGTTTTTGATCACTTTCGTTATTGAGTGTGGTGGTTCGTAGAATGCTGTTCTATGGACAAGCGCAGGTATCCGAAGGTTAACAAAGTAATAAAAGAATCATGAAATAAAAATTTTTCATTTGGGGGCCGATACGCGACAAGCCCACCAACCTCGTGCTCGTTTCGACATCTGTTCTAGAGGGCTACGTATGCAGCGATGGATACATATTGAAGACCTTGGGCAAGCAGCAGCCTATTATGCATTTTTCAAGTTCAACTGGGGAGCGAAAAACACTTGTCCCATAGTCGGAATAAGAATTAAAATCCACGAACGGCGTATTCTTCACCATTGGCTAATGCGTTAAAAAGCCTTGAACATGGACTGTAATTCGTCCGAAGAAAAATCATTTTACATCTTTAAAGGCGTGCGATTACCTGTGGTTTTGGGTTGTGGGAGATCATAACGAATCGTCTGATACCTACCAAAAACTCATTTTCCATATTCAAGGACGTGATAATAACCATACAAGGGTGTGCTCACAAGTTGAAACTATGAACGTCCTAGTGTCTTCAACATACAGTTTAGTTAGTGTTTCTGTGACTACAAGTGTTCATTGGGCGTGTAAACTAGTTATTACAATAAAGATAAGAATTAAGTTTAATATTAATAAACTATCAATAATTTCGTTGGTTTGTTGTTGTGACTATTTAAAGTCTCTGTTACTGAACGGATTTGCACGGAGTTTTTTGCGTTTGATTCACCTGGCGGTTTCTTCAAAACCATCCAACTTCCTTATGGTTCGTCGGGAGGGAGAAATGCTCCGAATCGGTTACCCAGCATCTCAAAGAATTCTATTTCCCTATATAGGACAGGATAAGACGCATACTATATACTCGTAGCTACGTAGCTAGATACTCCCGTGTATGGTACGGGGTGTCCGGCTAGTGTTCTAATAAAGTTCCATGAAGGAAGAAGTTTCTTACTTAGAGAGGTGTGCAATCATTTGGGTTCTCACTTGGAAATATTGTGGGGGACTGCGTTGACTAAAGATGGACAATTCGCTCCAATCTTACTCGGTGAGGCGTTACATTCTCTTTCGACCTTCAACTGCTTTGGCGAAGATAGACGCGAGGAGGGAGAGAGAAAAAAACAAAGAAATTCTGCATAATCTCTTTCTTTTTGGACGCTAAACTTGTCGGTTCGTGACTGGCATTTCCCCACCTCTCAGGCCGACCGCAAAGCGTCATCTTCTTTTTGAAAAAGAGAATTACAGAGATTGTTTCGTTCTTCCGCGGGCCTTGGACTTGAAGGCCTCTCTCATCGTTATCTGCCCCCGAAGTGATGAGTGGAGTTGGAGGAGGACGAGGTGGAGAGGGTACTTCCTCAATTAGCTTTCTCACAGGACCGCATTAAAACATCCAACAGCGTACTGATGATAACCATCTGAGCTCAGCAGTGCAGTTCGCTGTGTGACCTTGCCTTGTTCGGAGAGCGGAAGAGTTCGTTCGGATCGAGGACTGTCGTGGTCCGCTGGTTTTTCTTCCAGTTCTTAAACTTATTCATTATGTTTCTGTTTTCTGCCGAGAAGGTTTTTCCCGTCGGAAATCATAAATTAAAGAAATAAACCACGCTCAAACCATCTTTATTATAATCATGGTGTTTTTAATTCATGGACCATCGTTCCATGTAGTGGAGAAGAGTGGTGATGCAGAGCGTTGGACGGGGTCGATTGTTATATAACAAGGCCATACCTATAGCTACCTACGAGTATAATATGAGTTTATATTTGTGTATTGAAATGTTACAGAACAACTAATATGAATACACTTTAGATTTGTCGCTAAGGTTCATAAAATACGAGGTATTTCTTATTTCAGTAGGTATTGTGGAGAATTAAAACGAATTAGACATTAGTTATGAACATAATATCGTCTTCAATAGTATGTTCACGAACGAACAACATATCAGCGGTAGTATTTATGGGTCAACTGGTTTAATGGGATTTCGAAATTAGTTGGTTGGTCTTTGAAATTGGGTTTCAGACCTGAAAAAACGACAAGGTTCAGAGCAGTTACATAATAGGTATAATAATTTGTACCTACCCATCTTCTGGTAGGTATACCTGGTACGAGGGTGATAGTTGGGGTGGAGATGGCTAGACTAGTAAACAACACGATAGGACTCAAAGATTTGATTCCAGCATTCATTTGCATCTTCTGTGATTCCCGAAACATTTCCCATATTAATTTTTATCACAAATAGTAGGTACACGCCCACCATATGTCACACCTACCTCTTTCGTTCGTTCTTTGAGGTAAAATAGACTATGCTTACAGTTATTCTAGATCTTGAAAAATGAGCAAAAAATGTATTTTCTATGTTTTACCATAAATTATAATTTTAAGTTAGTAACGATAATTTTATGTTTTGTAAATACCTGTAAATGAATGAGATGTCGATACAATGATACCTGAGCTAAACGACCATGCTTGATACTCGAAGCATTCGGCTAAAATAATAGATTATTGAAACAGGGAAGCTGTTTTAGTCTGATTGTGAAGCCTCTAAGATCACTACAGCAGCTTTGGGGGGCATTTTGGGATAAATTGGGAGCTTCCCAACCAGTAGCGAACGATTTTCGTAGCACAAAAACTAAAGGAGTTGCAATTCCCTATAAACAGGTTGGATGTGATGAAAAGTCATTAGACAAATACCGCGCTCGCAATTTCATTTCGTTTACAGGCTGAAGGCTCACGGCTAAAGCAGGTTCTCTGGTGAAAGAAGAAACGTTGAATATGGGATATGCATCTGTCGTAACCCCACAAAGTCTGAGAATGTATTCCTACTTTTGTTGGAAAACTCCCCTGTCAAATAGGCAGTTGTCATTGTTAGTAGCATTCACTGCGGATTTTCATCACTCAAAAGAGCTGAAACATGTAAACAGAGCCTTTTGTTTTAATGGATGGATCCTTGGGCGCATTAGCAGGAGTCTTGTCTCACATGACAAAAGACAGAAGAAGTTGCGACGTATTTCCATTACGGGGTATGGTATGAGTGGCACTGCTTGCGGAATGCCAATAAGAGCGAAGGTTAGTTAGGAGTGCGAGGCACGAACACCCGACTCACCTGGCAGAGGAGAGTGGGTCGAGGGCAGACCATCGCAGGTCCTCCCCACTAAATGGCCATCTCCTTTGTTGCCCTCACGACTCCCGCCTCTTCACGTTTGACTTCGTTTCCTAGGGGCCTTGATGGGGCGGACATGATAAAATCCACCAAGGATTTCAGCTGAAAGTCACAGTCGGTGAATGTTAACTGACTTATAGAGGCCTTACGAGAGAGGGTATGTACCTTGGGAAATGAAGGGAGAACTGACTGTGGCTCCTACACGCAGGGACAAAACGAGGAAACAACTGGCAGCTCATAGTCAGCGATATGATTTCCAGTTCTCAGCATCTGTGGCGAAGTGACATTTTGTCGGAGAAAGCTCTCCTTCCTCACATTCACACTATTACAGACAATTTTATTCATCATTGACTAAGTACCTACCGATTGAACTACCTATTGAGGGAAATGTAATGGAAGACGGTATTTGTGTTAATCAATTCGTTTGCAATTCAGTTTTCCTGTATCCAAAACAACGTACCTACCTATTTTGAATTTTTTTGCCCTCATTCCACAACGATGTCCTTATTATTAGGAGCAACCATAACCAAATTTCAAATGAATTGTGGGGGTTACTCTTGGGAAATTTACTCATGGGGGATTCGGGAGTAAATCTGAGACACAGCGTCCCTAATACCAACCAAGGGCGGTAAGGTAATGGACGCCACAAGTAAAATGATCGTAATATCTCCTGAGAGGACGAACACGTCCGCGACGTTGGGAACTCCGGTCGGATCCTAAAATAGGTGCTTGCTTTTTTTTCCACCTATAGTAAGTTCAGACGAATAATACGAAACGCAAAACGCATGAACATTTGAATGAACAACAATAATAAGCACCTATACAATAGTAGTAGTAGTGTGGGTACAAAATTGTGCTGCCAACGAAGGAAAATAATAGCACGAGAAAATGAATACACTAATGGGTATTTACCTATCGTTGAAGTTGCCAGATACGCACTTCCATATAAAGAGAGGTAGGCTTGACAGGCTTTTCAGGGTCAAGTCTCGAAGAGCCAGGTAATAAGCTACGCATCGAATCGTTATTACCTTGTGCGTGACCCTCCACAGTGTGGCATCTAATTAAGGCCTTAATGCCCCAAAGACCTGTTTCACGGCCCGGTCTAATTTTCTCCCCGCTGTCCCTGACCGCTTAATAAAAGATCGAGGAGGGCTACTCTTTAAAAGTTCCTTAACTGACTTTTCATCGGAGGGCACCGTACAATAACAATAGGCCGGTAGCCTGCTGGAGCTGTTTCGGCCGTGATTGATGAATGACCAAGGAAAGTGATATTGAGAAACTCGGGGGACAATGATGGCCAGACCTCCATCACCCCCCACTTCTCTCCTCCAACCATTCTTTCATCTAATTCTCGCAGGTGATGCAGACAAGGTCTTTCAGCTTCATCATCGCTTGCGACCACACCATAAATAGATATAGTTGCCCGCATACTTGCAGTTGCAGTACAGTGATGATGAACAAAATATAACAACAGGGATGTTTCAAAGCAACCGTATCGACTTCAACATCCCATTTTTTCCAAGGGGGTAAATCTCTTCTGAATCATCTTCAAAAAATTAGAAATGGGCCGATCTAGGAGGTACCTACTCGAGGAGCAAAATGGCTTAGGGTATATTTTCGAATTCTATTGAAAAAATCAAGAATGATTGCGTTTTGACGGTTTTTAAAATCTCAACTACGAGGAGGTATATTTATCTGATCATATCATATTCATATCATTTATCTGGTGAACTATTAATTCGGAGAATACCGGTAAGTAAAATGTCGAAAGATGTTGAAAACCTGGATAATTATTATTTTGTATTTTTTTCTAGTAAAAATCACATTATTGTATTTTTCGGAATTATGATGAGTGAACCATCCTTTCGCAAAAACCCCTCCAGGTATACATAACATAGAAGGAGGTTAAGACATTTTATACGTACCCTAAATAATAATTTTCCGCCTTCTTTTCAATTAATAGTATAAAAAACGTAATATAGCAATTGGGAACCATTATACCTAAGTGTGAATAAATAAATTTGTATGGTAATAACATTTTCTATTTTGAGGGGCCGTTCCTTTTGGGAAACCCCGGCCGGGTGCCATATTAGCTATTGCCCCTCTCCCCTCACTCACCAGGTAGGTATTGGTAAATTACCTGATATGTCCCAGATTATAATGAATTAATTCAAGATAGCTTGTGCAATAATTTATTATAGCCTTCCCCCATCTTATTACGCCCTTTTCACATTAAATTATACATTTTTCACTTTCTAATTGAACCTTTTTTACCTTTAAGTAGAGGGAAAAATTTAAAGAATTGAAAGTGAAAAAGGTTTAATGATTCAAAGTGAAAAACATTTATTTATTCGTGAAAAAGTTTAATTTGATGAGAAAAAAGTGGATTTCAATGTGAAAAAGATTTAACAGATGGAAAAATGCTATATTGAAGCGAACCAGGTTAACTTAATTCTGGAACAACATTTGTAAGTTTTCCCGGTTCGGGATTAAGTTATTCGAAGTGTAATATTAGAGATTATGATTAAACCGCGATGAGAAGGTTATGACAGATTTTCCATTAGGTATACCGTTGATATGCATCATGTCCTCGACATGCACCCTGACCCGTTGCTCAACTAAGGAGATGAGCAAAGCTGCTCGTGTTCCAACTTCATGTACAAGTTAGTACACGCTCGAGAACCTCATCTGAGGGTTAAAAGAATCCATTGGCAGTGATGACACTGACGATGAGCTGACATCACGCTTGCCTCATCGATAGTTATCCTACTCCAGGTCTTTTGCAATTATAGTGTGTTTTCGTGTAGTAGAAAAATAATCGTGATATCATTATTAGGTATATCGTTGAGTTCACGTGGTTATAGTGAACGCCTGTGAATATGAGCTTACTCATTGAATGTCGAGTCTGTTTCTTGACAACAACAGAGTGACTCGTATGCAGCATGTTCTCTATGCATTCACATAAATTGTATAACTAACATGTTGCCACTTTCTGAAATCAATAGATCAGTATTATTCGCCTAATTGATATCAATCGTGTGTTCATGTTCTCTTCCAGCGCCTACAAAAAATAATGTCATGTATATTAAAGTATAGGCCACCAAAATCGTCATGATTTTTATTTCACCTGGCAGAATGTGAGGTACGACCCCATATGAGGTGATGACCTCATTTTGGAATTAGCCAACAGAACGTATGGAATGTATCTTTGAAGCCACCTACAACACCACAGTTCCCAATTATTACCTAATGTATGGCCATGAAATGGGCATCCATATATCTAATTGGCCAGACTCCCTCTTAAATCTTCAAATCCACAAATTTGGCCAAGAGGAAAATTCAATGTATCGGGGGCTGGAGCAGCAACTATGGGCCGTAAGC
>JAEMON010000002.1:11521478-11531550 GCA_030264115.1 Lygus lineolaris | reverse complement strand
AGATGTCACCCATAGTACCTACAGGCAGATCTTTGGCACAGCAATTCCTTGACTCCTTCGTATTGTATGAACGTTACGTATCTGGTTCGTCGTACAGTTAGTAACATGTCTGTTATAGTTTTCGTTCTATGAAGTAGGCCATACAAGAGTTTTATTTCTTCTTTTTCCACTCTATAATCCATCAGTATTTGAGGCATGTGTATAAAACCATTTTCTTCATCAATTCCAAAGGTTTAAATTATTGAAAATAAACCAAAATGCGAGAAGGCAATCGTGTTTCCGTCATCTGTCTGACACTTGATTGGAATATGATCTTGAAATGTTCAAATTCAAAATTAGAAACGATTGATTCGATCGTGTTTCTAATCGGTTTCCAGCAAATGATCAGAACATAATTGTGAATAACATTCAGTTTTCTAACACCGGAATACAAAACGCTGCAAATTATTACACAACGGTTTATTATTTCTGTACAGATTGCCCATCTACAAAGATCCTATTGACATAAAATACCCACCTACCGCGAGGTTCATAATCATCTCTTGGCGACTATGAGTAGGTACCTTCTTGTAATTATTATTATCTGAGAGTTGTATCATACATTCTTAATAAAATTGAGTAACTAAGGAAGCTTCTAAAAGTAAACGACAAACTTGGTTCGGTGGAATCGAAAGAAAGTTGGATTTGAACAGCTGATAATGAACGGAGATTTTGCCTACTCGGGAAGAATTGCGATTCACACTTTGTTTCTGCTCCTTTTTTTCGTTCAACCCTAAGTCCTTACAGAGAGCGAACGGTTGGTCCTAAAACGCTCCACAAGGTCTCATTCGACGCTAAAAATTGTGTTCTTTTGATGATCGATGGAAGAAATATAGCTTGCTATTTGAAATTTTCGAGCTAGGGCGTTTTGAAAATGTCATCCCCTATTTTCTAACCCTTAGAGAAGACTGACGGTAACGCCAAGCTTCGAGGGACAAGTAGACCCCAAATGGGGCTGGTAAAACAAATTGCACTCATTTTGGTCTAAGATAACTAGTGCCGCGTACGGCGGACGGACGGATTTTTTTGACATTTTATGTCTTTACTCTGGCACATAACTCGAAAAACGTCACACGAAATCGTCACGAGAAGGGAAGTAACTACTTTCCTTCCCTCCAAACTACTTCCCTTACCACCAAACTAGGTACTTCCTTTACCACAAAACTGAGATCCCAGATCAGCTGATTCGAAAGTGGAGCTCTCAGATCAGCTGAGTCGAAAATGGAGCTCCCAGATCAGGTGAGTCGAAAATGGAGCTCCCAGATCAGCTGAGTCGAAAATGGAGCTCCCAGATCAGCTGAGTCGAAAATTGAGCTCTCAGATCAGCTGATTCGAAAATTGAGCTTCCAGATCAGCTGAGTCGAATATGGAGCTCATTGAAATAATAATGCATCCAAACAAATTTGGTAGTAAGGGAAACTGTTAATATTGACATAAAATGTCCCAATGTGTTGCAGACTCGTATGCAAGCATTTCTTCTCTTTTTAAATAGCTTTTGGATGCATAATTTACGAAGACGAGGGAGAATTTTGTTTTGTTTTGTGGAACAGATCTGGGCCAAGAAATTAACATATCGGTTTTACAAAATTTTGATTTTAACTGCCACTAGACGGCTCTCAAGTAAAAGAAAAATTATGAGATTTTTTCCAAGGTTCCTACGAATTCTTGCATTTCAGATACCTGGAAACCCATATGTTAATTGAAAATTGAGAATATAAGGGCTGAGGAAAACACCTGTGAAAAGAGGTGTATTTCATTCGATTTTTGGATTCTACGTACCTATCATGAAACTCAAAACCTCAAATTTTGAGGGGGGGGTTTAAAAATATTTTTTTTGTGCTCGATTAAAAATGTTCATTAGGTATTGAAAAAAATAATAAACCAAAATACGAGAAGGATACAAAATACGATTGACCAAAGTACGATTCACCTTGAGTTTCCCGAATCAATTGATTTGGTACCCAAGTATTTTCCCTATATGTTGAAATACTTTTCAGTGATATTTTACAGGTAGGTAAATACTTGTAATTACATAACCAACTCACCCCACAATTTTGCTTATGAGACCTTCCACTCGTAGTACCATCAACTTGGATTTGGTCTCCAAGTGGCTGAACGCTTCCTAATAAGATTGAGAACGATTAAAAATTTTTACCTATGATTAAATAGGTATGTCATATTACAGTATTCCTTTACGGAACTTCACCACAACCACGAGGTTAATAAAAAATAATGAACTCGTTAGATGATAATGGACTGCCTATGGGCGCCCGCTCGACTAATTCCATATCATCAACACTAAGCTATTATCAACGCCAAGTTTAGTGTCGCTACTCTGGTAATGGTGATATTACGTGGAATAAGTGCCTACCCCGTGATCTTCCAGTATGGAATTATTGAGTCTCCACGGGGCCTTACGTCATTCATGTAAATCAAGTGCCATTCCATGAGCTTGAGAGGTTTACTCTGAATGGTCGGCCTCATACTAATGCTCCTGGTTCCCTTTCTATTTCCTTTCGTCAGCCTCCGATTTCCCAACCCGCTTTGCCCCCTTTCGTTCCGAGGTCTCCCCTCTCACTTCTTAGAGGGCTCCTTCCTTCCCTCTCGGGGAACGTAGGGCTGCATTGCTGCAACGACAGGATATTCAACCCGTATTATGTAGTTCAGCATCCACCTTGTTATTGAGGACTTGACTCGTTTGCTACCCACAAATTACGAGGATGGTGGGACAAAACCGAAATTGAGTCGTACTGATGTTACGTATAAATTACTGGGACGGTGGAAAAAACTAAGCTACCATGATTCCCTCTTCTAGAGAGCCAAAATGGTGAAGGGTAACATTTCTATTTTGATTTTCCTCACGGAAATCAAAGACCCCATAATAATATTACGAGTATTATTCTACCTTCTGCGACTCATCTGAGATTCTGGAAAATAATACAAATGGCTCGTATATTGAATGAGAATTTAAGAAATATAATCAAATTTAACGAATATTGTTTTACTTTCCCGTACCATAATCCTTCCGGATGCTATCCCAAAATGGTAGGTAGGTACCTACGCCTGACTGTGATGATTGTTCAACCTAAACGTACTACGATGTTGTCAATGGAACTATGGATTGGTTGGAAACTCCAACCAGTAATTTACATTATTAGTCTTGAATAACTCAATGTAGTACACAACCATCCCAACAATTCAGTTGAATCTAATCATGTTTAAATTGAGTTGACGCAAATTCGTTGAGAAAAGTGATGAAATTGTGGAGAATTGCAGACAAAGTTTTATCGAACATCACATGTTCTTCGGCACGATACATATAAAAACCCCAATTTCCCATTTCCCACCACGAATTAAGGGATTCCTGCGATGTAATTTAGTAGGCACACAAAGAAAAATGTCTGGATCGAACAAGGAAAAATCACACGAAAATCGATGGATACCACTGGCCGGGGCAGAGCACACAAGATTTTTTTATACACTTGTGGTTGTGGGTATTTCCACAGTTTAGGATTCAGAACAGTCTGAAACGAATTTTCGGAATTTTTTTATTTTTGACTCGTCCTACCCTGGATGCAAAACATAAGGACGTCACGTCATGCTACTGAGTGGCGTCCTAAAAATGGAAACGCTCAAGCGGAGGTCTGTATTTTCTTCAAGGGGAATGGCTAATGACAACTAGAAGCCTCTTCGGAATTTTCAATGCAGAAAATCTGAATTAATTAACCAGGAAGGAAAAGAGAACAAAAACTAGGAAAGGGTCGACGGGAGCGTGAGAATTCATTCTACATCCCTAAACGTATCCACAGCACATGGTAATTATTGGTGCGAGAATATCTTTGCATTTTCCATAAGTTATCTTCATATTCTGACAATCCTTATTCCAGAATTGAAGACTTCTGATGACACATGCGTGCCTTATTGTGCGTACTAGATGCATTTCAAGTGTATGAGCATGGAACATGCTTATCCACGACCTAACTGTCAAAAAACGTTACGAAAAAATGTCACAAAAATGACTCAACGTTTTCTGATGGTTTTATATAATAATATAACTTCCTCATTCACCATCCCTTAAAAATTATTCACCACGCGTTGGAAAGCACACTTCTCACCACATCTCATCCCACCAATATCTCCCTCCTTCCACATCCTTCAGAGGACTAATCGAACGTAGGTAGACAAACAAAGCTGGTTCGAGTTTTCAGTTTGGCATTAAGACACGTACCCTCACAACATATGAAGCACATTAGAAGAAGCATGGTCCATGTTTTCTTAATCTTAGCCAGTAGGGCTGAAGTAGAACTAACTGGGGGTGCAGGGAACAGGCCCCTGCCGAGGCGTGGAGCTCCGAGTTTTGCATATTTCTAACAAACGAATATCAAATTTCACAAAATTGATCAAACGATTCATGAGAATAGTGTTGAATCCCTTCACATTCCCTAATTTATTGGACTTGCACTTGAGTGATCGTCAATCCCTTCTTGAATATCAAAGTTCTGTCTCATGACCCTTAGTCAGTATAGGTACATTTTCCAGAGTCGTTAGGGGAATTTTATCAAATCCTTATCTACCAAAACAATAAATTCTTCATTGGTACCTCTCGACAATGTTTCTGCTCTGACCCATCATAATAAATTTTGATATGAAAATACCGTTTTCGATTATTTAAATAATCATTACTTACCGGAGGACATGAGCTGGAGGAAATTAGATATTGGACTTAGCAGCAAACCGTATTATGTACAGTATCGATTCCCAGAAATACTGTGATTGTTCGATGCGCCATTTTTTATTTAATTTTATGAGTTCACCTATGTTGTAAGTAGACAGTGACAGTTGAAAAGTACACAAAAGGTTATGAATAAACCATTAAGATGCTGGTCTCATGAAACAGGGCCCAATCCACAAAGGAAGGTTGGCGCGCGGGGTTTCACGACGTTGCGCCATAACCTCAGAACGACAAGGATGAGTAGGCTTCAGATGACTTGATAGGGGAGAATCTAATGCACGCTCGGTCACCAGAGCTGCCTGGTGTTCTTTTTTCTCTTAACTCCATAGTGGTGCAAGTTCGTTGTGTAACTGACCTTCGACGATTCGCCTTCCACTGGCCGTTTTCTTCTTGTCCTCGTGAAGATTTACGCTTATTAGTCATTGTAATATAGTACGCTCACAGCGGCCGTGACATCTCTAAACGACGAGAAGAAATAATTAACAGTCGGCTGCGAACGGCAGTCCTGCCTTGCGGTTCGATATTTCTTCGTTGCAATTTCGGTTTTTACCGTGGATATCTATTATTGTCCTCTGTTACTCTTAATCTTCTCGTTCCTCTTGAACAAATAACTATCAATTTCTTTGCTATAACTGAATTTTTTTAAACGGGTTTAATGCAAAATAATACCTATTGTGCGGTGTAAAAACGAAATTAATATTCATTACACCACGCACAATGGGTGTATTTCTTATGCAGGAAGTACCTATCCCGAAAGGTAGCAGCAAGGTAACACTTTTTACGTAACATTCGCTTATTGTTTATATTTGAAAACCTGTTTCTATTTTACAGCCAAAACTGCTAAAAACTGTTCGATATAAATGTATAAAATTATATTATAATGTTTAGTTTTTTGTTTTGATACAATTTTTAATAGTGATCAGGTGTTTGGCGATTTGCTCGTTCTTCAAGTAATACGGAATCATCTGGAATTATCATTATTTTCCCCTCAATCTGTATTCCCCACAAAACCCTACGATCATAGGTAGGGCGTCGTGGGACACCCGTCCATTATACTTAGCAGTCATTAAGATACTAATGAGCTGCTATAACTGTTTTCTGTCGCAACTAAACGTATTGTAGTTCGATCTCGATTTTCTCTTCCGAATTGAGGTATTATAACCTGTCACGTCAAAAACAAAATCATCGAAATTCCAAGACATCGTGACGTACCTATTTTAAGATATCCTCATGGGAGTTCCTGTTTTCATATTTTGGGCTGAAATAGGCGCCACTTTTATTTGATTGATGATACGAAATGCCATCTGGCAAGAAAACTTTCCCTCAAGGATTTAAACATTCCAGTCTCACCTGAGTGCTATTCAAGTTTCTGATTCAAAACAGACAATGTCTAACTATAGGAATAATCAAAATATAGGGCAATCAATTGAAAAAATAGGAAGGCGAAAATCTCAGTATGGTCAGTATGGAGTACCTGCAGAAGAGTTTGATTCTGTGAAAATAATACCATCCGTATGTCACAGGACATCAACTGATACTTAGTTCAATTTACAGCTATGGACCGAAATCCGTATTTCATCGGTTCTGATGATAATATAAGGAGAGAATTGGACAGGCAGATCAATTATTTAATAAATGCATATATTAATTATTTATTTTAGGCTATTCTAATAAAAGATTTATTGGATTATTATGGTTGTGTTCATTAATTTACCTAAATCTATATTAGAAACTCCAAATTGAGTTTGGGTCTGCCAGACCCGGTGTTACTATCGATGTCCCCACAAAACATGTTACCCTGCGAGGGCTATTGTTCACATGAGATTATTTAGAGTACCTTTATTCAATAAACTACGAAATAATATAATAGAAAGTCCTCGTTATTAAAACCTATAACAAAAAACACGGGGAGATGTTTTTGTAAAAGACATATGAGTAGCTAGGTATGACTGATAGCTTTTAAATTGGTCCAGGACTGGGTAGCCTTTTGATTTATTCTTGTTCAAATTTTTTGTCCCACCGGAGGAATCACTGGGAACTCGTTGTAGCCGGATTAACATATTATATTAAAATTGTGACTTGAGGTGGTGCGCTGATACTGGTGGCGTGGAATAACTGGAAGAACGGGGATTTATAGGTTTTTTTTAAAGTAACTACCTACAAAGAGAATAGAATAGGGATTATGAATTTTTGGGCCTACGAGAGGGAGGAAATTTGGCCGGTAGATATAATTAATCATACTTTAGTCTCAGTCGACAAGGAATTATGGTTTCTATGAAACCATCTCAACAAAACTGGAACTAAATCGTTGGGAAAATTCTAACGCCGCGCCGGGCAAGTGGGTATTATGTTCATTACAGTCTCGCATTTCTTCACCTATTCAACTATTTTTTTTTCTCGAACTGGTGCATGACTTCGAACTAATTTCCTGACCCACCTATTGACTAATTTCAAATATACTACCCTAATTTGGAAATTTTTGGGTGTTTTTCAGTTACTTACATCTTCCAGGAGTGGTGTTGTATGTAATCTCAACCTATGAAAAGAGAAAAAATGCCACATGAATTGAAGCAAAATCTTTCGAGTCATATATGAGAAAAGGTAGAAAAAGCGCTAGGAAATAGTTCTTTTCTTATTTTGGGTGAGTTCTAGAAATGTTCTCTCAAGTGTATTGCAATACATACTTTCTCTTTAGCATTTTTTTCACAAAACTGAAGCTACATTATTTCCCTTTTGCCATTTAGCTCCTACACACCATCTGACGACCCGATTGAGCAATGACGTTTAAAAAGGGCGTTTGGAAAGGGTTTCGAAGGCGAAATTTATGCGAAGCCTAGCGACACGAGGGCTCCGTTGTGCAAGGAGCAGCCTCGTATTTTTACTGGAGATGGTGGCTGAGGGGTTGGATTGCGTCGTCCCTTACCAGACTCTCTCTTTCTCTTTGCTTACGCAACCCCTTCACACCGGAGGAGAAACTCTCCCTTCCTTGCCACGGGGTTGGAGTTGGACTGTAAGTTGGCTGTTCTCCCCTTTCAGCGCTCTGTTTTATTCCAATCCCAAGCAACAAAAAATAAGCAGGTATACATATATACGAATTGAACCTACAACTAGTGGGTCTGCGATACGTTGAAGTTGCTAAGTGTTTTGTAATTGTGTGTCAGGACGGTCTCTGACATGACATTCAAAACCAGAACGAGAACGACTTTTTATTGGAATCCAACAGGAGTGCCTCCATGTAGCCCAAAGCCGAAAATTGACGAGGGGCTTCAGGTGTTTTCCGCCCCTCATTGGCACCACTCATTCGAAATATCTACGAACCAGTGTTGCCAAAACCCACTGTTGTTCCGTAGATCTACCGTTTTTCCTCGGTTTGACAGCTGTTCACTCTTACGTACTTACCTATTTCTATATTTCCTACGAATCTATGTCGTTTTTAAAATTCTCTTAACCTGTCTGCTGATTTTTACAGTAGGTATATTTCTACTCCTTGTCACTTTCACCATGAAAAACCTACAGTTTTTGTACAAATTTTGACTGAATGTAACTCTCAAACTTTGAATGGTACACAAAATCTTTTATTCCCCTGAATGAACTTGACAAATAATGCTTACCTACCAGCTTCTTTTTAAATAAATAGGTCCTACCAAATAAAAAAATGAAAAAAAAAAGTTTAAATATATATTTACTAACATGTTAATTGCCTCACCTACGTTGGTACCTTCCAGATACCTAGGTAATGAGAATAGGATTTTAACGTTTTTCCTAGGTAGGTGGGTCCAGGATCAATGTTATTACACCTACATTAAGTGATTTTTATTCCTTCAAATTAATATGATTATGTTTATAGATAGGTCCTAATGTACCCCCCCTGATGTAATCCTTGATCATACTTCCCATAAATTCCATCTGTATTATCTATTTCGATGAAAAATGGCCTACTATCTTTTACTCACAGTTTGTTTTTCTCGCCAATCATTTACGAAGTTAATCATGAAATCAGATTTTGAAGATTTTTTTTTTCTTTTTGGTTGACCTTCAACTCGACTTTCTAGTTGTAACGACACGTATTTTTCAAACTCCTATTATGAATCCTTATGATTCCTCCTCATCAAAAAAACTTATCACAGCTAATGAAAGACTTCTGTTCCAAAATTCGGGAAAAAATCTGTCCGTCCATCATCCGATTTTGAATGAGTGGCGCAAGCGAGGGGACGGAAACACCCGAAGCCATTCGGCAATTTTCGGTTCAGAGCTACATGGAGGCGCTGATGAATCCAACCAACTCATGGAGTTAGGTATCACTCCATAGATTGATGGAAGAGTTGTAGAAAAAAGTCAAGTTCGGTGGGCGCTACCCATGGCTTCCTCTCTTTTATAACATGGACGTATAGAATCGCCAAAATCGGTTGAATAGTTCCGGAGTTATGACTAGGACAAAAAATGTCAAGTTTACGAATGTGCTGTAGCTCTTACTAATCCAACAGTGACAAAATGTATAAAGAATCGTTTAGGAAGCAGCTCCTCACTGCCATCGAAATTTCTAGCAGAATAGGTCCGTGAAGAACTGAATTTACGTTTGAGCAAGCAAACATGCTACTGGTCAGACCGCTCAGCTACTGGTCGGCTGGTCAGACGGCAATGAAATTACTGATCCAAGTGAGACAAAATGCATAAGCAGTTGCCTTTGATCCCAAATACCCTCCAAATCCCGATCCCCGCAGAAGCGGTCCATTAGAAACTGAGAATCAGGATTTCCTCGGTTTCAGGAAATTCACATTTCCACGTGCGCTCACGCTTCTTATAGTTCGTCGGCGATGAAATTAATAGGGTACCGTCTAGGGCCTAACCCATGCAATCACTAAAAATCCCATCAAAATCGAACCATAATTTCTCATATTTCTGCCGGACGAGGCGTTGACCAAAAACAGACAGACAGGGTGACATACAGACAGGCACAACCACAATTATTCTGTTTGGAAAACTTTGAGACACGAAAGTAAGTAGAAATTTTGATTTTGGAGGACAAATGTTTTGTTTACTTCTACGACTTCCTACGTTCGGCAGTGAGGAAGAAAAATAAGAGTGGAGAACATAGTTGATTTAGGTAAGAGTAATTATTGAGATTAGTGATTATTGATTTATAAAACTTATCAACTGTACATTTATTACATAATTATTAATTTATCAAATTTATTAACAATAAATTTTTTATTATTGAAAAGTTCCATTCAAGCAACATGAGTTGAAGAGCGAATTTTCAAAGAACAATGGGGTCTGCGCATGATTTTTTTTTACAATTTT
>JAEMON010000002.1:11510012-11521421 GCA_030264115.1 Lygus lineolaris | reverse complement strand
TTGCAATAGCTTCATTTTCTTCAAAAATTCGCTAAAATCCGAAAAGTCAAGAAATGAGCATATTTATTTATTTAACTATGTACCTAATTCGATTGTTCTTTGCAAAGATTATTCTTGATCATTATAACGTTATTGAACTGTAAACAAGGCCCTGATGTAATGAATTTCATGTCGACTACTTTCAAATTCAACAGTATGAGACCTGGTACCTAGGTACGTTTTTAATGAGACGAATCCTATAAAATCTTTTTTCGTAAGATGTACCAACGTTTCCAAGGTAGAGTTTTCTCAAACAATTAATCATTTATTTTGCCAAATGATATTAACTTTTCCCTCCACATAACATTTTTATGTCTATTCAATACCTCGTCGAGAGCAAAATAGTGGTTTTCTAATGATTACTAAAGTGGTCCTGATATATTTTTATCGTTCCTTCTACGTGATATTCTTGAGACATCTATTGTTACCCTAAAGGAAATTTTCGATTTTACAGTGAGAAAAAGGGTAATAAAGAATCACGTAGGTGAGCATCTAGGTACTTCAGTTTTTGTCACATTTTTTCCATGTTTTGTTTTTGATGCCTGTTACCTACCAGCTCAGAATTTAATGGGTCGTGGTCAACTCACTCTACCATTAGATGGCTATTCAAGTGGATCATCAGGATTGAAAGAGCTATTACACTGTATATCTCGAGTTATTGTCTCTATAACTAAAATCTAGTAAAACAACGTTTAGAAACATCTTTAATTACGCAAAAACAGCGTTACTCACGGTTGTTTTCAGTAAAATATGTTCAAGGTGCCCTAAACGAAAGAATGAAAAGTCATTAAAAGTTGAGGATGCGTCGTGATGCTCATATGTGTGATGATAAGCTTTTAATAGCGGCGATTAGAAGTTTAATTACTGCTACTGGTGTTCGTTCAAAAGTGTTTGCTTTTAAAAAAAGTTATGTTGAAGGAACTATCTTTTAGAAAACCGTGAGCGTTTTCATGTAACAGCTTGTCGGATAAGGGCAATGGCCACGAAATCCTTGCATAATGCTTATGCAGCATGTGTAATCCACAAATGGCAGCTATGAATGAGACCTGTTGACAAGAAAGATTGATGTTTAGTAGAAGGGAGAGGGAGACTGCTGCCATAACATCCAAAAAGCTTTGAATGAAGCGGTTCGTCTTCCACGTTCTGCGAAAGTTTACATCTTCACTGCTTGCATCAAGTTTCGCATCTTCCATGTTTTCCGGAAAGAAACCCTAATACGAGTATGTTGGACATCGGATATGGAGCGAGCAAAGCGACCTCGGCACTCCATTCATAATCTCACAAAATGTTTACTCTATTACTCAAACAAAGAGAGTCGACAACCTTGGCACATATATTATACGGTACTGCCGTTGTTCTTCAAATCCACAAAATAACTTCCAGGGTTCATCTTGCAACGTGTTTTATTGGGAAAACTCTATAAAAAGGATGTTTGTTGACTCAGGGGGTTTCACTAGCATTAATGTGATTCCTACTGTTACATTATGAATGAAACAGCGGTCGATGTTTCTCAAACTGCGTTGTAAACCAGCCTGTTTAGATAAACAAAGAGGAAACCGATATCTCAATGGGGTCACATCAGCGCAGATCCTGTTTCAAGCGTAGTCTCAAACTCGAATTATTAGCATTACCATCGTTGTTTTAAAGTTGACTGTATCAGCGGTATTGAAATTGGAGAATCTTAGATTGATACACGTACAACCTTAAGATCTCTCAATATTATCACACGTAAATACCAAAATCCATTATAACATTCCCCTTTGGCAAAATTGATCTCGTGGCAATTTATGTTTGCTCAAGGGTGCTGCGCTATTGATCCGACATCAATGAAATTGTTAATGGAGGACCATAAATGTGGGCTGCTTTGTACGATCTCTGAGATTGTCATAGAAAATCGATGGAAATAACTATTGATGGATTTGGGGACAGAGAAACGTGGAATCAAATTTGGATCGCATGGTGAAAGACGAGGTGGTTGAAAAAATAAGAGAGCCAAAAAATTGGATAAGCTCGATGGAACCCAGTAGCAGAATGAAAATCTTGATGAAGATATAAGTTCAACTATGCCCAGTATCCCGGCTTAGTAACTTGGACTAGAATCTCAAAATTACAACATCAGACATGTGCTTAGAGCGTACCCACCAAGGGTCAGATGTTTTTTGTACTGTCCAAATTCGTATATAGCAGCGAAAAATGTAGTCAAGTCGTTGTCGTCCTTACTTCCCTATCTCACTGACAAGAAGACACCAACGAACCCATTTGACCTATCCCAATGAAGTTAGCAATGATTTTCAGTAACCGTCTGAAACTGGAGAACTTTTTGATTGGTAGTACAGTGACCAAACTTTGCACACAGAACTAAGTTATTACTGCCACCAGAAAACGACGAATGAACGTTGTGGATTGGAAGTTATGGACAGTTGCTGAAAAACATTGCTAACTTCACTGGACACAGAACAGCGATTTGCTCCTGCACCTGTACCACGGAAACATGTTGTGAAAGAGGGATCTCCACAGATTCTAAGATGATAGGTACCTACCTAATGAAAATAGACGATAGACATTGTTGGGAAATAATTACAAACTAGCAAGGTACGTAGGTAGAACCAAGAAACCGCATCGTTATGCTACCATTGGAACTGTCACAAAAAGTTCATTTCGCTGGATTCCTAGGTATATACTATTATGTTATGTTCCAATTCCACATGAAAATTTGTGGAATCGAACGGTCTTTCTCTAGTAATGAATCAGTTGATTGAATCAACGTCTTACTAAAGAAACTCTATCCGGGAGGATTGGAGGATATACGACATCGACTGTAGCCTATTGAGTAGCCTAGGACTCGGCCATGATTTAGCAAAAAATCTCACCGAAATTGTACAACAGTTTCAATCAAAATGTTTTTATCTGTAAACAACTGGTGCGTTCTAGCAAATTTTAGAAGGCAAATTACCTACTCAAAATACTGAAATTTTTCTCCACGGGAATGCATTTCAGACCAGTCTACGAATCCTGACTTACACTTTTTTTTTCAATGTGTACATACCTATTTAATCAAAAAACGTCTACCAAGTTGGGTGGGCAGTATAGCCTCCTCACTTTTGTAACATGGACGTATAGAATCAGTTAGTGAACATTTCAACGAAATCGGTAGAATAGTTTCGGAGTTAGGAGCACGCATATGGAAATAAATTTCAAGTTTGCGCATGCGCAGTAGCCATCACTTGTCCAATTGTGACGAAATTCATAGGTAATTGTTTGGAGTCAGCCGTCAACTACCCTCCAAAATTGAGCAAAAACCGTCCATTAGGGACTGAGAAATCGTAGTTTCAGGAAATTTACGTTAGCGCATGCGCACTCGCTAGTAATGGTCCGATTGCTATTAAATTAATAGAGAACTGAGTAGAGTCTACCCCGTACAATCTCTGAAAATTTCAATAGAATTGGACGAGTAGTTTCGGAGTTATGGCTATGAAACTCATTTCAAAATTGCGCATGCGCAGTAGGTAGGTATTAATGATATAATCGTGTTGAAATTTGAAGGTAACTGTCAACCTCCATCTACCCTCCGAATTTGAGCAAAATCAGTCTATTAGGAACAGAGAAATCGTAGTTTCAGGAAATTCACATTTGCGCATGCGCACACGCTACTACTGGTACGATGGCAATGCAATTGATAGGGGACCGTCACAGGCTAATCCGCACAATCTCTGAAAATTTCATCAAATTCGGACCACATCTTCATATAGTTTTGCCTGGGACAAGGAATTGACCACAGACAGACAGACACGGAACCAAAATTGTTCAGAAAGCTCTGAATCGTAAAAAGCAAGTAGAAATTTTGATTTTGGAGGACAAATGTTTTTTGTAGTGAGGAAGCAAAATCCATCCACTAGTCCAGTAATTGTTGTTGTGTATCCCATGAGGGAGAACCATTTAAGTAACTTCTCCCTAACTTAGTTGTTGTTTTAGACTAGTTATATACCTAACTTTTAAACTCTCAAACTATTTCTACTCACCATATTATTGTTTCGTTTTTGTTTACATTACATGATTATGGTCCTAACCCAAAATCGGAACGTCTTATGAATAAACTCATAGACTAGCTCGCTCATTAATCAACCTCCACTAAATATTGAACTAGTCAGACTCCAACTACAAAATATTTATGTATTTACTAGCCAGCAACCCGTGCGTTGCTCGGTCCCACAACGGTTGATTTTCCCACATCCCAAACGGTAGCTTCGCTGGCTTGAGAGTGGGACAGAGCCCTTAGGTCGGATTAAACATTTTCTTTTCTTTTCATTTTTTTCTGTTATCCTTTTTTATTTTCCTTCTCCTGACATGAACTAACACAAAAAACTCGGCCCTTCGGGTCTCGGCAAGGGGCCTGCCCCCTGCACCTCCGGATGCTTTTGCTTAGAGCCTATGGGTAAAATTCAACGCTGGAGTTCACATTATTGAACATGCTTTAGCCGCTCTTTTTGTGACAGTTATGTGGTGGGGGTAAGTGGTGTCAGTTTGGTGGTGACAGTTCGGTGGTGGCAGTGGGGTCGCATTTGTGTGACACAATTTCGTAACGTTTTCGGGTATTTAGGTCAAGGATAAAGCAATGTTCATTGCTAAAAAAGAGAATTAGGTATGCAATTTGGTGCACACATTTTCAAGTTATTGGGTGACTCAGGGAAATAGGGATCCATTTTCATATACTACCTATGTGCCAATATCTGACTCTAGGATTTATCTAGAAAAAGTCCATTTTTTTTTTTGTAGTAGTTAGGTAGTCCTAGGAGTTGAATTTTTAAATTAAGGATAAAAAACTGTTCATCTGAGGTTTTCGGGGCAAATTACTGACTTATATAGGTACAAAAATTTGGTAAGTATATTCGGATTCAGCGTAAATTTCCCATAAGAATCTCCCACCAAATCGGTTAAAATGGTCTGGAAAACTCGCTCATCAACCCATGCTGCAAGACTGGAACTTTTTTATTTGTCAAGGGACCAAATGTTTTGAAGGAAAATTAAATGTTTGGCCGAAATAAACGGTCTATCAGACAAATTATTCAAAGAAGAGGTTCTTCAGAGTACCTACTGGATAAAGCACGTGTGCTGCTTGTAAGGAAACGCCGAAAGAGGTTTTGAGAAACCAGCTCAGCTGGCGGACCAAGTACGTAACCTTAAAATCACGATCCAAATTTGCACAATTACAAAACCATCTCCTCAACCTCTCCGCCCTCAACTCACCCACACCCTGTTCACACAACACGGAATAATTAATATAGCGAATCGCTGAACTGAGTGAGGACAATCGTTGCTAAATAGAGCGGAACGCTGGCCTTTATCATGACAAAAACGACTTTCTCTTTAACTGGCTCTGGCTCGCGCGAAATCACGGACGCTGAGAGAGTGGACTCACTTGCGTAAACTCGGACCATGAGTAGAACGGGCTACGTAACATTTGAAAGCTTACAAAAAAGCCACAGTCTGACATTAATTAGAACGCCAAATATTCAACACAGTACCTAATATACACCTACTAACTTCCCTATCGGGATTTTAAATGGGTGGTATAATTGGCATACAAGAACCTCAGTAATGTTCTCTTTGAACGACACTCCATGAAACCTAGTGTACCTATGTACCTATGATACCACAACTGGAGTTGTTATCTACTTATAGAACAAGGTTTAAAGTCATGGAGAATATACATAGGGGTATGATTCAGTTGAGTCATAGATACAAGAAGGGGACCGAGATTCACTCGGAATCCATGGAAACGCGACTCTGGAACTTTTCTATTTCATTCCGCTCTTTTAACCCTCAGTGTGTAAACAGTGTCTGATAGACACTTACGAATTTGCATTTGCGTGAGTTGGCTACAATACGTGGTGAAACGAGGCGCACCTTCTCTGTAGCTTCCCCCCCTACCACTCCCGAGTTTGTTGTGACCCACTGTAAGGCCTTGAACCTTGTGGAGTGAATACTAGTAAAGTTGTAGTGAAAAGTATCGTGTCTCACAGACACTGTTTACTCTGCCACCCAGGTCTGTGTGGTGCCTCACAGACACCGTTTACCCACAAACCAGGTACGTACGCGTTTTTCTATCCAAAAGCGAGGTACTGTTTGAAATTCAAAGCATGCGCACTTCACCAATTTTCATTCGGTTTACCAATTTTCATTCACCAATTTTCATTCCACTTCCAACCACTGCGAACAAACCTATCGTTTTGGTCTGGAAACCCCGATTTTTGAACTCTGTGCTTCGTATATGAAGTTGTGGTCCGAACTTTATAAAATTTTCAGAGATTGTGAGGGTTAGCCCCCTGACGGTCTCCTATGAATTTCATCGCCATCGAACTACTAGTAGCATGAGTGCATGCGCAAACGTGATTTTCCTGAAACCCCGGTATCTAAGTTCAGAATTGACCAACTTCGCTCAAATTTTCAGGGTAGTTGGAGTCTGACACAAAGACAATTACCTATGAATTTCGTCACGATTGGATCAGAAATTCCTACTGCGCAAGCGCAAACTTGGTATGTGTTGTCATAGGCGTCATTTCGGAACCACTCGACCAATTTTGGTGAAATTTTCAGAGATAATAGCCATTTCAATTATTAGACTGGAAATTTTTCTGCATAAATTATTTTTTCCTGTATGGACAATATTATTCTCGTTGTTTCCACTTTCCTTTAGACAATTACTCTGACCTGAAATGAGCGTCAAGTGATCAATTAAAGGATGATGGTGTCTGTCAGACACTCTTTACACCCTGACCATGGAATAGGTACCTAGTTTATACACTGAGGGTTAAATATTGTTAATTAATAATTATATGTTTGTATTGTATAATGACCGGATTCTTCTTCTGCTCGGTTTGTTTTCCATGTCAAGGTGAATTGGTAGCGGTTACGAAGATGAGCCTGATGATGGCCTGTAGCGAATCAATCAATCAATCAATCCCCTCCCAAATGACATTCCTTAATCCTTTGACAATGCAAGTTACGAAACTTCTCTCCGTAGTTATCTGAGTTGTTGAGTCTCTTGCGAGGACCTTCTAAATGTCGAAACCAAAACGATAAGCCCTCATTCACCGCTTGAAACATACAGTTGAACAGTAAACAGCATAAATTGAGCTTTATCGTTTGAAAAAAAGGAAAACTTTTTTTAGTTAAATAATTTTAAATACCTACCTACCTAACTTTCACCTAACGTTTTCAAATTGAGTTCTATTAACGGACACCTATCGAACTCTGCTTTCGAAGATTAGTCTTGCGTGGCGGAAAACGTGACAGAAACGTATTTCAAGTTAGTTTAGGTTATATAAACTACCACATCTTCCAAGTTTGGTGGTAGTATCGCATCCTCACTTTTGTGCTAGTACCATGGACGAGTAGAAGCAGTTAGTGGAAATTTTACCGAAATTGTTTGAATTGTTCTTGAGCTGTTTCTATTAAACCATTAATGTTTCGAATAAACCTGTCAGGAATGAACCTATTTGAAGAAACGCTGCAAATTATTACACAACGGTTTATTATTTTCTGTATAGATCGCCCATCTACAAAGATCCTATTGACATAAAATACCCAACTACCGCGAGGTTCACAATCATCTTTTGGCGACAATGAGTAGGTACCGTCTTGTAATTATTATTATCGGAGAGTTGTATCATTCATTCTTAATGGAATTCAGTAACTAAGGAAGCTTCTGAAAGTAAACAACAAACTTGGTTCGGTGGAATCGAAAGAAAGTTGCATTTGAACAGCTGATATTTGAACGGAGATTTTGCCTATTCGGGAAGAATTATTGCGAAATTGTTTGAATATTGTTCTTGAGCTGTTTCTATTCTAAACCATTAATGTTTCGAATAAACCTGTCAGGAATGAACCTATTTGAAGAAACGCTGCAAATTATTACACAACGGTTTATTATTCTCTGTATAGATCGCCCATCTACAAAGATCCTATTGACATAAAATACCCAACTACCGCGAGGTTCACAATCATCTTTTGGCGACAATGAGTAGGTACCTTCTTGTAATTATTATTATCGGAGAGTTGTATCATTCATTCTTAATGGAATTCAGTAACTAAGGAAGCTTCTGAAAGTAAACAACAAACCTGGTTCGGTGGAATCGAAAGAAAGTTGCATTTGAACAGCTGATATTTGAACGGAGATTTTGCCTATTCGGGAAGAATTGCGACACACTCGTGTTTCTGCTCTTTTTTCGTTCGACCCTTCAGTCCTAGAACGCTCCGCAAGGTCTCATTCGACGCTAAAAATCGATGGAAAAATATACCTTCCTATTTGAAATTTTCGAGCTAGGGCGTTTTGAAAATTTCATCCCCTATTTTCTAACCCTTAGAGAAGACTGACGGTAACGCCAAGCTTCGACCCACAACTATACCCCGAATTGGGCCGGTATACCAAATTTCATTAAATTTGGTTCATGGTAACTAAGAAAAGTGCCGCGTACGGCGTACGGCGGACGGACGGATTTTTTTGTATTCGATTTTTGGATTCTACGTATTTTGAAACGTAAAATCTCAAATTTTGAGGGGGGTTAAAAATTTTTTTTTTGTGCTCGATTCCAAAGGTTCATTATTGGAAATAATAAACCAAAAGGAATACGTCGATACCCATGTTATTAGCTTCCTGCACTTTGGCATGATTTGAAATACTTGAATTTTCATTATGATACAACAAATTAGGGCGGTTCCACTGGTCGAGCCTTAGGGACATGAGAAATAATTAGTTACTGGTGCTCGATTTAATTTCTGGTAATTGATAGTAATATAATTTTTGTAAATTAGGCTACCTGCGTAATTCTGTCTGTCAGTGGTTAATTCTTAGTTACGGGCAATTGTAACTGGTAGGAATGGGGGAGGGATAGCGTTATACCACTCTGCAGTTCTTGGTGCCAATGTCACGATCGCAAATCTATAGAGCGTAATTTACTATAAGAGTCTAACGAATCTCACGGTTCTATTATCAAATCCATTTACTCTCAAATATTCTATTTCAAATTAAAGATACGAAATTTCGGCCTTTACTCTTTCTGGCCTTTAATCACAGATAAACGGTAGAAAATTCATTTCGAGTCAACGACGTTTGGCAACTCTCCGTCCGTTTTTATTTAATTTTCAGGGATGGTGCGGTTGGCCTTCAGACAGTTCCCATGAATTCCTTTTCGATCGAATTAGTATGAGCGACTACCTGCAAGCGGAATTTCAGAAAAAAGTCAATATTAGGTATCAATAACAAATAATCCTTAATCGTGTTGATTTTTGTCAGTTAAATAAAAATATCAACACAATCATGATATTACCACACGCTCATGCTTCATTGGTAATAATGTTATTATTATTATTACTATTATCATTATTATTATTATTACCATAATATTATCAAAATCAATAATGATTTCCATCTTCTTCTAAGTTATTGTCTGTGAGGAAGTTATACTGCCCACCAACTTACCAGACGGTTTTAGCATTTGTTTACCTTTAAACCGACTTTTTTGTCGATTAAATCAGCTCTGAATTCCGCATAAATAAAGGTACCATACATAAGGTACCTAACTACCAACCTAAATTGGTTATTATCTGGATTTCCCCCAGAAAACCCAACAAATGGCCTATAAGAATGCTTTTCATATGTTGGCCCACCACCTAACTCATTCTTCCTCTTGATATTATTGACATTATGGATTTTCATATTTTGGATTCTAAGTTGACTCGAATATTGGAGAATTTATCACGGTTATACAATGAGCAGATTATGTGATGATAAATGTTATTCTAGGGCAATGAGTCACTATCCTATGATTTCGTTTCATATATCATAAAAAATAAACAAGAAAAACTCTCAAGAAACCGCCAAATACAGCTATTGTGGTCCCAGCGCTGTCCACCGCTTGTACCACAAAAGGGACCAAAGCTATTTTCCCGTTGTGAGCGGAACTCAAAGGAAAATTGGCCCGTCGAGGGACGATGATTATGTAAATGATATTAACAGAAGAGTGACCTCAAGAATAAGGAAGATGCATGCGGGGAGTTGAATAGTCAAGGTCAAGACAAAAAATATGCCAAGGAAGAAATAGTTGCTCGAGGAAGGATGGGAAATCGAAAGGCATCGCTTCTACCTCCATAGGCCGTCGCGGTACGTGCGTGAAGCATAGAACACGTTTTTGCTAACATTTTCCTGAATAAGGTCGCGATTCCTCCGAAAAGACCTTGCAAATACCGCCTCCCAAGGAATGACGAGGCTGGCCTTAGATGGGCGCCTGATGCCACTGGCTCTTTGTTATATACCCACGAGATAATCCTATCCTAAGTTTGTGTTTGATTATGTTTTGACTCTAAACGTTTATCAGCTACACTGTGAGTCACCTAAACCTTTCATTTATATTACTAGTTTTTATAACATCTCTTGATGTCTTCATCTCAAGTAATAACGCACATAAATTTAGAGTTTTCGGAGTCAAAATTTAAAATATAGAGAACTTCCGTGTCACCCTTGATGTACGTGTGTACTCGACTAAGCTCAAAATAAATTATATATCCAGAAAAACAAAGTGATTACGGAAACATCAACTCTATCGCGAATGGGGTCAACATAGAACTTCATCTTCCTCTGCAGGCGTCTGACCAATTTCTCTAGGGCTCGGGGAAACCGTTTTGTAAACAGTTTTGTTGTTCCTGCTAAGAGATTTCTCAAGAGCTCTTTTATTATATTTTTTTTATTCCTGCAACATTTTTAAATCCAGTTACTTTTTTGATGTTCCACCATAGTCCTAATTTTGCCAAGTTGGATGACTTTTATGCTTACGATGTTGTTCACCATCGGGTCATGAGGAAGACAATACATAAATATGTCGAAAGTTTGACGATGAAGGTGAAGTTCTATGTTGATTCCAATAATTGCATTTTTTTGTAGGTACGAAAGCTTAAATTGCTACAAGAATATTATGATAACAGAGGTACTTCCGAGTCCGACTAACCCACAGAAGTATGGATTCCTTTCAATCACTGATTCAACGGAGGGTATCATTTCAGACTTGGCAGGGATACCAAGATGGTGATAAGATATTCTATAGCCCTACCGGCTAAAAGAAACCTAAATTCAAATAAACTTATTTTTCTTCTTCTCTTATGAAAGGTGCATATTTAATTATAAATCGATTCATTTTTCAATGAGTCATTAATGTATTATGGTTCGGAATCTATATGTACCTATCATGGTTATTCTTCTCTTATGAAAATACCTGATTTAAAGGCTGATTTTTCGAATTTTATTTTTCTTTGAATGTTTCTGAAATTTGAAGAGCAGGTTTTGCCATTTGTGGTGGCATGGGGGGGGGGGGGGGGGGG
>JAEMON010000002.1:11448606-11475373 GCA_030264115.1 Lygus lineolaris | reverse complement strand
TTTTTTCATTTCAAATTAATTTGTTGTTAGTTACCCTGTTCAGTTTGTTCGTGCAAAAAATACATATTACTATTTTTTGTCCGTACGAAATGAACCTCTTTCTTGTTTGGCCTGTTGATGTTGTTACAAGTATGTCATTCCAGAGTGTCACATTCTTAATAAATATTAAATATTTTTAGTATGATACGAAGCTCTAAAACCATTGTGTTAATGGTTGAAATAGCCTTAAAAACGCACTTCTTAAGGGTTACATTTTCAAAATTTTCCCCGGCGGATGAGCCTTGGACCCGCCTCTAACCTGGAGGTATTCCATACTAGTCCATATACTGGTATTGCCCGGATGGTCCAAGCCTCGATAAATTTCGGAAGTTATTGAGTTCGGAATCCGCCATTCCTGCACTGCCGAGTTGAATAGTATAACACAATATATTGCATAATTATTCTTCCTTTTTTTAAGAGTTTTCTAACTTCTGGACGATCTTGAGCTCAAAATTTCTATGCTAACGAATACTGAAACTGTTTTTCTCAGCTGCAAACTTCTGGTTTAGGTATTTGCTCTAATCTTGAGGAAAGATGCATAATGTCTCTTTCGTTTCCCAACCCGAGCGTAAGGCCTGAGCGAAGATCTGGTTCCCCGCTAGGGAGTTTATAATTGTTATCCATTTAATATTTTCATTATTGATGCGGGCTCTGCCACCGTTTATCACGGTGCTAAATGAAAACGCTAATGACGATTAAAGTATGTACAAAGCAAAACCATACATGTGTGTTGTTCAAGCATGTACTTGATTCCAAACTAGAGCAGTTCGGGGTTCAAAGACAAAATTTGGTTGAATTTCCAGGTAAAATTTGGCACCATCTCGTCAATATTTGACCTCTATTGCACCGGTGGACTGAGGCTACCTGCATTTACAAGAGAGACAGAGAGAATGTCCCCATTCACCTCTCAGGCTCAAGGATACACGGACAATGGCACTCCCTCCCTATCCTTCGCGAGGGTGTGTTATGAAAGATAGAAGACACGGTTATCAGACTCGAGTCACAGAAAATGTTAGAAACATCCTCCAAATCCTCAACCACGCAATTGTAACCAGTTGTGTTAGTTGTCGTGTAAATAGGTATATATATGTTTCTATCTTCTATCTATCTATATTATTACCCAGCAATAATCTGTCTTTCCTCAATCATGCTCATCATACGGCTGCACCGATGTCGGTGAGATTTCTTGCAAAATGGTGAGAACATTCCCGGACAAGACCTGCGCTGTAGTAGTTGTCCTCTTCCTACATAGTAGAATTGTTCTTTACAACGTTGATTGAGTAAAAATATTCGTAAGAACTCCGTGAAAGTTGGTGCAATGTGGAACTTGCATGAATATCTGTTATTCTGTAATTTGAAAGATCATAGTGAGGGCTCTCCAAAAACGTGCTATATGAGGGGTGTCCGATGATTGACACTGACCGAAAATGGGTTTCATAATGTTAACCTAACTGACGTCACTAACCCCCGGAACCTAAATGACGTCATGCGCTCCCCTCCAACCCGTTTCGTGGTCAAACCAGTCGTACGTTCGAACTGCAAATTGGCACTAAGGGGTTTGAAGGCCGCTGAATCAGATTTTGAGGGTCGAAATGCAAAATTCCTACCCATGCAAATTCCCTATTCTAAACTTGTCTAATCAAATATTCGGAGGTGATGAAATCCGGCGATGAATGAAGCTTTTTGGAATTATTTCAACGTAATAACGATTACCATAAAGTAACGATACCATAACGATTTCTGTGACTTCAGCCATTCAGATTCCATTATTCGGGTTAGATCGTTGAAATTAAATTTGGCTTGAAAATCAACTTGGAAATCAATTACAACAAATTTTGTTGTAATTGATTTCCAAGTTGATTTTCAAGCCAAACAACAAACAACCTCAAACCTATTGTATTTTTGTTTGTTGTGAAAATCTCAACTCACGACTCCAAAGTTTGGCCGTAAGATTGATAGCATCATAAATATCAATTGGCGCTGTCGGAACTATTTGAGTGATGGCTTCTCAGCTCCCATAGTAATCAGTTCAAGAGTCACATATACGAGTATATTATGTTATTACGTTCGTTTGAATGTCAGGTAGGTAGGTACCAAATAAACCACAAATGCCTTAAAGGTTTCTCATTTTATTGGGGCTATAATATAAATTTTTCGCTGCATCTTTAATTATTATGAATATAGGTATTTATTATCAACACGGTAATCATTATTGTGAACATGCTCAACATCTTCTCCTTTCCAAATTCCACACATCGTCGCTTTTGAATGCCTTCTATTTCTTTACGGGCTTCTTCTTATTCTGACCATCGCCTTTGGGTTTAGTTTTCTCGACTTTTGACTGTAAAGGAGCTCCTCCGGAGTTTATGGATTCAATTTCCTCTTCAGTAAGTTTTTTGCGATAGTATAGTCGCGGTGGACCTTCCCGCATCACTACTTCTTGGCTCTTTAGAATCTTTCCACTGGATGAAGAAACTGGTCTATGTGAGAAAAAAGAAGAAACAAAAAAGCTACAAATCATTACACAACGGTTCATTATTTTTCTGTAAAAATCTGAAACGTCTGCGAAGATCCTAATATAAAGATTAATACATTCGTTATAATAAATTAACTGTTAGGCTAATTATACCCTTTATAGTTATTGAGATCAATGATCTCATAGTAAGTGGGAAAGTAGGTACAGATCGTAATTTTATAACGATTTTCCCAATTATCATTTCATATTTTCATGTACCACACAACACAACAACATCAACAATGATAGGTTCCTACCTATAATTATTATCAGAGTTGTGGGTCTTTCATAACGTGGTTCAGTAATTAAGACAGCTTCATAAAACTCAATTTGATATAAACAAAAAAGTTCTATTCGATCAGCTGATCTTCGCATGGGGATTTGGCCTACTTGGAAAGATTTTTTGAGATTCACACTCGTATTTCCGCTCTTTTTCGTTCAACTCTTACCTAATTATCCATCAAGGCCTTGTTGGAAGCGGAAGGTTGGTTCTACAGTTATGGACATGAAAAAAAAAAAAAAAAAAAAAAAAAAAAAAAAAAAAAAAAAAAAAAAAAACGATGATTAGGAGCTCTGGAGTGAATGTGTGAAGTTGAAATTTAGTGGGTGAATTCCTTGACCGTTCAAAGACTTTGCAGGTCACCCAACTAAATAACTAGATTATAATGTTGTCTGGTCATTAATACCAGATTAGGTTAGGAAAAAAGATGTCAAGGTCCCTATGTCAGAGGAATACTCTCCTGGCATGCTGCAACATTTTTCGACGATGGGAATGTTTTTGGACACCAAAAAACGTGAATAATTATGTTGCCCGAATACTTGAATACTGGAAACTGCGTTTCAATAACGTTAGTACGTTGAACGGTGATAGATGTTCGCATTTTTCCAGCGATAACAACATGGCCTAATATAAGTGCACATTCTGAAACATTGAGTGCTACGCCATACGCTGCTCTTTTCAACTCTGTAATTTAACCAGACTTTCCATTCACTCATCCTATCATGCATCCTATACTAAAATTGAGATCTGGTGTTGATATTATAACAGTTATTGGTTATATTATTATTATTGGTGAATCGTATCATCTCGAATAGCTATAATACGGTAGGTGGAAGTAGATTCTCCTACCTGGAAGCTTGCTGAGGTATGGGTGTTTGTTGCGTCGTACGCCCTTTCCCATACCTAAATTTTATTCTTGGAATGTGGGGTTTCACTTTCAATGCGGATCCCTTAAAATAAGGGAAGCAGATTCTCATTGGGAAACCGCGTCACTACTCAAGCTGCCTGGCGGTGGTGCTTATTCCAGAGCTGTATCTTCAGAATAATCTACTTCCGCAATCAAATTAATCATGCACGAATCAAGAACAAATGATTTGTTATTGATTTTCAAATAGTCACTAAGTAACATAATATTACATTATAGTATAAATCAAATGAGGACTCATTATGATGTTGATAGTTGTGATTTGATTCAGGTTTCTGCCTCCACAGTGAGGCCCTGATCATACTTTTGAAGATTAAAAAATAAAGAAGCCGAAGCTATCAAGTACCTACCTACCTAATTGTGACCCGTCCACCACCTATTCTACAGGTGATTCCTGTTGTGTATTTTCAAACACACATGTTGAATAACAAAAATACACTTCCTTGTCTAACGTTGATTGAATCAACTTGTTTTTCTTTCTGAAAAATCTATCTTCCCTATTTAGAGCTAGGTACAATCTCTGCTATTAGTATTAGGTACGATACACGTACATCACCATACTTTATTACATACTTTCTTATACAAAAGGTACGGGGTGGATGAAAATGATATGAGAAAAGATTTAAACCTACCTACTTCAGTTAGTATTGGTATTCGTACTACCCCAAGTGTCAGGCGACATGGCATCGTGTGGGTCGTCTTCAAAGCCATCGGAACCTGGATGTGTGGTCAACCGGCTATTGGCAGACTACCAACAACAAAAATCACCTTCTTACGATTCTGACCCAGACAATATACATTGTATGTTTAGAAACAAATGTCTCGTTGCCCAACAACGAAATCAACAATGCTCATCAAAAAAATTGGTGTTCAAATAAAACGGAAACATTACAATCACGTTATACTTACTCTTAACACAGAAACACGACTAGATAGGCACACTCATTTCAGATAATGAGTGGAATATAATTTGATCGCTACTATGGGTAGCTATATGCAACTGTTGCTAGAAGCCCTGCGAGTCCATGTTAGAAATAATGGAAGGAGTGGGATGCAGTCACTTACTGAAGAAGACGTGAGTGAATACCGACTACCATTGCACTTCTATTCCTCCATCACCTGGTGTCTTCTGTAGATTTACAGGAATCGTACCTAACTGTATAATATTCACCCGGGTCAGAATCGTGAACTCGGGAAGGTATACTTCCAATCACAAGCCCGCAAACACGACGAACATCAGTTGTGACACTGTTGGAAATTATACCTGTCACACAGTATATCTCAAAAATCATCAATCTCTCAAAAAATAGAGTTCGACACGAGAGGTTGTTTTCAAAATAACTCTGACTTTGATGTTACCTATTGGAAGGTATGGCTATCTGGTATAGTTAATCGTGAAACGTATGCTGAATCTACTCCGTCATCATTGCATCATTTTCTGTGAAAACTTCGTACCTACAGAACAGAACAATAATGATTGGTTACATGATTATGATAACACAATGTATATATTACTCATCCAGACTCACTACTTTTCAGGTAGGTTCCTTCACTGGGCTCCTTCTAGAAGATCTGAGAGTTGACACATCTTTTACTCTTAATAACATGAACAGAGAAATTAATCCCCTGGTTGAGCTGCTCTTCGGGGAAGACAAATCCCAATTCCGGATCAATAGACTGCAAGATCATTTGGCTAGAATAGAAATGAAAGTCGAACAGCTGGAAAGCAGAGTTCCGCACAATGTAGAACGTAAGTTTCACAGGATGCAATGAGTGTTTTTTGGTTTATTATTTTCAATAATGAACCTTTGGAATCGAGCACGAAAAAAAAAGTGTTTAACTCCCCCTCAAAATTTGACGTTTTATGTTTCAAGATACGTAGGATCCAAAAATCGAATTTAAAAAAAAAACAAATCCGTCCGTACGCCGTACGCGGCACTTTCCTTAGTTACCATGGACCAAAATGAATGAAATTTGGTATACCGGCCCCATTCGGGGTCTAGTTGTTCCGCGAAGCTTTTAGTTACCGTCAGTCATGTCCAAGGGGTAGAAAATAGGGGATGAACTTTTCAAAAAGCCCTATCTCGAAAATTTCGAATAGGAAGGTATATTTTTTCCATCGATTCAAAATAGAAGACAATTTTTAGCGTCTAATGAGACCATGCGGAGTGTTTTAGGACCAACCGTTCGCTGCCTGTAAGGACTTAAGGGTTGAACGAAAAAAGAGCAGAAACACGAGGCTGAATCGCTTTTCTTCCCGAGTATGCAACATCTCCGTTCAAATATCAGCTGTTCAAATGCAACTTTCTTTCGATTCCACCAAACCAAGTTTGTTGTTTACCTTCAGAAGCATCCTTAGTTACTGAATTTCATTAAGAATGAATGATACAACTCTCCGATAATAATAATAATTACAAGAAGGTACCTACTCATTGTCGCCAAGAGATGATCGTGAACCTCGCGGTAGGTGGGTATTTTATGTCAATAGGATCATTGTAGATGGGCGATCTATACAGAAAATAATAAACCATTGTGTGATAATTTGCAGCGTTTTTCATTCTATTACAGTAGCACTCCTACAATAAACTATGAAGACCATAATAATAAGTATTGGTATAGATTTCTACCAACATGGTGGTTGGTTCCATCATGATTTGAAAAATCACTGTACAAATGCACAATCAATAGAGTACGACTCCATGCACACATGGAATAAATTAGGTCATGATTACACAAAATTTGCAATATTGTACCGTGCTTTTCTTCGGATTTCTTCTTACGGGAGAGAAAGCAGTGATCAAATGTCAATGGTGAAACAGGTATTGAGTACCTACCTTAATACATATTTATTTATTAGATAACTACAGTTTGTAAAAAGTAGGTAGTATTGAACAAGTCAGGCGCGACTCGTATCTCTCTCATCTCTCTTCACTGACTAATCTATTGGAGTATAGAACAGGAGAACTTAGAGTTTCCTCTTTCTCTCGTCGTCTCATCTTCGTATTGAAGGAGGAATCAGTAGCTAACCTAAACGCAAGTACCAAGAAGGGTAGATACTAAAAGGGTGCTGCCGTCCACATTATAATATTATGATACCTACTCAGGGCCCAGTGGAGTAGCTAAAACACATCTCTCATTTGGGATTTTGTTGGTTATTTATTTACGGAGCTGATCCGATAGGTAGAACAACCACGTGATATCCACACTCATCCGGACTTTTGACCCGGCTCCTTCTTGATTAACATAATATGATCTCTATCTCCAAGAAGGCATATAACGCTGCATTCTCCTCAGAGGGACCCACATGTCTGTTCCCCCTACCGCAACAGCTCTTCAGTAGCACAAAACCACATCGTCCCACAACCCATTACAGGTTGTGCGGCAGTAATCATCACTATAGGATGGTGGAACTGCAGTTATTTGACCTGCCGTCAGTTCCAAGCAGCAGTGGTTTATTTGGGATTTTGTGGGTTATCTCTCATTTCTATTTGCTAGTAGGTATGTTCACTAACATGACAATATCGCCTTCTCAAAATTAATTCATTGTCAATTGATTTCTTGCAGAAAATCTATTGGTTGCGGCTGCTGAAGTGGATGATGACGAATATGAAGATGACGAATCAGATGACACTTCCAAGAAAAAGAATAGTGAAAAATCACAAACGACCGCTAGTGCTACGTCTAGCGAAGAAAGTAAATCGAAAGGATCGACTCAGAAGAAAGGTAAACAGAAGGGTAAATGTGGAGATGATGGAGAGAAGAGAAACTGTTTTACACGGCTTCTCTTTTCGAAATGTTGGTCAGGTAATCAAGGTAGGAACGCTGGGTGGAACGCCATTTGTTGCAATAAGCCTGGTAAAGTCAGGAAAGGAGCTTGTCCTGCGTATAGCACATGTCCATGTGGAGATGACGCCCCATGCGCTAAGATTGAGAGGAAACCTTGTCCAGCAAACGACAGTAAAGGAGGTAAGGGTGGTGGTAAGGGGAAGGGTGGTGGAGGAGGAGGTAAAGGAAAAAGCAGTGGACAAGATAAGGGTGGTGGGAAGGGGAAAAGTAGTGGAGGAGGTAGTAAAGGAAATTCGAAAGGTAATAAAGAGAAATGTGAGAAGAAAAAGAAAGATGAAAATCCTTTGTCAGCCCTGTGTGAGAAATTTTGCAACTCACCTTGTATATTCGGTAATAAGAAAGGTGGTGAAGGAGAAGAAAGTAAATCTGCCTGGCGGTGTGGCTCCTGCAACAGAAAGAAACATGTACATACTCCATGCTGTTGTCGCTGTAAAGACAATCCTGCACTCGAGGAAAAGAAAAAGACTAAAGGCAGCCAGAAACAGTCAACAAAGGGCAGTGGTAAGGAATCAGCTAAGAAGGCTGAACCCAACAAAAAGGAGAAAAAATCGTCGGTATCTAGTGATGAGTATGAAGATGCTGAAGATACGTCAGTTCATTCAGCTATTATTCTCCCAAGGATGGAGGACAAGGATCCTACTCAGGAACCCATTCGGTGTGTTGGGTGCACCGATTGTGATGACATCCGACGTGTAAGCCGAGAATCCAAAAAAGGGACGATTCAAGTTTTCAAAGGCCAGACGAAGACTACTTTCACTGAGGATACCACAAAGGGTGATGTTTCTAAGCGGTCGGAAGGTGAAGTAAAGGTCGTTCCCGAAAAGTCTAGTACGAACTTCCAAGTCATGCTTCCACCGTCCATTAGTAGTGAAAGCACAGACCACAACATGGTGAGTCATCAAATTCTTAAAACATTGTCCACCATTCATGGACCCATTCGAGTTGAACAAAAAATTGTTGTGAGAGGAACTAAAAATGCATTCGTGATCGTAACACACGGTGAGGCTTGTGAATGTAATGTGTGCTCAACGTTGAAAAGTGAAAGTATTAACGGAAAATCTGGTAATGGTAGTCCAAAAGTTGTCCTTTTCCCGACTGATACTGGTTGCGATACACTCGTTAATCACTCTGATGATTGTCAGTGCAATCTTTGTTCTGTTTTGCAGCAGAGCATTACTGAAGAAGGACCAATGACGAATATGAATTTCGATGGGGGGACAGTTTGGGCTTCGTGGAGCAAAAATAAGGTGCAAGTTCCAAGTAACCAAAGTTCGGAGTCGGTGTTACAAGAATCTCATTCAAAGAAGAACGACACAGAAACATTTGAGTTCAATGGTATTTCCATAAGTGACGGACACAATGGTGGACATTCATCCAAAAAACACTGCCACAAAAATAAAGAAGAAAGATCTAGAAGGAAAAAATGCTACTGTATCAAATGTGTAAAGCGCAGGAAAGTCAAGAAGCTGAAGAAAAAATTAAATCAAGCGATAGGACCGAGCATATCTCAAGTAATTCGAGAGTTATCCCATCATGGGTTCACAGTTGAGCAAGGCCTTGATGATTACAGTCGGCATTGTGATGTTGACGATGATGAAAACACAAGGAAGGCATCGAGAACATCGAGTAAGAGAGTTTCTTTTTCAAGCGATTCTCAGGCTTTGATAAGGAATGTGAGTAATGAATCAATGAAGCTTAGGGAATCACAGAATAAGAGCGGCAGGAAAAAACTATTGCCTACCGCAAAAAAAGTTGACAAAGAACAGAAAAGGAATGACAACAGCAACAATGGATTTATAACTAAAATACTTCAAAAAAGCCACAATAGGACATCGAGCCCACATTCCATCGGCTCAAGTGTTGTCAATAAAGCTTGTGATTGTGTAGTTTGCAATAATAAGAATTCAGAGAATACCAGCCTAGTGGGTGCCAAGTCAAACATCTTACGCCACCGATCAAGTAAAGAAGAGGAGCAAAAGTGTTTTCCAGAAAAATCAAAGGGTTCTAAGTGTGGTTGTAAGAAGGATAAAAGTGTAATTGAACGTGTCGAAGCACAAAACGAATTGCTGAATAAAGTCACTCATCCGGATGATGATTTTATCCGACCACCCACCAGATGCGAACCAAGTTGCACCGGACGATGCAGATATCTTACACCTCACGACGAGCTTAGTCGTATGAGAACAAATCGAGTTACTCCTGTAGTGCTCCAAGCTAGTAGAGATAAGGTGCCACCCAAGGTACTATACTGGATCCCAAGAAGCCAATCAAATCTTGCTGCAGCATTCAGCAATGACTCGTATTACATTCCTGATATGGACGAATTCCCAACTAGTGATCGAGATGGTAAGGATTCCAATTCAATTGCTCACTCTTCACACCGGAACGAAAGCCAAACGAGTTCTCGCCCCCAACCTGCAAGTTCTAGCAGAAGTAGGGGAGTTCGTTCGCTGAAATGATCGCAGTAAAAATGATAAACCAATCATTGTCAACATTCACGCGTCAGTACAAAAATAAAATAAATTACGTTTCATCATTCCAATACTTTTTTCGACAGCCATATTAGGTGGGGAATTGTAAATTATTTACTTTGGTTCTTTTATTTACGTTCCAAATGGAGGGGGGGGGGGGACCTACTGAGCATGAGAGAGCATGAGAGGGAGGAACGACCGAAGGGGTTTGGTGAGGGCTTCGACCATGGTCCTCAAGGGTAGCAACTTCATTTATATAGGTATCATCATATGATGATCGCATACGTAAAGTATCCGTACATATAACCCATATCATTGGGCATATTACGTTAAACTGGGGAAAATCCAGCAAGTAATATAACCTTAGTAATATTTCAAGGAAGTAAAAAATGTATTAGTTGATCCTAAGCCATTTGAAACGAGACACGTCCATAATTATTACTTTGACGATACGAAGAACTGCATGCAGTAAGTCGACTGCTCTGGATACTGCTCTGGTGGTACCGGAGGGGTACTGAACAGTTTTTCAAACTTCAAACTTTTCTAAGCCAATAAGTTACCAATTTATTTCGTTTCTGGTTCATATCCTTGGGGCAATGGACAATGCAAATCTTAAATTTCGAAAATTTAAAAATAAATTAGGAATTTAAACTTCTAGAACTTAAGTACTTGACGGCTCTTCAGAATCGAATAGCTAATAGAAAGAACACATACAACTTATTTGAAGTTAATCGATTATTAACGGATGGTAATGGATATGAAGAACTTTTCAATGGTCAGGGGAAGAATGGAAGGGGAGGTAACTTCTTTTTTCAACTTATTAGTCCCAAGTAGTTATAAGGTTATAGTGGTTGGTCATATAAAACATTTGCTAGCCAAGATTGAGGCATTTTTTAGGACATTTTATGCAGTGTCCGGTCCCCTCTTGATTAATATATTATTAGCAATTCGATTTTCAATGTTCAATAATGAACCTTTGAAATCGAGCAATAATCGAGGAATAACATTCAGTCGACTGTTAGGAGGGACAAACTGGAACGCAATTTTCAAAACACCCAAGGTGGAATGCTCTCAATAAAATGGTGTGCGGTTTCGCTCCATCAATCCCATTCAGTCTCCATTAGGCCATTAGGGCACTCATCCATTAGCAGTTGAATGGAAACAAACATTACATTTTGCGCTGCACTGTAGTTGGGTTAAAAGAGAAGAAACACCACCTCGAATCACTTCAAGTATCTTTTCTCTATTGACATGTTTACTCATTTAGGCGAATTTAATATAATTGTTGGTCATAGATGAGCACCCAATCAAATCTGTGAAATATTAATATTGACTCTCCATAGTTTAAATGTGTTTGAGCCGACCACAAATAATCGTAAAATGAGATAGGTCCGTTGTATAATATTTCACAGTGTTTTTAAATTTTATAGAATATAATATTGTACAATCTCGAAACGCTATGGGCAAATAATTAATCTTCATTGTCAATTTTGGTTACAAAAATGATGGTTGAAATCTAACGATTTAAGTTTGTGAAAATCCATGTGCATTGCAGTATTCAAAATGACAACCACTGCAACCACAACTACCACGACAGTATCCGTTTCGCATATAAACCTACTTGACACCAACGTCGACAAACGGTCAACTTGAAATTAGCCGTACAAAATTCCAACAATGCAAACAAGAACATCATAAATCTGGATAATATCTAAAATGGAGAGGATAAAGAATTCTATATCGAGTTTTAGTGTCCGTACACTCCCGAGAAACTACAAGATCTCTCGAAAAGTATGATTTCATGCCTTACCTACTTATAGATACTTACTAGGTAGATGTTTGAACTAAAAATACAATCAATTTATCATTTGAATACCAATATCATGGGTATCGAAGCCGCGTTGTATACCTTTCAACTGCAGTGGGCCAGGTGAAAACCACAAGACCTACTCACATCAGAAGTTATGTTTGACCGAAGAAAGGAGGAGGTATCTACCATGGGTGGCGTGCCGTGGAAGAATTATTCTTCATTGATAGAGGAGCTTCAGATACCCTGGATTAGCATGAGAAAAAACACCGTTTGATGTACCTAACTAGTTAATTTTGTTTGATGTTTGACACAAAATTACTTCTCCACTGCGAATAGCCGATTACCTGCGTCCTTTTCTGATGTTCTTTTACATTTTTTTTTTTTTTTTTAGATAGGATGTTCGCACCGGAAAGCACACCAAGGATTGTCGTCAGATCACTTCATGCCGATTGGTGACGTGGATTTAATGGCATTCTACGTGCAGCGTAAAATGGATCGCTCCAAACAAGCTCCAGAAGATATACTCAAACTTATTGAGCAACTAACCAATGTAGAAGAGAAAGTCAAGGCCATGGAAGAAAAACTTGGTAGTGGTGGTACGTTTTGAAGAGGACGAGAGGATAGAGTTATTAAGAAGAACATATTGATGATTTGTGAAATAATTTTAACCCCTGTGTCGATAATTAGGTACGATACTCGTTCGACGGGGTACATAGTATTTTCGATATACTTAACACAGGATCTATTTGTTCCAAATTACGTCCACTCCTATACAACCCCAGACGTGTAAATTACACGTAACTCGAATATATTAATAACATGCGATCAATTCCTGATCATCATCGACAAACAAAGGACACTCAGTTCGGTTTACTCAAGGACTTATTTCGTGTGTGACAGTACCTACTTATAATTATATTCATAGTTATATAGTAATATTCAGATTGTATGCAGTTATAATATTTTCGAGTTCTGTCAGTTCCACTCATACAAAGAGGAAATTGTAAGATTTTCTATACTTACATGTAAATAATCAATGGATGGGTTATTCGTGTATCAAAGGTGGTAATGATACGATTTACTACTAAAAGATAGGATAGAGTAAGTCATCTTGAACAAATATCTGAATGATCGTCAATAATATAATTTATTGACGAGCCACAACTTTCTCTTGTGGCTGAATAAATAGGTACCTAATAAATTATTCAGATAATGAATAGTACATAATTTAATGATAAACAAACGATAAATTATTTTATAATAAATTATAAATTATTTAATAATGCCGGTTCCTTATTTGTTCATTCTACCATCCAACTTCATTTTTTCCAGGGGTTCGTCATAGACACTTGGATGTCATGGCAGTTAAAGAGAATGCCAATGATAAACCAAGTGCAGATCAACGGCGAAAGAAAACAAGCAGGAAACGGAAAAAAGGTGCAAGGTGTTTGTGCTTCCCTTGGAGCTGTAGACGTGACATAAATGAGAAAGAAGAAAAGAAGAAAACCAATAAAGCAGAAGGGAAGTCACGCGTTATCGGTAAGAAAGACGTAACAGAAGCACTTAAAAATGCCAGTCGAGGTTCCAGAGTGTCATGGGATGAAGGAATTACTGTCAGGTATATAGGGGACGAATCGAGTGCTGAAGAATTAATTGACAACAAATCCAGGAGAAACAAAAGAGGTCTTCGTAAGGCGTACAATGATGAAGAATCTCCGGAAGAGTCTCCTGCTGAAGACGACGTAAAAAATATTGTTCACGTCAAAATTAGGATCCCAAAGCAAAAGAAACAATCGAACAGCAATATCATTGAAATAACTGGACAGAACATTGAAGATGACGACGATCCTTTAGAGATAGAAAACGATGTGAAAAATGCGGCAGTATTGAAGATGGTGAAGGAAGAGGCTCAAGTGGATGCACCTCCAGATAAGGAATTGATTGATGAAGGGTTAACGGAAGTATTGAAACCTTCGGTAACTTTGAAGACAGCAGATAGTATCCGAGCTGGCAGGAGGCGTTACGACACTCAAAACATTGAGCCGAAAGATGTTTCAGAGAAAATGCAACAAGACGATCAAACTCTTGGCAAGAGTAATGAGTCAAACAATGATGCTGATGCCGTAAATTCTGTGGATATGGGAGACTCTCTAAAGGCCTTTGACCGCTCGGACTTCTCAGAAAAAAATGAACCCGAACAAAAGAGTTCCAAAAAGAAGTTGGAACGCGACATAATATCTGAAACGAATAGTGATTCTGAACACAAAATGAACCATGATTCGAGAAGGAGTAGTGGGAAGAAATCAGAAATAACAACAGAAACTAAAAATCCACATTCGCGACGACCGTCAACGTCCAAAAGGGATGAATCTCTGATGGAGGAACAAGACGGCTTTGAGCATCCTGAAGAGAATTCGCTGGGACATGTAACTCCCATCGCTCTGGTTGAACATTCTAATAGAACGAGTCAACCGCCAATTGTCGGCATACCCATCAAGGAGCCTGGAAGGAGCTCATGTGGTTCTCAAGGTTGTAGGTGTAGAGGATCAACCAGGAATGACAGCAACTTGTTTGAGTTGAAGAAATCACTCCACATGAATGCCAGCGAAACTACACTTCTCGATAGAATAGTCGAAACAAGCCCTGAGCCTGAAGAAATGAACGTAAACACTGGGTTTGGTTTGGTTAACGTGGTTACCCATCCTTACGATTGCGACTGTATCATCTGTGAGACATTTGGATCAAAAAAAGAAACAAGTGTCCGAAGGAATAGTGTCCGTAGTGATACCGGTGCCGTCATATCAAAACGTGTGGTACGAGTAAGATACAACGAAAATTTTCGAAATGTACTGACACACACTGAAGAATGTGGCTGCGCTCTCTGCATTAATATTGACGAAGAAATGTATAAGAATAGATCCAAGAGATCTACGCAAATGAGCACAAGGGATAGCGTCCTTTTTGTTCACAATAAAGGGTTGTGTGGATGTAAAAATTGTAAAACTGTAACAACATTCAAAAAAGAAAGCATAGAAATGGAACAGTATAAACGTGATATGGAACAACAAATTAAAGATTATGAGGAAGAAATGAGAATGAATCATCCTGAGGCAATGGCTTCGAGGACAAGTTATCGAACAATTGATCCTTGTTATTATAGCCAAGCAACGGTTCCATCAATGAATTCGTTCCCTAAGAAACACAGTTTTACATATGATAATCGCGAAACAGCATGTCCGTCCATAGACAGTTTGGATTCGAGTGAGGAAGAGTTGATTTGGCCCAAAAACAATCATAAACATAAAGAAATAGTGGTGAACCCTAAGACCAAACGATTATCTCTGAAGAGGGATGAGCGTGAAACTAATAAATCAATTATAATTGTATCTGCAAAACCCATAACTGAACCTGAAGGGTTGAAAGACCCTTACTCTGACGAGTGGCAGCAAAAATCTGACAGGAGAAAGGGAGGTCTTAGGAAGAGATACGGTTTCACTAGACGATCTCCCGATGGAGAGTATGGAAGAGTGGCATCTGATTTTCAGTATAAAAATAGTAATAAGCAAGATGCCCCTTACAAACATCCAAAACCCAAGAACAAACGGAACAAAGTTGGGCAAGACCAACCACATGACCAAGAACGAGAAAGAGTGGACAATAATAAGTATGACTTGAAAAGGTGGCCAGACGAATCGCGGGGAAGGAAATTCCGTAAAAATTCTAAGAGGGCTGATAGGTCCGAACAAAAGTCAAGAAAACATCCAAAGGAACACCGAGTTACAACCAACGGCAATGCTGAACTAGAAGACCCTCAAACTACTCTTGAGGAAATAATCAAAGATCTTGTAAGCGGACGATCTGATGAGAGTGAAGATAAGACCTATACAGTAACTTTGGGGAGAATTCATAATAAACCATACACGAAAGTGAAAATCATTGATTGCTCAAAGCCACGCATCGAAAGTTGCAGTTCAATATTGTCTTCTGATACTTTGCAATGCACATCATACGACAGAGAGGAATCCAGTTCAGCAGTTTACTTTTCTAAGCCCTTCCCCAGCATCAGCGTTTCACCTACATGTAGCTCTAATTTCGCAAGGTCAGGCGGAACGTCTGTGGTGAATCTTTCACATTCTCTTCTTACAAACAATTACTGTCATGTTTCTGATCCCGTGCGTCAGTCGTGTTCGCAATCAATTTCTCCTAGCCCTTCGTTATTGATCATTTCGTCATTAGCTACTGATGAAATAGCTGGCGAAGATTGGAAACCAAAAGAAGATCTAAAATTGGGTGAGCCCGCAACCGCCAAGGTCGTTACAACTCCAACCACGAGGTCTGCATTGAATCAGGAAATATCTATCCTGAAAACGAGACAGCGGCCAAAGAAAAGCAAATTCAAAATAAAATTGGGAGGAAAAGTACGTTCATTTTTCAAGAGAAATGAAAGGAAAAAGATGCCACCAGTCGTCACAACTGTCAACAATGATATTCAATAAAAAAGAAACATGATACTAATTATAAACCAATTATCTCTTACTTACTCTTGAAAACTGGTGAGACTTGCATTGCCCACCTGCGACTCCAAGTTGATAGACCAGCAATGTCCTTGTAGACTGTTAACTGTAGTTTCCAAAGAGGTCAAGGGCTGGTAATGTGGTGTCGGCCTCGCCGGAAGATGTCAGTTCGGCTTCTGGTATGATGTGGTAGTTTACCTGTCCCATATTTGTTAGATACCTTATCCCTACTGGTTTTTGACCTGCTCTTCAGAATAGTAAGATGCGCAGCACTCTACTGCGTATAGAACTTGGGAAGCCAGAGATTCCCTTGCCCTATGAAGCTGGAAACAACGTACCTACACTATCATGATAGGGCGTTCGTGTTTCAGTTGAAGTCCGACTTCAACGTACCTACTGCCTGTAAACAACACTCACCTGTATATTGGAATCTAGTTCGACTGGTCACAGATTGCATGATCGGATCATCTGCTGTACGGTATGTTCATCTTGGTAAGGTAAGAACTATAATACAGGATGCGTACCATACATCCTCCAGTTGAGAAATCGATGACGTTGTGACATCACCAATAACATGATTATGCAGTAGTGTGCAGCGCGTTATACTGAATAGGGAAAGAGGATTATAATTATGTACCCGCCCCGATACAGAGCCATTTTGAATTGTACATATTGAGTACTTATTGCAATTTATCACTAAGCGTAAGTTCCTATTGTTGAAAAACTATTGCTTCATAATTTCGAGGCTTCCAGTCAACCAGAGAAGTCAATCAACTACATCAAATGTTGTAAAATAGTCAGACTCCGCTTTTGTATATACAGCTTATTGTGAAGGGATTTATTGGTGGCCAGATAGTCACGTACCTATATATTCGGCCGTCAATTCGATCAGTTTGATATTCCGAAGAGATCCCAAAACTGAGAGATGAGCAACTGACGATCGAAGGCTTCAACAACAGACAAGTAGTTGTGGGGAGGGGAGCGGAGAGGGACTAAGGAGAACTACAACAGAAGGGACACCATCAACTTTAACCCTCCGCCATCCATCTATTCCCCGTCTGGGCCATCGCTCCCATCATCCTCTCTTGCCAATATGTGGTCCGAGACGCCCAACTTATAATTGAAGACGAACTCGGAAAGTTATGGGATCACTATTAATCCCTCTCCTCGGAAGAGCCCAAGTCCTCCCCCATTCGGTTTACACTTTCCACAGCTTCGGCGGACAACCTCAAATCTCTGGCGGGACAAATAACACTTCTTAGGAAAGAGGTGACTGAGTGGTGTAGCCGAGGGTGAATGGATGTGGTCTACTGAAATAACACTATTGTTCAGTCTCAATCTGAACTACCTACTGTTTTGAATTCCAATAATTTTACCGCGCTTTCTGCAGATGTTCGTTAGTTTACAACGCCCTGCATAGAGCGCTCTTGCGTAGCTATAGTTACCTACCTTCTGACGAAGGTTATCATTCCATTCGATTAATGCCGGTTTTAAAAGTACGCCGCTCCGCAAAAATCACCTCTTTTTCACCATACGAAGTATTAATTAATTTCTTTAGTACGTTTTGGAAAACCCGCTGCTAAAATCGCGAGTTTTATTCCCATCTGACACATAATACGACAGTTCTTTCGCCATCGCCGCTTTGCTGTGAGGGGCCCCTCGTCGATCGCCGCTGGATCCCCGCAACAGGTGAGCTGTCTAAAATTTTGTGTCATAAAATCGCCCCTCTTTTACTGAGCTATCAAACAACTATAGTTTGTTCTCAACCACTCCGACAGACAACATGGCCCCATCTTTCTTTTTGGTTCTGCACTGGTGAAGGTAGGAAGCTATTTATTCGTGCGGGAAGTGGAAAACGCTGTAAATGATAACACATCGGTTCATCACAGTTCTGACTGGATCAATAAGAGTAGGTGCCTACCTGGAATTATATCCGAAGATTAGACCCTCATTTAATGAAATTCGGTAACTAATGATAGGACATTCGGTAACTGGCCTCTGAGGAAACTTTAGGAAACGTAGGTTCTTTTCTGATGATTATCACGCACAACTAATTGTTACTAGGGGAAATTTCCTAATTTCCTACCCCACAAAAGTCGTTCACCACCCGTAGGGAAGCTGTGAATTTAACACAAACCACACCAGATCTCATTTTGCCCATTTCCCTCAGATTCAACACTCTCCTAAGAAGTACTAGCACTTACGTAGGTGTGCAATGCAAACTAGGTTGATTGGAGTTTTCAGTTTTGGGGTTGGGACCTTAACAATATAAATGAGAAGAACTTCTCTCGTTCGATGATTGGCTGATCAGCAAACGACAAGAAGGAATCAGATATCCACCGTTCATATAGTTAGCTTGCACAAGAGGATCAGAACCTTTGGTGCCAGAAGAAAACGCATGGTCCAAGTTTCTTCGACTTTAGCTGTTATTCTCTAGGTAGAAGCAAATGAGGGTCAGGGGGTTCACTGCCGGTGAGGTGCTGAGCACCGAGTTTTCCAAGATAATAATACATAGGTACATTGATTGATGATGATTATACATTGTACCTAACATTGAACTTTTTATACCAGTGGAGCTGAAGATTTAAAATTGAAAAATAAGTTATGATCTTGTCACAAATAAGAGTTCTAAAACGGTAAATATTCGTTTTCAGCTGCAAAATAATGAGGCAATGTAGAACTGAAGGAATCAAATCTCTCAAATTATAGGTATGTACACCAAGTTACCAGCTACAATGTTCAAACGTTCGGGAAACCTTCATTTTGCATGAATCGCTTTCTGAGAAGATTGCTTGAGAGGAAAGAGCGACAGAAGAAAAAAGAATCGAATTTTGTATTCGAATCAGTGGGATTGGAATTGAACCCTAGATAATTGAGGAAAGAGAAAAGTATAGAAAAATAATGATCACACTTTCTCTTGATAAAAGAAGAACGCTGGACAAAGAGATAGTAAGGAAGTTTGCAGCAAGAGAAAATAAATGGGGCGTGGAGAGAGAAAATAATTCGATTCAGAGAACGAAGGAGAAAAGTTGATTCTGTTTCTTCTCGTTAAGTTACGGGACTATTTTTCAATAGCCAACTCCTTATTAAGATTGATTGGTGAAAGACTGGATTACTTCTACGGCTTTTTGGCTTTTCGTTTCTCACTCGAATTTATCTCCTATTGAAAGTAAAGTTTCGCTGATTTTTTAAAATCTAACGACATCATTCAGGAGGTTCCGTTGTTGATTCGGGAACTGATAGAGTCTGAATGCATGAAAGGTTGCATGTATCATAACAGGACATCAGTATTGCGTACCAGAGCCTTGTTGATTAATCCATCGTCGGAACGTTACCAATTTCTTGAACAGTTAATAAACCTTGGGAATCGAGTAAAACAATTTTGTAACCCAAATCTTAAAAGTGTCAAGGGAGTATAGGAATACTCACTTGCAGTACTGAATGACCGTTGCTGGTACTCAACTCTAAATTATGTGACCTGGGAGGGTGTTCTGTAACTTTGGAGTTATCACAACTGTTGAAAACCACTGTTGGGAAGTCAAAACGGCAGAACAATTATAGTTGTAAAATGAGCTGTAAGAAATTATCGAGTTCGTACTCGATGCATTTATCGGAAACGATTTATCGATTGTTAATGTGAAGGAGAAAGGGAGCAAACATGACAAAAAATGGTTAATATCACTGCAAATTACCACAACTTGTAGTATCGACGAAGGAAAAATGTGACGTTGATTTTTTTTTATCGATACATCGATGTTAAGCCTTCGTTAAGCATTTGTTATTAAATTATTATATACCTTATTATTATATTATTATGTATTAAAAAAAAACTTGTAGTATCACGCTGATAATTCAATACAAAACGCACAAATTATCGCCAGTTCTTAAATGATAATATCACAATACAAGATAAGTTTCAGTCAGCTAACCTCATCTCGGCAAATCTTCTCACCGCCTCCCGAGGTGGTCACAAGCTTGCCCACAGTGGACAGCTTTTGTCGATTTTGCCTCCTCACAGAACACCTCACTTCAGAAACATGGCTCCGTTTATCACCAAGTTACGAACTCAACTGTTGTTACCATCAGTTGTTTCGCTTACAGAATCCCCCCCGCCCCCTTGTTTGAAACTTCATACTGAACATGGGTGGGTATACCAAGAATTGATGCACTGAACGAATAGTCCTTCATCACGGTTCTTTGGGAAAATAATATTACTTTTTGTGTGACTTACATGCTTGTTTCTAGGCAAAAAACAGAGAGGAACGCAAGAAAATGGGAAAACATGTTGCAGGAGATAAATTCCACGTACATCCGAAAAGATAACTCGTATCTCTCTAGGTACGTTTTTTCGATTTTTAAACCACGTACCTAATTTCAATGAGTAGTTTGGCACTTACTATCATATATGAGGTACTCTGAAAGACCTGAAAAAGCGCTCTGCAATTATAGTAATCGTGAAAAACTACTACCCATGCTAGTGGTAGGTACCTAATGGTACACTTGTGATCAGCGTAATGAATATCCTGATTGAGATTTTGAAGCCTGAGTTTACAAACGTCAGGAGCGGAACTACAGTAAGTAGGTACTCTATTGAACCTTCCTCCTGAATATAACCTGCAGTTCACACGTAAACACCACGTTAACACGTAGGTAAAGGCCAATTAAATGGCTCTTACATTTTTTGGGGTAGTTAACTCGTCTAGTACGATGAGTTGATGTAGTCATCCCGAGTGTGAAAGACAATGGAGCTAAAATTTGAAAAAACTATGATGAATACAAAATTACCTCACAAAAATATTGCAAATGTAGTGATGCTTTTTAGGAACGAGAAATCAATACGTAGCTTATGCAATTGTCAAACCGTTAGTTCTCATTCCATTGTTCACCGCTCGTTTTAAAGCTCTAAATTTACCCCAACATCTCATGCTCCCTATCGTGTAGATGGTGACCGAAAATGCGAGTAATGCAGTAGATTACAGATCCGCTTCTTTAATATTTGAACGCACGGATGAACACTCAGTTGATTGAGACAAATCATTCGAAGCAACTGAAGCAAATCGGATGGTGCATGGACTGATCCATGATCGACCTCGGACAACTCCCGTTTGACACCTTCCAATCTGCAGGTGCTTCAGCTGAAAACGCATCAGTTGTAACCGTGGTAATATGCATGGTAAGGGTAGATACCACTGCTATGGTGGGTCCGTTGATGTTCATACTTACTGGTCTATAGGAAGAGAGAGGGGAGGGAGTATGAATAATTATATTCCTGGCTAGGGCGGGATCGACGGTTAAAATTACCAACCGATCCTCGGGCGATGCGTGGGCTCAGCGAGCCTCGTTTGATGGAATGTTTCCACGTATAATTCACCGAAATCAACACGCTCGTTCTGGGAAAGGAGAGTGGTTCTATGTGAGGTACCCAGAAGTACTGAGAAACAATAATATTGTTATATTGAAAGGGGAAGGTCGATACATAACCCTGTACGTTGAAGGCTGCATAATACTGACCTGCTGACAGCAGACATGAGCATAAAAATGAGCAACATCTATGGAATATATCCACAAACTATCTACGATTTATATCTTTCTATAAATGACTGGTCAGTTTCACGGTTTTAGCACGAATGAATATAATTTTATTAATACAAACAATATCCTTGTCACTACTGACCACAATCACCTGTTGATTGTGGTGAAAGGAAAATAACCAACTGGGTACAATATTCGCAACTCTGCTACACTCCGAGAGGAACAAGATGGTCAGACATCTTCAATCTTCGACTCTTGCACCTCCAGTGGATATAAATGGACGATGTGGTGGATATAAATGTACCAACGATCTGGATGATAGACGAGTCCCATTCGGAAGTCCATGCTGTGCTACCCGGATTTTTTCTTTTATTTTAGATCGTTTTCTGCTCTTAAAATCTACCAATCTCAAACAATAAGCTTATAACCATATTTTTTGAAGGGATGAATACTTATTACTATTGATCGAAAACGATGGGTTCTATAAATCTATTGCTAGAGGTGTCTTGCTTATAATTATGGGTGAATCCGTAGACTTGTCAAAGTAAAGAAAGTCTTCTGACTTGAATTTTGACGCCAGCCAAAACTCTCTGCCTTTGGATAGCCACTCTGCCCCCCCCCACCAGAAATCGGAAAGTTCTGACACTTCCCTATCTCTGGTGCCCCCCTCTGCAGGGTGCTGATTAGACGGTGCATACTTGAACGATATTTTTGACCTTTTTTTCCTAATTTCTTCTATCTTCTGAAAGCATCTAGACTTATTTTCCCATTTACCACGTAAATCAACTCAGTAATTGGTTGTCGGTAAAACACTTGGGAACTACTTATCGTGGATGATCCGCGATTCCACTTCCACTATGTATGGAATATACGCTCTGCTACCAGATATGGAATATATCCACAAACTATCTACGATTTCTATGTTTCTATAAATGGCTAATCAGTTTCAAGGTTTTAGCACGAATGAATATAATTTTATTAATACAAACAATATCCCTGTCCTTACTGACCACAATCACCTGTTGATTGTGGTGAAAGGAAAATAACCAACTGGGCAAAGTATTCGCAAATCTGCGACAACATCCTCGTGAAACGAGTATCATAATTACAGTCAGGCAGAGCAGATGGAAACTCTCACTGTATATCAAACCCCTGTTTACCTACCATGCAGAATAATATTGTTTTTCCCTATGGAAGGTTAATATAGAAGCTTTCGCGGCAATGGTTCCTCATAATCTCTTACTTCGAGAAGCCCCTCTTTCCCTTGGAAGCAATGAGAAAAAATCTCGTTGATTGGCCTAAAGGTGGAGATTTGGTCCCTTAAAACTAGGGAACGATACTCAAGCGTCGAACTGGAGTGCGCCACTTACTCAAAACTCCGATTGAATGTTTGATTGCATCTTGATATAAGAAACTATATATCCTACATTTTGCAACTTAATAGGTCTTTTTACTCTCAAATTATGATATCAGGTATACAAACTTGAGGAATTGATACAAAAGCAAAGTAGGTAACGATAGAGTTATGACAGAGAGGCTCCCAGTAGTTATATATTTCTTCCCAACCATTCATAGGTAGAATTGGCGTCAGCTAATAATATAGATTTCCGTTGTTTGGTAAAAGTTGTTTGTCTTTAGTGCAGATAGGAAGGGAAGGATGGGATTTGATAGAGAAGCAGAGTGGTGGGCTTAGAAAGCTTAAGAAGTTTTTTTTTTATACGTGGCACGATTGAAAACCCCCACCTCCCGGCAGCTTTCAGTTCTTTCATCGCTTTTCCACTCAAGCCATCCCCACTCCCGGCAATCGATGTAAACGTGGTGGAGAGTCCATCAATCAATGCCTGATGAACCTGTTACAATATTCTCACATCAATCAAACCGCAATTCATTCGTGAGGTCTCCCTGATCAGTCAATCTACATAATAGAGGTTTTACCCCTTTCGCTTTAGAGGTTCCCTTTTCCTATCAAAACAAAATTCCGGAAGCTAGACGGAGTGTGCGAGAACGCAACCAAATGGAAGAAGATGGTAATCAGAATTTCGTCTCCTCATTCAAGAAGTTCACATCATGTGAATTTGGCTTCGTCTTTTTGGCTGGGGGTCATTATGAATTTTCATTTAGTTGGGTGGTTAATTTTTACTTATGAGTCTACCAGGATAGCGGAAGCTTTGTGACCACTTCGGTGAGGTGAACGTTTTAGACATACCTACCAAAAAACTTGGTATGGCTTGTGTGGTTTTGGACGGTATGTCGGATTGTCCGCCAATTTTGCCACACCCACTACCTAATTCTACACATTAAATTATTTTCATCCTTCGATGAAATTCTCAGGAATCGTGCGGATTGGTTCCTAGAGATGGTCCTATGAGAATTTCTTGGCTTTTGGATCATTAAGACATGAAGAGTACGGAATTTTCCCTTCATGTGCCAATATTTGGTGCATTTACACTACAAAATAATATAATATTTGTTTACTTATAGCAAGCACATTACTTTACGGGAATTTTAATTTTCTGGTTGAAATTGAATCAGCCAAAGTAAAAGATACTTTTTATTTTCAAAGGGACCAAAGCTTTAGTTTTTTGGGATACACATACATGAACAAACGGAATCCACCATAAATTAATGCTCCAGACCATACGACGATTTGAATTACATTATTAGTAGTCACACTTAAGGCTACCTGATAGATTAAGTAACCCCAACGGAAGAATATCGTAGCTCCTATCCAGAATGCCATAAAAGCTGTCAAATTGACCAATGCTGACATAGGTTTGTTGTTGGTGTGGTTATTGAACGTCCAAACGCAGTAGGTTATCAACGCTGAAGACAACAGTGGCATCCACAACAGTGACGCGAATGGCCTGTATTTCATGTTGTTTTCAGCTCGTATTTCAGCAAACTTCTCATCGATGGCACGGTTGAGATTAATTTTATGCTTCACTGAGAGAGAGGCATCATATTCGCGCTTCTCTTCGAAATAATTCATGGCAATCACCTTGGCTTCTTCATGCCAGGTGTTTAGCTCTGTTTTATTGACATAGTGAGGACCTCCGGAGCCTAACTCAATCATTCTCGTCGTGTACAATTGCATAGATTGTTTTATAAGTATTGTATACTGAGCTTGCAGCGCTGGGCGATACAAAGAGTTTACATCAGGAAGTGCCTCGCTGTTTAGTTTGGCCACCCAGTTCCTAATACACTGCACCAACCTTTCAACCGTCACGACCTCGCCACCTATGCGTTTTAAAATTAAGTTATCTGGGGCCAAAATAGTCTGCACGAGGATTCTGGAATGAGCCATGAAGAGGCTTGAACTCTCATCAGAAAAACTTGGTTTAGCTGACCGAATCCCCAACCTACTGTCAGCCATGAGGAAACACTTCATTTCGTCGAAACTTGATATGACATTTTGGCGTGTTTTGAGGCGGTCTGGAGCCAACCTGGCATCGTGGATGACGGATTCAATTAGATAACGTTGACCTCCATCAAAACCACAATCGTATTGCGTCGGATTGTCCCATCCTCTCACCACGAATAAAAGTCGTTGGAAGGCTTTATTGCGCTTCCATACATCCAGCAATTGATCCCCCACATCTTGCAAACGCTTTGCAAACTCTGTGAATGTCTCTATATGTTTTAACTGCTCTTCAGAAATCCTTTTATTAACGTGGAATAATTGGCAAGAACTCATGAGAGCATGTATGGCAAACGTACCTGCTTCTTCTTCGAAAGATGGTCTACCTTGATGTGAACCCGTGAGTAGAATCGCTATCTCTTCATCATTCTTTGACTTAGTAATGAACAATTCCGGTGATATCATCATTGAACTGGCTGCTTGAACGTCAGAATCTTTTCCAGGTTGTATGCCTTCCACCAACCAGTCATCGTTTGCACTTCTTCCCTGTTTGAAACTGTGATTTGCATATCTTAAAAGTAGATCAAAAATTACCCTGCTGTCTTTGCCAAACACTGATATGACCGCAACTTTCATATTTCCAACTTCCGCATTTGTCAACTTTTCGATAGCATCACTGTTCAAACGGTAATAGTGACCCTTCCGTAATTTTGTAGACGGAGTTATGAGCTCCATTTTTATTGGTAAAACTCTTTCCCCCTATATAGAAAGATCTGTAAACACAAAAATTTAGTTCGGCATCCCCTACAGAAATCGATGTGATATAGTTATGTAGGTATTATCTTTTTATTGTTACTCGTCATAGTACTTAGGTTGCCTTCAAACACGTTGCTACACATTTTTAGGTATTCTTGGTAATGAATTTTCATGAGACGTTGTATGAAAATGGAATAAGTGTTATAGATTGGAAGCTTATGATACAATACAGAATACGATTACGCTATAGTAATCCCTCAACTGCAAGCCATTTGGGTACGGGGCTATCGGAATTGTGAATCCATCTACTTCCCATCAAGTTGACGAGTAAGAAAACCCCTTTGAATGTACGGCAAATTTCATCTTTTCATCCAACCATTTTATGAATTGTGCATGCCTATAAAAGGAACCCATCCCTCGAATTTCCCAACTCGCTATTGAAGTTTTTGCTTTTGGTTCATTATTTTCAATCATGAACCTTTGGAATCGAGCACGAAAAAAAAAAAAAAAAATTTTAACCCCCCCTCAAAATTTGAGGTTTTACGTTTCATGATAGGTACGTATGTATAGAATCCAAAAATCTAATAAATAAAAAAATCCGTCCGTCCGCCGTACGCCGTACTCGGCAGTTACCATGGACCAAAATTAATGAAATTTGGTAAACCGGCCCCAGTTGCGCCTCGAAGCTTGGCGTTACCGTCTGTCTTCTCTAAGGGGTAGA
>JAEMON010000002.1:11426854-11439227 GCA_030264115.1 Lygus lineolaris | reverse complement strand
ATCGCATTCTCCAACGTTGATGATCGTTTGTAGGTACTTGATGATACATATACAATAACTTCACTGGTGCTGACCTTCATTTTCCTGACATTGCTGAACTCCGTAGGCAAAATCATTCACGGATATAACTTTGTTTGGAACGATATATTACGGTTATTATTAGATATTCCTTTATTGAAGGGTCATTTCGGGAGATCTCTAGGCCTACCCCCGTATGTACTTACTTACCCCCGTATGTACTTTCCAAGAAACGCATAGGTATACCTACCTTCATTTTATCGTCTGAAAAATCCGAATCCCTATCTCATGTGAATACATAAATCAGAATCTATTTCACAATAATGTTTTATTTGGATCAAAGATTCGCGAAACTGTCACGGAGATGGAATTTGAAATAGTACGAATACGAAAAATTCAATATGGCTGCCAGCAAATCAGAGTTTGACGAGCCAGTTAAATTATAACTAGGGCTTCGGATCTCCAGTCAAAGATAATCACTGATTAGGGATAGTCAGCTGCTAAAGTGAATTGATAAACGGGTATGTTCGAGCTACTAGATAATCAGAGATTTGACTTAGTCAGTCTTTGTTCGGACTTGTAAAAATGTGATTGATAAACCGGCCATAGTACTAAGAAAAGTTCCATTCATGTAGCATGAGTTGGTGAGCGAATTTTCAAAGAATAATGTTAACCGATTTTGTGGGTGATTCTTATAGGAAATTTCACGCTGATTCCGAATATTCCATAATACGAGTATGTTCATATGTTTGGGATGGTATCTCACACCAAAAACCTAAAAAAACACGTTTTTAGCGATTTTGGAAACTAAATTTTCAAAATTTGACCCCTTGGAGTACTCCAAAAATTCTGACCAACGAACTCATCGTTACTTTTGATGTTATTGACATTTGAAAATTTTTTTGATTTTTTATCTCGATCCCTCGGGCAGATATCGTCTGGAATGACACATATATATACATGTGAACATATAAACATATATGTATATATACATATAAAAAGTGTTAATTTTCAGGAATCGTTTTAGAATTGTCTAAAACGAATTTCCATTAAGAAAATTTTCAAGAATTTGCATTACAAAAATTTTGAAGCCTTTGCAATAGCTTCATTCTCTTCAAAAATTCGCTAAGAACAATAAAAAACGTATGCCAAGTTGGGTGGCTAGTATAGCTACCTTACTTGTGTAACATGTAGGTACGTATAGAATCAGTTACCTAGTGAACATTTCAGCGAAATTGGTAGAATAGTTCCGGAGTTATCCCTATGACACAAACATCAAGTTTGCGCATGCGCAGTAGCTATCGTGATAAAATTCATAGGTAATTGTCTTGGAGTCAGCCCCCAACTACCCTCAGAGTTTGAGCGGAATCTGTCCATAACTGAGGAATGGAACTGAGAAATCGTTGTTTTACAACATTCATTTTCGCACATGCGCACAAGCTAACGATGGTCCGGTGGCTCTCAGGGGACCGTCTAGGGGCTACCCCGTACTATCAATAACCGTTTCACCGGAATTGTTCGAGTAGTTCCTAGTTCCGGATTCATGGTTAAAGAGATACATTTGCGCACAAGTTTGCTCATGCGCAGTATCTTTTCCTGATCAAATCGTGATGATAATCGTAGGTAACTGTGAGCTCCCAACTACCCATCAAATGAGAACGAAAGCGGTCCAATATGAACTAAAAACTCGTAGTTCCAGGGAATTCACTGGGTACGAGACGCAACTAGTTGTCCGATAGCGGTGAAATTGATATAATAATAATAATAATAATAATAATAATAATAATCCTTTTATTTTCCTTAAATAAATACATAGTAATAAATTAACCAATACATAAATACATAAACCATAAATACAAAACCATAAATACATGGTAATTAATTATTATATGGGACCGTCACAGGGCTAACCAGCATTTTCCCTGAAAATTTCACCGGAATTGGTCGAGTAGTTCGGAATTATGCCTTTGACTGCGAATTTCATGTTTGCTCATACACAGTAGCTGTTACTTATCTTATATTACGTGACGAAATTCATAGATTATTCTCATTATCGTGGATTCAGACCCCAACTACCCTCCTAATTTGAGCGAAATCGGTGCACTAGGAACTGAAAAACCGAGGTTTCAGGAAATTCACGTTTGCACATGCGTACACGCTACTAGTGGTCCAATGGCAATGCAATTAATAGGGGACCGTCACTGGGCTAACCCGCACAATCCCTCGAAATTTGATCAAAATCGGACCACAACTCCACATATAGTTTTGTCTGGGACAAGGAATTGACCACAGACAGACAGACGGACAGACGGACACGGAACCAAAATTGTTCAGAAAGTCTGGAACGTGAAAAGCAAGTGGAAATTTTGATTTTGGAGGACAACAATTTATTTTATTTTTTCACTATTACATAGCTTTCTACTTTCGGTAGGTAATGAGGAAGCAAAATTGACCTAGTAAAAATAGCGTAGGATGGTACGAAATCAGAACAAAGGAAGTCAAAATGGTCATTGAGGATAATGTCGGTTCTTACATGCCTCCTTAGACGATTACTCACAGTATGTTTTTTCCCTAATCAATTTAAGAATGCAAAAATAGTTCCAATTTGGAAAGAAAATAAATAGCAAGAACGAGGTTGAAAACTACAGGCCAGTATATACATACGATATATCGTACAACTTTCGGTTCTGGCGAAGGTTCTTGAAAGTATAGTCGAGGAGCAGTTACACCGATTCCTTGAAGTAACGAACTTCTTCCCCCCGAACCAATATGGTTTCCAGCGAGGTCGATTGACATAATTGGCCATAGAGGAACATGTAAATTATACAGTGACGTCACTGGAGGCAAACAGACAAACGGCAGCGGTGTACCTCGATCAATCCAAGGCGTTTGACAGAGTTCGGAGACCAATACTGCTTGAGTTGTTGCGGTTGGCTGGAGTGTGGAGGGGTCCTTTGGCATGGCTCGGGAGTTCTGTGGAAGGTAGAAATCAGTCAGTGTGGTTTCAGGGGCAGAGTAGTGATTCATGCACGAATCTAATACTCTACTCTGATACTCTACGAGGAAGAACAATAAATTTCGACCCTGCTCTTCCTTGTATACCAGAATCACACGAATGAGCTAAATTTGGCGGGTGAATTTTTACATTTACAGATGATACTGCACTGGTTCATTCAGTAGGAAGAAATATTGACCTACAAACAAGACATGATGGTCATACAAGGGATTTTTTTTAAACACAGAATGTGTTTTAGCCATGGACTAACTAGCCAAGAAATTTAACGAACTGTGAGACGAAATCTGGGACGCTCCAGCACTTTGGATTATTACGATATTAACTCGAAAAGTGAAGGCTAGGTAGAAATCAATGAGGTACTACCGCAATGTTTTGAGGTACTACTCTGCATCGAAAATTGAGCTCGTAGCTCAGCTGAGTCGAAAATGGAGCTCCCAGATCAGCTGAGTCGAAAATGGAGCTCTCAGATCAACTGAGTCGAAAATGGAGCTCCCAGATCAGCTGAGTCGAAAATTGAAGATTGAAGAGGGGTTTATGTGAAACGCGTGAGCTAACGAGGCGCGGAGCGCCGAGTTTTAAGACCAAATTGGTTGTCTTCAGGTTTCACTGGACATGGTTTCGAGGAAGGCGTAAACAAATAACAAATTACAATGCACACAAATACTTGCAACGCATCTACTCTGTGTCGGTGCCTTTCAATTGAGGAGGTCGTGCATGCCAAAACCTTGGTATGGGCATGAACCAACACCTGGTATAGACCACTGCTTCTACTGCTGTGCGTTGCTGTATATGGGAAACGATACCTTCAGCCCCAGCTGGCTGGATTAGCACCCATGAGGAGAGGACGTTACCCTATCTTTATCTGGCTGGTGTGCAAATTGGACCATAGACCAATCCTCATTCAAAATCCCGCCTGTCGCGATCCGTCGAGGAGTCCTACAATCAGCTGAATAGAAAAATCAAAACCTGTCTGCTGCAAAACGAGCCACCTTGTTCCAACCAACTGTCAGGTAGAACGGCGTGCTTTTGCACCGCAAGACTAAGATAGATAGAAACATCACTCAAACATGGATAGATAAGGAAACCAAGAAATACCTATCTGAGTGGATTTCAAGTAGTTAAATTACTTCATTACTATGAAGCATGCATTATTGTTATTTTATCCCTAATTGTAGGTACTAAGAATGGACAATGTATGTAACACGCATGCATGACGGCCCCACTCGAGTTATTGTTTTGGGGCTTCATCGTGATCGGCTGTAAATTTTTGAACAAATTAAAAAAATTGGTATTCGTATTCTTAAAATGTTGTGTGTGGAGGGGTATGTGGTGGCAAAACAAAATGGGACGCCTCTCCCCACTTCACACTAAGTCCTTTATATGTCGAAAGATAGGAACATGTAGCAATACCAAAGCTTCATCATAAATCCCTTGTATAGGATTGTATATAGGTTAAAGGTTTAGTTAGTTAAAGGTGAGTTAAATATGGATGAAATGGTATGAATATATATATAAGTGTATGAAAGTTGTCAGGAATGTTGGAGTGTTGGGGGTGTGGGGGTCTCGAAACCATTTGGTATGCCCTCCCCCTCATCACACTAATTCCTATTGTACAAGGGGGTTGTAGGGGTTCCTATTGTCGGTAGGTAAGTACATGTACGTAACTTCGATGAACTACACAGCTGTGTACTGAAAGCTTCATCTCTGAAAGCTTCATCATGAATCACCAGTACCTATAGGTTTTTCATAAAGTGAGTTGAGTTATTATAGGTGAGTCATTGATAGGTGGGGCGATGAGTGGATAGATAAGTTTGATACTTTCCAAGAATGTAGTGTATGGGGGTGGCAGAACGAAGTTGCCTGCATTTCCGTAAATATGTTTACAACTCACTAATTATTACCTCTAGAGCCCCAAATCCTTGAATAATTATTGAAAGTGCCGCAGGTAGAAAAGGGGTGACGTTGAAGAAGTGAAGTGTCGAATACTCACAAGAAAGATCTGTCGAAGAGTTAGAAAACCCTGCGTGGATTAATTAATTACATAAGCCGTGATTGGGTCTTATCGAACCCTCCTCATGACTTGAATGATTCCGTATCCCCTTTTTTGGCACATCAACTTAACGATCCAACGCAGCAACACCCACCTTAGTAAGTACTTAGGTAAGCAGCATCAGAGACTTTTTCTTCCCTGGAGCCCAAAACGAACAATGTTTTACATAACTCTTATATTTCTTATTCCTCTGCCAAAATATGCGAAGTTCCTGAATAAAAGCGATTCAAAAACACAAATTAAGTATTTATAGCTACTTATCTATCTTTGATCACTCAAATGTCAAGCTTTAAACTGAATCTAGAGGTTTCTCATCACTGAACCGATGCATGATGTGCCTTTTGCCAAGTTTGGGTGCCCAGTGGTATCGATCGTACTGGATCGGTCCAACTTTGATGATGAGGTTAGCTGGACTTGTGCGTGGAGTCTGAATCTAATTCGAAGTCAGAAGTTAGTTTGCGGGAGCAAGAGGACAAGGCGCCAAGGATATTGACACAGATAGGATACTCGGAACTCCGTATTCTAGTTACAACAGAATCTGGATTGTAGCCGTACGAAGATCCGGAAACGCAGAGTACCGTTTTCCACATTAACCCGCAACCTCATTCGTAGGTTCTATTAGTACCTACTCCTCTACCTACCTCTACCTATTTTCCTCCTCCAAAAAATGAAGTGCATAATTATATCGTTTTCAAATTGGAAATATCCGGTAGAGCTCAATGAAAAATGCTCAAAATAGAACACAAATAACCAGGTTTATCCATTATGGTCGTAATATTTCTTGGTATCTCTTATGAAATTTTGTACAACTATATCCAAAAGTATATAATCTATCAGAATACTCGTCTATAATAAACGTAGGGCCAGGTCATAGCCCGGGAAAAATCCGAAGCTGCGGGTCAGCACGTCTACACGACCTGTAATCTACCTCCCATAGACAACGGGGTGAGGTAGAGGTACTAGGTGAGGTAGTAGGTAGTATGAAAGGGACTGATCCCAAGCCTAGGGGTTCATTCCTTTGGCAATTCCTAAACCTAGAAGTACCTGTGAAACCTATGTTGTCCATTGCTATACCTCTCTCCTAAAAATGAGGTAGATACGCTAAACCAATCTCACAAATTATATCCAGTAAATTCTGTCTTCTGAACAAAATATTTAAGTGACTAAGTTGCACGTCCTATGATATTTAGTAAATTGACACAAGGGAACTAAAAGTAAATTCTATACTTCTACTGTTTGCTGATGGACTGACTAGGTGTATATCACCAGGCCGTCACCCAGTCGAAATAGAACGCCTAAAATTTTATAGTTACCCTTACTTCGAGAGAAAAGACACGTCGGTAAGAAAATCCAATATTTCTAACTAAGCAAATATTTGCTCAGGCCGTCGAAATATCGGCCCTGAACCAATCGAGTGTTTTAAACACATTATCAAAACGTTTGTCCATCCATCTGTTAGACATCTTACTACGCCTAAGGCCGGACCGTTGTATCTATCCGACATAGGTATGTGAGAAACTTGATAATATTCTCAAGAAAATTTCTAAATATTAGCACGTAGATCAATACCCCTAGCAAGAGGGGAAAAGATAAAGATCCTAACGTGAACCTCAGCCTAATAATACTAATAACACGATATGTACCGCACCATGTCATGTACCAATATGTACCATGATATGCACTGATGTCATACCTAACTAATCACTGTGGGGAGTTTTAGGTAATTTTATTTCAAGAATTCATCAATCTTTATAGAATCATGCAACTTCCCAATTAATTGATACCTACATTTTACAGTAGGTACACTTACCACGATGTAGATTACAGAACCTGAGCTCTCTGCTTAGGACATATAATATATGGGATTGAATTATGTTGTTGTAAATGGATATGAGGAGGGAGTCATAAGAGAGGGAAGAAACGGGTTAAACAAATATTCTTGGGGGAATATATCGGGGTGCCAAGGTCGGAGGGCCTTCTTTTCCACCGAAAGGACTGTGTAAACAGGATTTGTAGCTAGCTTCTCTGTCCGCGACACCTCTTTAATATCTCCAAGAGAGGGTGAGAATGGGAAAAAACCAAAGAGCGAAGGCGAAAAACAAGAATAGTAGAAAAAGGGCGTGAAGTATGCTGAAGGTCTGAAGGTGATGCGTCCTTCGAACCAACACTCCTTCTTTTAGGGACTGAACATTTATCAAGAAGAGCGGGGGGGGGGGGTTAAAAGGGTTTGTATTTCTGAACATGTAGGAGAATACAGCAAGACATCGAAGAGCGATTTGGTTTTATAGGAAGAGACGCTCAGAGGAGAGGGAAAGGTTCTTTGCATTTTCCATTCCGGACCTAATGGTGCGATCCCCATAAATTCCACTTCGTTATGATACCTGTAGTAGGTACCGCTTGACAGGCGGATTCACCAATTTTCCCTCCTTTCTGGTCCGAATGGACTGATCCGATTTCTTCTCTTTCCATCCAACTCTCCCGAAATTTGGAGTAAGTAATATAAGTGGGCACTTACTGAATGGGACGCGTGCTGTGTGGGTTCTGTTCGAAATATGATAAATCATCCGATGGAACATGGCGAGTATACCTAAATGGCTTCACTGCGGAACGATTCCAGATGTAAGTAATTCAGCCCATTTTTCAGGGAAAAAATATATTTTTAGACTAGGTCAGTACGAACGAAAAATACAATTTCATTTTTGCTAGATGGCTGCACTATATGAAGTGAAATTCAATTACGAACTGAAAACATACATATTCATTTATGGTAATACACATGGCTGCACTTTAAAGGGGAATTCAGTTCCGTTTTCCCAGGTATTCCTGAAAATGGACCTGAGTTGTATCCAATAGGTCCCAATTGATTTGTTTGGTTTATAATTTTCAATCAAGCACTAAACCCTGCCCCCTCCCCGTCAGAGTTTGTTTAGCGTGGTCTGGTGTTCTTTGGTACAGCTCTAGGCAACAAGTTTTTCATGAAATGGCTTCAAAATTTAAATAATTTTGAAAAATGTTCTCCATGGAAATCAGTTTCAGGCCATTCTAAAACGATTCCTGAAAATTAACACTTTTTATATGTACATTTTATATATTTCTGTTAACAGCATGTCTCATATTTCTGTTAACAGCATATGAGGGAGAGAGTCACTGGACTCCGACTCCCACCCATGTATCATGTTATATTTATATATTGTTTTGTATTATTTTAAACTGTAATGCATTTTTTTGCAATAAAGTTATATTGTTGGAAAAAAAAAATTTATATATTTATGTTTATTTATATTTATATATGAACCATTCCAGACGGTATCTGACGAAGGAATCGAGCTAAAATATCAATAATATCATAAGAAAGGATGAGTTCGTTGGCCAGAATTTTTGGAGTATCTACTCCAAGGGTTCAAATTTTGAAAATTTAGAGTCAAAAATCGCTTAAAAAACGCGTTTTCAAGGTTTTTGGTGTGAATTACCCTCTTTAACCGTCACTTGACCGTCCGCGCGAACGCTTGAAGGTAAGCATCGGAACGAATTTTATTTTCGGAATCAACGCGGAATTTTCTATACAAATCACCCACCAAATCGGTTAAAATCATTCTTCGAAAATTTGCTCATCAACTCATGCTACATGAATGGGACTTGCTCAGTTCCCGATAGACGTATTCCGCTCAAATTAGGAATCAACTATGATTTTGCTACAATGGGATTGGTGATATCATGTGAAAACTTGAAATTTATTGTCATAGGCATGACTCCGGAACTTATTCTACCAATTTTGCTGAAATGTTCACTACTTAACTGATTCAATACCTACGTCCATGTCACAAAAGTGAGAAAGCTAGTATACTGCCCACCAAACTTTTTAATTATACATGTGGTGGGTGTCAATATTTATGTTTTGCCAACCCCAGTAGACGGCACAGACCGCAGTGGTAGTCATGCTTTTATAGTAATTATGTACGCGTTAATAAAGTATTCGATTATTTATCTATCTATTTTTCGACACTCGAGTCTATTCACATACGCAGTGTACAAAGGTTGTCTTCTGTTAATTTTTCGAAGTTCGTGTTGTACAAAAAGGCCACCACGTGGAATATCCGGGGAAAAGGACTCCCCAGTAAGATCATAATATCTAAACATCCAGGTGGGTGTCTCTAATGGTAGAATTAATTCACCAGCACTTCTTCTTCGAATTTTAAGCTCTACGTAAAGGGTAGTACGATTTGTTGATAAAACAAATCAGATAACCACGCGTTCATTTTAATGAAAGTACCCAAAGAAAAGCGTGACTCGAATTCCTCCATCTACGTGTCCTTTTCCACATCGTACTTCCAATGAAACCTATAAAATTATTATAAAATATAATCTTCCTCTCATCCATGTTCAAGTTGGAACGATAGGGATTCATAAAACGTGTAGGTATTCATACATACCTATGAGAGCCCATTTTAGTAAGATGCAGCAACAATATGTGCATAATATTTAGTTCAATTATTAGAGGAAACATCATGTACTTAACATTTGTGCGATTTTCGTGAGGTTGAAGAAAGTGACAGTCCATCTTCAGTAAAATTACTACACTTTGCTACACAATGACTTCAGAACAAGGACAAGATAAATATACGAGTGTGTTTAGCTAAAAGAAATAATAAAAAAACGTACATTCCGTGATCGAGAGATTCGTTGAGTGTGGGGAAAGTGCGTTGGAGGGACAGTTAGGAAACTGATGGGAAATGAAAATATGCAGTACCCACGTACTGAGTAAGAAGATCACCCAAAAAAGAAGTTCCATTCATGCAGCATGAATTGATGAGCGAATTTCGAACGAATAATTTCAACCGATTTGGTGGCTGTCCAAAAACCTCAAATAACTCATTGTTTTATTTTAGCGATTTCGGACTCCAAATTTTCAAAATTTGACCCCCTGGAGTACTCTACTCTAAAAATTCTGGCCAACAAATTCATCCTTTATTTCGATATCAAGGAAATTTTAAAATTTGTTGGATTTTTTTATCTCGAATCCAGGGTCAGATATTATAGTCTGGAGTGACACACACACACAAACTTACACACGCACGAGTACACACACATTTATTTATATAATATTATATGTATATGTATACATAAATATTAATACATTTATTATTTCCAGAAGATACATGATTCCATTCATTTTCCATTTTTCATATATAAAAAAGTGTTAAATTCCTGGAATTGTTTTAGGATGCTCTGCAACGGATTTTAATGAAGGAAGTTCCCAAAAATTTGTATAACTAAAATTTTGAAGCCATTGCAATAGCTTCATTTTCAAAACAACCGAAAGTACAGCCGTCAGAAAGTCAATGTGCGTTGAATAATTTTCTGCCTCCAGATTTTCAACATCTTCTCAGGAATGATGAATGGACGCCCTTTTTGGTTTATTATTTTCAATAATGAACCTTTGGAATCGATCACGAAAAAAAAAAAAATTTTAACCCCCCTCAAAATTTGAGGTTTTACGTTTCAAGATACGTAGAATCCAAAAATCGAATTAATCAAAATCCGTCCGTACGCCGTACGCGGCACTTTCCTTAGTTACCATGGACCAAAATTAATGAAATTTGGTATACCGGCCCCGTTCGGGGTCTAGTTGTGCCGCGAAGCTTGGCGTTACCGTCAGTCTTCTCTAAGGGGTAGAAAATAGGGGATGACATTTTCAAAACGCCCTAGCTCGTAAATTTCAAATAGGAAGGTATATTTTTTTCCATCGATTTTAAATAGAACACAATTTTCAGCATCGAATGAGACCTTGTGGAGCGTTTTAGGACCAACCGTTCGCTCCCTGTAAAGGGTTGAACGAAAAAAGAGCAGAAACACGAGTGTGAATCGCAATTCTTCCCGAGTAGGCAAAATCTCCGTTCAAATATCAGCTGTTCAAATGCAACTTTCTTTCGATTCCACCGACCCAAGTTTGTTGTTTACTTTCAGAAGCTTCCTTAGTTACTGAATTTCATTAAGAATGATACAACTCTCCGATGATACCTAATAAGTGCAAGAAGGTACCTACTCATTGTTGCCACGAGATGATTGTGAACCTCGCGGTAGGTTTTATTTTATGTCAATAGGATCTTTGTAGATGAGCGATCTATACAGAAAATAACAAACCGTTGTGTAATAATTTGCAGTGTTTTGCTAAATTGATGTACAAGTTCATCTGAAGATGGGTCAAGCTTGACTTGAGACGTCGTGAGAGTAAAGAATGTCAGTGAGGAAGTCATCATCTCTGGCTGAGTCCCGACTATTATCATCTATAAACTACCTGAAGCGTTTACTGAGTTTCTGCTAATCTCTTAAGTGTGAGTCTGGATTGTTAATGATTGAAAAATGAGTACCAAAACATTGACCACGAGAATCATAAATATTCATGTTCGATAAAACCCAGGATAATATAAGAAGTAGCCCAACTGGAAGCCAGCTCGCAGCTACAAATAAAAGGGGGTAGAATGATACTTATCATGTATATTCCCAGCTTTGGACGTGGTGTAGTCTCAAGTTTGGCTACTTCATCAATGTTACAACCAATTACTAAGTGGAGGCCGTACAGAGGTGGTTAAGTTTGGGTCAGTTCTTGAGAAACCTTCCACTCTTGGCTACCCTCACACCCCATTCTCCATCCATTACTTTAGAGTTTCAAGCTTAAGACGCCCTCTCGCCTCCCAGCCCCTGACCTCCCGAACACTAAATTATATTTAGTGAGCCAACTTAGGCGACTTAGTTCTGCGTTTTGGAAGGAAGACGCTGGGAAACCTGAGCTCAGGATGATGAACAGCTTGGATTAAAGTGCGAACTCGCCCTTTCCCGCTGTATTCATTCGAGGTTAAATGTGAGGCTCTAATTCTTCCCTCGCTCTTCGTTGATAAACAGTGGTGAATTCCTGAATAATTTAAATTACGCTTTATTTCATGAACACTGTAGAATAGCAATTTACTTTGGAACAATAATTATAAATTCGTTTCTGTTCAATTTTTTACTGGAGTGCACATTCTCTCCGAGTCCAAACTGAAATTAAATTAAATTAAGCTTTTATATCAAATGATGAATAAATATTTTAATCTTTGATAACTCGGTATAAGGATTCTATTTTAGCGTGGAAAACGCTTTTACCGGGACCTGTCAGGCAGAAAACGACCCAGAAACCGACCCGAAAAAACGACCCTGAAATGCTTTTCGATGCCTGATGCTTTTCACGTACAACCAACCGTTGCTAGGGAAAATTACGCTTTATTTCATGAACACTGTAGAATAGCAATTTA
>JAEMON010000002.1:11414661-11425854 GCA_030264115.1 Lygus lineolaris | reverse complement strand
GATGCTTTTCACGTACAACCAATCGTTGCTAGGGAAAAACAACTTCCTGGTTTTCCAGCTCACAAAAATCGTTCACCACATCTCTTCCCGCCAATTTCCCCCTTCTTCCACATCCTTCAGAGGACTACTGGTACGTAGTAAACAAAGATAGTTGGTTGGAGTTTTCAGTTTAGCATTATGATAGGTACCTTCACAACATAATATGAAGCACGCTAGTCGAAGCACCAATGGGCTAAAACGATTGTTTGAAAATTCGCTCATTAACTCATGGTGTTTTAATGTAAATTTTAAGTCTATGCGTGTTTCACGTTCCTCTAATGTTTAGCCACTAGGCTCAAGGTGACAGAAAAGAGGGGTCAGGGGGTCCACCCCCGCCGAGGCGCGGAGCTCCGATTTTTTCACCTGTGATTCGCTAAGATTTGGTCTTGCCATTCGAATCAAGACTAAACTGGATACCAAATCAACTTGGAGGTAAGGAATCAAAATTATTTGATCATTTATTAGGTATAATGAAGGTAGGTAATGGCACCTACCAACACTTCCGACTTGAAAGAGCACAAAACGGAACAAGCAACAAGGTGTGTAATATATCGTCGTTGAAGATGCAACTCGTGCTAACTGACTTTTGGCAACTTTTAAGGAGAGACAAAAAACCGAGTTGCAGAGGTTGCATCTTCCATTATCAGATATCACAATGTGATATGTGGAAGATGCAACCTCTGAAAAGCGCAATGTAGTGTCACGTCGATCTATGAAGTTAGTTTCAGCAAAAACTCAACAGAATGCGCTCAAATCCTAAAAAATTATAACATGACATGTTATCATTTTTGCGATTTGAGCGCATTCTGTTGAGTTTTTGCTGAAAACTAACTTCATAGATCGACGTGACACTACATCGCGCTTCTGACTGTACAATAATCTCTCTTTGCCCAAAATGTCAGTTAGCACGTGTTGTATATTCAACGACGATATGGTAGATTCAATCTTTCCCAAGAAAAGTGTACCCACATTGATTTACATTTAATTATTGGATTAATTTGAGTATATAGGTAACTATGGAGCACTATACGAGGGGATTATGTTCACACTTGTAGGAAAGATTGCATAGCGTCGCTTAGAAAATTGCTATGGAAGCTTCTGCTTTACTCTTTTATACTAATTAAACAGATAATTTAATGAAGAAACAACAAAAGTACTAACCTATAACAATATACTAGAAGTAAATAATAAATACTACAACAACATATTAGCAGAAGGAACGTATACAGTTTCTTCACTCGAGCAACTCAAAGGCCTGTTTCAAAATATATGAATATGTTATAAACTTATGGGCGATTTCAGCTACTTTTGTCAAACGACGCTCATAGGTTGGGGTACCTGGGGGTCGAGAGCCGTCAGAAACAGTAACGACGGTTTCCGGCTGGTAGGTACAACAAAGAATTTTGGTCAAGTGTCGCTATTCCGCGTTTGCAGAATACCAACCGTCGTTCCTGTTGTATTAATTTATTTACGTTCCACCTGTTACTTCTCGACAGAAGTAGGAGTTGTTAGGTATCAAACCACTATGTATTTAACGATTTCATATACCAAGGGATGCTGTTAGGTATCAAACCACTATGTATTTAACGATTCCGTATACCAAGCGGCGCTGTTCTGAACCTGATTCTCAAATATCGATAAAGCGAGGGAGGTGAAGGCTTGGACGTGGAAGATTTTGAAAGTTAGCGACACCTATTCATTTTCGATGAATGTCACACCTTCAAATTTTCTTCAGATCTGTGGCCATTATACCTAACTTTTCATCAACACTGTAACTCGAAGGAATATTTGGTAAATGAGATAGGAGGAACTTGTAGTTGTTGAGGAAGCAGTCCTTTCGGTAATGGCTGAAGTCATCAAGAGAGCCCCGGTAGAGTACAAAGGCAAAGGGAGCTCGGGCAAACTAGTTGATGATATTAAGAAATTAGCTCTGAGAGAAGGATCCTCTCTCCACTCTCTCCCTGGAACATCTTTTGCAATTAGGGAAGGTTGTAAAGACTGAGGCGGTGGAGCCGTAAGGGATGGGGTTTTCCCCCCATTTGTTCTTATCTTCTGGGAGGTTGTGTCTGGGTTGAAGAATGGTAGGCGGGCAACGCCTTGAAAGCTCTGCCGAAATAGGTGGTAGATGTCTGAGGCGTTCACGTCCGTCACTCGGAAAACCCTGCGTTCCTTAGAGGAGTTGCCGTTGAATCAGTTGGACCAGGGCTGATTCAGTGGCTTCCAATGAACAGAAGTATTTAACTCCCAACTACCCGAATTAGGTTTTCAGACGAGGATTACCAGGCTTGTTATCTGAGTATCACCCGATACCGTGTATACAACGTGTATGAAAGACCCATTCATAGGAATCATCTGAAGTGAGGTGCACCTATCAAAACCGTCCTTACATGCATTATGCACTGAACTAACCCTATGACCCTCAATGCCTTCCCCGATTACATTCCACTGTACAACCTGTACGCTACTGGGGTACACTTCGACAAGCAATAACATTTGGTAACTACACCAGAGATATAATAATCCCTAATAAATCATGCGTGTAGGTCATAGAATATTCCATCACAAGAGTAAGGTATGAACTATCCTCTGCGGCTATAGGAATCATAAACCGTATCTATAGAGGTGCGCGACTTTAACAAGATCCATCTAGTCTATAGGTGTCAACATGAATGCTTTCTGATACGTTACGATCACACACCTTCTTGGCGATACGACCTGCCCAAAGTGGAAGGATGTGAAAGATCCTAACCATCCCTACCCCCTTTCGGAAATGACATTGCATGCAGACCTATGAAGCACCTGTCAGATGATTTTAATAAACTCAATAGCCCCAGATGTTTGATGAAGGAGGTAACTCACGATCTCATACCTTCAATCAGATTCAGAGCCACTCAAACCGGAGCCACTATTTGTGAACGGATGCCAGTGATAGGACCGTTTAAGTAAATACGTTTTTGTAAAGATATGTTATCATTAAATAAATAAACATCACAACGAACTGTGACTGTAAGTAGGTACTGTAACGTAAGTTACATAAAGTTCGGACTAATATTTATTTCTAAAATGAGTGTGAATGCTGGGCTCTGGGTGTGACAGATGACAGCTTTCTTTAGATATTACATTGCTTCCGAGTTTAGAAGGCAGCCGATGCTTTGTTTTCACTTTCGAGGTGAAAAATTTGTTCTTTCTGTTTGTCATCTACACCAAAAAGAGGGGGCAAGTGGGTCGGAAATTAGAATTTTTTACCTCAAATCCGGGTTCAGCGATCTCTAAACCCCTATCTTCCAATTTTCAACTGCGTTGAGGCTCTCTCCAAGGCAGGAGGGGCTTCAGTGACGTCATCATCGTCCATTTCAAAACCCTTTTAAGCTCTTAGGATACCACATGTAGCACCTTTTCAGATAGCTCTTACTATGGTCTTACATTAAATTATACTTTCCAAATTTGGGAAAGTAAAAAAATAACCTTGAGCAAACCCCATTATCATTATTGGGTACATGATCTCTGGATTTTTTTTTCCTTTATTCTGAAGACTTTTTTGCTTTATTCTGAAGGACCTACCTACCTAATTTGATGGAGCTTTGCTCCTTTCGTTTGGGTTCCATAGATGAGAAGTGTGATTTATTTATTGAGTTGAAATTACAATAAATTTAAAACCCTACTGAAATTGTTTAGATTTGTTCGGTATGTTGTTAAAAAAAAGTAAATAAGTACATCTTTATTATATTTGCGATCCTAGCGGATATGAAAGAGCCCACAAGGCTTCTTCGAGCAAGAATGAAAGAAAGCAGGGAAACGCTTGGTCATTGTGGCAGGTTGTTGAAGCTGACTCATTGGAACGTTATCGCCACTACGTTCGTTAGAGGCACTTCAGACTCTCAAGTTGAGGTGGAACGCTGGATGTCACCCACCATGAAACACATTTGCATTGCTCGCAGAGACTCGGCGTGGTTTATACTCTAATGCAACAACATAATGCTCTTTGCACGGTCGCTGAATCACAGATGCCACTTCTCATTATCTGCGAAACGGCTATTTATCATCTCCTCACTGGATGAGGACACGTTTCCGAAAATTCGTTTAGGGAATCAGCCGTCAGATGTCTGATAGAGTCGTTAACATAAATCACGAGCATCCGAATACAGTCTATTTTCGTTATACTCGTACCTCAGAAGTCTTGCTTTACACATTACCTACCGTATAATCCTGATATTGTAATAGTAGGTAGAAAGCTCTACCGAACAAAATTTTTCATATACGTATTCTCAAGGGGATACGGAATTCCAAAAATCAGGTTCATAATCAATATGTGTCCAGAATAAGTAACATTTTCAATTTTGATAAATTTAAAATTAGGGAGAAAGAGAAAAAATAGAGAAACAAAAATACACTGATTGCAGAACTTGTCTATTTACTATCTTCAATTACTTACTCACCTGCCCATTTTTATTAACATCCTGCGAATGATTTCAAAGGAGGTTTTATGTCACCACCTCACACCTGTAGGGTAAATTATGATATTAAATTATGAAGTTGCATCCTCATGCTGGTTGTTAGGTATGGCGAGAAGTTTTGTTGAGTTTTCCTGTCGAAGTCTCTTGTGTTGTCCTTCTTCTCAAATATTTCCAACATTTTATTAATAAGTTTGGGAGATCAGAGGAGTTGAATCAATATATTATAGAGAGTCAAATGATTATTTGCAGTTGTTGTAAGTCTTCATTCAAGATCTAATTCTCTTCACATGTTCAGAAGGAAGATAGATACTGTCCACTAAATATATATCAAGATAAAGAATGAGTAAGTGAGCAAGGAATTCGGGAGCATTCTTAGGTGTAAAATAATGGAAATACATTTTTTTTTAAGTTGGTTGGACAATTGCGTTGAACAATCGTTGAAGTATGAAAACATTTATCTCGTAAATATATTTTGGAACCAGCATAGAATTTTGAAAAGGAAAAGGCGATCAAATGATTTTATGAAGATTTCTTAGGTCAATAATCAAAATAATAATGAAATACAATTCCAAACTATTCGTCTACTCTCAAGGAAAAATTAATTTGACACAACTTTTAACTTGATGGGAAAAACAATAGATCACGGATATGCCTAGTACCTACTACTACATAGTATACCTACCATGTAGTGCCTTCTTTTCACATTATTAATTCATTATGGTTACTTAGCAATATTAGTTTAGAACTTACCATAATAAATCAGCTTTCCTTGATACAACAATGGTTTAGGGATCATAAGATGTTGTGATAAATATAATGAGAGCATTCCAAAAAGTGGTGAACGAGGATGAAAACTAAGGGAGGTACACTTCGCTAGTAACGCATCAAGTGTACGTGAAAATCAATAGAAATTGTGTTGGAAATCGTTTAAATGGAAACCTAGGCATTCATGGTTGCCAAACAAAAATGATGTTTATAGTCCGATCAAATAAGTTTAGGAATATAGCCGGGTGCGTAAGGAGGAGGAAATTGGTAGCTTGAGATGTGTACATTTTTCACATAAATAGAGAGCTTTCCAACGAGTGGCGAACGATTTCTGTGCGATGAAAATTACGGAAGTTACATTTCCCTACCAACGGGTTGGTTGTACGTGAAAGTCAACTGAAATAGAAACGTTGCACTCTCTTAGTGGTACATTTCCACATAATAAACCCCCAGAGTTTTGCGCTACGGAATCCCTCATCTTCGTCTTCCTTTCTTCTTTTTTTTGGGATCTCCTTACATCTGGATCAATGGCATGAGTGCGCCGTCTTTCAGCCCCAAGCAGCGTACCCTCCTTCTTGAGCCTCTTATTCTCAATGAAACTGCTCTCACTGCTGCAATCTGGGTCTTCACCCTAACCCAATGGGTTACGTGTGAGAGAGGTTTTTACCATTTCTCTGCGAGTCTGTAACGAATTTCCATGAAGACAATTTTCAAAAATTGGCATTACTAAAATTTCGAAGACATTGCAATAGATTCATTTTCTTTGAAAATTCGCTGAAAAGGACAAGTAAAGAATGTGGATTTTTGTAAATATGCGTTCAGTTACACTTCATGAATGAACCCAATTCAAGTTCCAAATCGGGAATATTCTAAAATACTCCCTTCAAAGTTCGTTAGCTCTATGAATCTATGATGGTTCAAGAGGAACTGTGGATAACAGAATAAGTTGAGGCTAGCTGTTTCATATACATTGGATGGAAAATAATAAGGAACCATAATGAGAATGAAAGTGTGCGAGTTAACATTGTGAGAGGTATGTGAATCAACAATAAAACTCTAATTCCATCATCAACGTCTTTCTATAGGAGAAGTTTCGCAAAATTGATACTCCCGCTGTTCAAACCCTCCTCAAATTAACTTAGCATCCTCTCCTTTCTGTCTCCCCTCCTCAAGACGAGTGAGGAAAAGTTGAACGTCTGTTGATGGGAGATGACGAGTTCAACTCCGGTTCAACGAGACAAGGGAATATCAAAGTTCGTTTAAATATTTGGAGAGACCCTCGGTTTGACAAGGAGATGGTCGGGACGGGCAATTTGGGGCGACTCTTTAGGGTAATAAACAACGAACGAGGGTGAGGTTGAGAACGGCGAGGGCGTTCTGGAGGGGGTAAACGGGCTGAGAAACGCCAGAGGAAAACGTGGGACGGTGGAGAGGAAGAAGGCGGGGAGCCAGAGAAGTCGGTCTTAACGCAATAGAAAGGCTCTCTCTCGGAATAGCAAGGCGTTCCGAATAGAATAAAATACCCACGCACCCCATCTGTTCGGTCTGTTTCGGAAAACATTTCTCCTGTTTTTCTCCTCATGGAAACGGCGAGTGTTGTTCGACAACTCATATCCCTTCCATACTAACCATCAACATATGTAATTCCTCCGATTCATGTGGGTGTAGTAACTTGGAGCTCAGATGAACCTTCAGGGAAACGGAAAAAATCACCATCTTTTAGGTTCTTGATATACACGAGTAGGTACTTTGAAATTGAATGAATTTCATTGTTGTGAAGTACCACGGATTTCTTAATTCTGTTAGCTTGCATTCCAGCCGTGGGTATATATTGTAAGGGTCTAATTGAATTTAAATTTGTGCCCGGTTAGAAATATTCAAATAGCCCTTAAAAAAACAAAGATATATCTCAAGGGTGGGAACTGGGACGTCTATCTGTCCCTCAGCTAGCAGGAAAGTGAAAATAACAAAACAATAATAATTTCAATTCGACCTAATTTATTGAACAAGTTCACAGTAGGTAAATCAAAGATGGTGGAAGCAAGCGCACAACAATTAATGGAATCGTCCTACCTAATTCACAGCGGAAAAAATTCAAAATTGATGACGTATCAATGAAAAAATAAAAGCTTCTCGCACCTGCCTCCGGGGTCCTGGTAGGAACCCGGGATGAACGATGATTAGAGCATTAATTCGACGAAGGCTGCTGGAGGCGGCACGTGGGAGGCCTTCCTGGTTCCTGGACTTGGTCGGAGTGACGTCACCTTGGCAGGGAAACTGCATGAGCGGTTGATGGCTGGCGACTGCTGGCGATTCCTCCTCTGGAATCCTGAGGACGTAGGTCCCCTCTCCCGAAACCGTGGGACAAGTTCGTGCGTGCTGGTAGCGCGGATCACTGATGTGAGTCCCATAGACTTTGGGATCTCACAATATATATAAATACCCACAGCAGAATACCTACTGTGGAATGCAGGTCAAAAAAATTAAGAAATTTGTGACTCCCGCTGTATTATTTATATATATGGAGGGGGGGTTGTAAGTTCTGAGGTAAGCCTGGGTACATTTGAAACATTTAGGTACCTATACTCCGTAACCACACCCAAGAGGATCCTCATCTGAGAACCAGTCCATTTTTTTTTTTTCAATAATTCGCTTGGAGTTGAAAAAGTAGGTATACCTAGTAGAACTAGCAGTCCATGATGAACCCTAACCGGACAAACGAGTGAAATTGTCCATCTCAACTTTTTTGAATGGGTAGGCAATACCTAGGTACATTTCGTCTAAACCCATGGTCAGTATCGAAAAAACACAGGCCGAATAAAGATATGTGAATCGCATCCAGAAACTCTCAACCTTACCAATAAAAAAGGTTAGCCAGGCCTCGAATGTCAACTTGGCTAATATCACGAGCCTTGAAAAAAATATCAAATTGTGGTCTTAGTTCCTCTATTGCAGGACGTCCTTATCGGCAACTGATAGGTCTGGAGTTCTCTCCGGAAGGGCGGAAGAAGGTTGTAGATTGTGAGAGACGGCAATGTAAATAATTTTAATCATATCATTTTCTCTCAGTTGCAAGGAAGTTCTCGGAATAGTACGCTCGGTGGAAAAACATACACCACATACATCATAGCATCTTGAATTTGACTACAGTGAGTTACCCACCTCCTTACTGAAAATGGAATTAAAAAACGTCTGCCAAGTTGGGTGTGGCACATAGCTTCCTCGTATCTATAACATGATTGTATATACCTAAAACATATATAGGGGAAAAGCACCAGTTATTAGACGGGGTCCAGTCATTGGACACTTCGTCGTATTGTTCTAATTAATATGCGTTCTGGTAGGAGTTTGTTCTCGAACCATTTTTTCGTAGTTAGGGCAACAATCTTAGAATGCGTCGTGTGCATTTGAAGTACTACCACATTTTTTCTCCACGTTCAGTGCAGTGTGCAAGTTTGGAAGGTTAGGATCGGACCAGTTTCTTGTGAAATCCGTAAGGATTTAATTCATGGTTATTAAGGTTTTGTCAATTTTGCATTAGTTTTATAGTATCTATGAGTGATTTTCACTTAGTCCAGTTATTTATCTTCCGATTCGTGATTAAAAATCTCTGTTTTATAGCTTTTTAAATTTTATTATAGGTGTGCCCAATAACTGGAACAGGAAAATCGATTATATGCCCATTATTGGACGGGTGTCCAATAACTGGTGAATTGATTTTTTCCTCATGTTCCATTCATTGGACGATGATGCAGAATCAAATTACCTCATTCTTCATGCATGTTATCCACTTTCTTCCGTGATTTTCTAATCTGAAATTTGTAGTATAGTAATGGGACATGTTAATTTTGACATCTCTTCAAGAGACGTACCTTTGCACTCTGGTGAGCACACTCAACTAATCTACACACTTCATTGCCATCCATTATTCCATACAAAGTTCACTGTATTTATGTAAAAACGATCGATTTTTCGATTTATGACCGTCCTGTACACGAATTCGTCGAAGAACATTCGAAATTTCAACTCCTCCAGGCGTAGACATTTCTGCAAACCGCAATAATGAACCAAAATGGTCCAGAAAATCTGAATAACATGGTCCAGAAAATCTGAAATCTTAATGGTGATTCTGGGTAGGGCCCTTGTTGGTCTCGTATGAATTTCATCGCATTTCGATCATTATTAGATACTGTGCATGCGCAAAAAGTTAAAATCAACGAACCACCATAACCCACGACCCCATGGTTCAAATTGCTGAAATTCTGATGGCAGTTCAGGGTGAGGCCCTTGTTGGCTTCATATGAATTTCATCGCATTTGGATTATTAGAAGAGACTGCGCATGTGAAACTGGGTGAACCACCGAAATTCACCACCAAATAGTCCAAATTAGTCCAAATTTTTATGGTTTATAGCTCAAGTGTAGGTAGTATCATAGATAATTCAGGTCCCACTAGAATTCCGTGACATTTGGAACAATGCCACTTTGATGTTTTTGTATCTCTCCATTTGGACAATCTCCAGTCTGCATTCCTGCTGCTGCCCCTCTCGGAGAGACACCCCTCCCATAGTGACGAAACCACCCCTCCCTTCGAAGAAACCACCCCTCCCTTCGATGACGCCGTCCCCCGCCGCCCTCTTCACTTCACTCAGTTTCCGACCTCCGCCTTCGATGCCTTGTATTGTTTTTATTTCAATTTGAATTAGTTGAAGTTGTTCATTTGCGCTTATAAATTATAGTTTAAATCCAAATTTGGTAAAGTGTTGTTTTTTATACAGTCCACACTTCAATAAAAACACCATTCGTTCGAGTTGTTTTCGATTCTGGTATGAGAGAATGAGAACATGTATGGTAAGAAATTCCTTGAATAACGTGTTAAAAAAAAAAAGGTTTTTGGTGTGAATTACCATCTTAAACATGATAATATATTAAATATATACCATACATTTTATGGGTTGTTCAGAAAATAAGAGAATACCAATTTGAATAATAGTAGGTACCTAAGTAAACGAAGAGCATCGTAAAATAAGTATGGAGTACCTTGAAACGGACCTAATACTGTTTGCTGGTCACTTTAAAGTCATTGCGAAAATGCCACTTCGATATTCTGGTTCAGAGATATAAAGTTTCACAGTTTAAATTGTCAAATTGCGATTATTATTGCCAAAGACCTATTTTAGAAACTTCTATTGTTTGAAATACCTCTTCAACGAAAATTCAAGATTGAAAATGCGGGGACACAAATAACAGGATTGAGACAAATTTGATTGCACGTTTAATTGGTGTTTTGCCTTTCTCATAACCGTACTCTGAAGAAAATTACATTTTTTTAAATGCTTATTCAGATTTTTTTCATGATTATTGAACACAGTATATACCTATTCATATCTGGGAATCATCAACATTCAGCAAGTGATCACGAGAAATTGCGTTTCTCGATGTGTCCAATAACTGGTATATTGGTGTCCAATAGCTGGTACATGGTGTCCAATAACTTTTGCAAACGCGTTTTTTAGATTAAATTGTGAGATAGAAAATTAGATTTCATTCGATTCCATATTCTAATTGTTCTATCCAGTTCCTAAGTTCCTGTAGAACGCTGTAAAAAACAGTTGTCAGAAAAAATGAAATAGTGAATAACGAGATGCTTATGAAGTTCGAGTTTCTCCTTAAGCGTCCAATAACTGGTACCTTTCCCCTATATATTTATTTATATGAAAATCATCAAAGGGATTATTAGTACCTGCACAATCCCTGAAAATTCCATCGAAATCGGATGAAAATTGTCGATGTTATGAGAGCTTCACGTTTGCGCATGCGCAGTGGGCACAACTGATCCGATCTAGATGAAACTCATAGGGCTTTATCGAATCTCCGATCCTCAACTTTCATGAAAATTTGAGCGCAATCGGACCATTAGGTCGCGAGAAATTGAT